>MIEF01008060.1:0-134713 GCA_001870725.1 Taenia solium | reverse complement strand
TTCCTGCTGCCCAACTTGCGCTTTTCATGAAATCTTATATTTTAAAACGGCAAATGGTGTTTGAAAAATTTCGAATTTTGTACTAAACAGGTGCTTTATTTTGGTCCTGATTCATGCTTCCGGTTTTGGTGGGTGTTTTAAAATTCTTGTTCAAAGTGAGAGGTCGGTGGGTGATTCTTTTCTTACCGAGTTTTTGCTAAACACTTGTGCAACTATACTATGGGCATTGGCTTGCTCCGCGATTGTTAATCTCAAGATAGGGTTTTTATAGCTATCTAGATGCATCATATTCCTGCCCTTTCGTGAGTATTACACTTTACTCTCGCCGCATATGCATGTTGTTGACACTAGGGAAAAGGAACATGGGTTCTTCTTCAAAGTGGCGTTCATTAACTTTTCTAATTTTTTTGCTATAAAACACGCAATTCCTTTGCAGATTTCGCGGTCTACCGAAACTTAATTCCCCCTGACTAATCCAGTCGGTTCTCATTAGAGGCGAAAATGGGCAACATTATCCGACTTCTTACGAGTCGTTTTGAGGAGATAAAGGATGATGTGGACATCTTCGTTGATTTCGAAAGTATGCTATGAGTCTATTATTTCACTTATCTGAACAATCAATAACAACAGTTTTGATAGATTGTCAGCCATCTGACGAGGAATACGATCTCTGGATTGAAATAAACACGAAACTAGCACACACAGATGATATTTTGACGATCGTTCGGGACTATCCTGGAGCTGCGGCTCAGATTCGAAACGCTATCGAACACTACGCTGATGACGCTGCTCAGCAGGCAGCCTGGGAAGCCTTAATACCGCTAGTTCATCAGCTTCGTATCTGCTACGACTTCGGTGTTTATTTGGGTAGCCTATTTGACTTGAAGTCACCCCAACTTGCTGTAGGATTTGTCTTTATTTTTGGCGATGACTTTGGGGGTATTTTTCCACTCAAATGAAGTAGTTTAGCTTCTGAATTTAAACATTTCACGACCTTTGTTCAAAGCTAGATTTCAGCTTGAGTGTGTATTAGCATTAAGTGACCCGAAAATTCCCAATGAGTTCTGTAATCTTAGCATATTTCATTCAGTGAAGGTCTAATAGTTTGATCGATGCTCTTCGAAGTCGTATATGGTGTGGAATGCTTTCACTATGTGAGGATGTCGTCTACATGATATCTTTGTGCATTACGCTAAAGTGGTTTACCACCCGGTGTGTTCGTTTAGTTTAATGTTTTTTAGTCTGGCAGAAGTTATTCTCCTTGTTTTTGTACACTCTACAGCGCAAACTGTTCCTCGGCTTCTGCACGCACTATGTTCAGATGAACTTACCGTCTGGGAGCATCTGGAATCCCAACAGGCCCTGTTTAAACAATTTGCCGAAATTCTCGATTTCATTATGCAATTTGACAACCTTAAGGTGTGGCTTTCAAAATACTTTTCGCATGAATAACTTTCCAATCTCATTTAATGTTCCCCGATGATATATTTTCTGCAACTTAATTATTTTGATTTACCTTTTATGCGAAATCTTTTCTCGGCATTCACTACTTGTTCGTTTTCTACATTTGGTCCCATTTAAAAGCATAACTTCAGAACCCTGAGTACCACCCTTATTTCCGCTGGTTGATATGAAGTTCCACATGCTTTTCTCATAGTTAATTTTTTTCTCTTTTCATGCGCATTTTATGTGCTATAAGTGATGGCTTATCAATATCAATGGTGGATTTTATTACTGTTTAAAGTAGGTGATTTCAACTATAAACTGCACTCAGGACTGCTAGTCACATTGTTAGTTTATTCCTACCCTTTTCCCTTGCGTTCTTTTCTCTGTTTTTGGCAACTTTCACTTTAATCCGTCCTTGATTGTGTAGCAGTTAGTCTTAGGACAAAGCGAAAAGGCGTGGGCCTTCTTGTTTCTTCGCGTCAAAGTATTGGAAATTTTCATCAGCTATGGTGCTTTTCGAGTTGAAGTCGGAATATATAGTTTGTCGTGTCTCAATCGCACATACTCTTGACTAAAAACAGTCGTCTCATCGTACATCGAAGTTTCTGCTTATGTCTGTTGTTCTCATTGCTCGCTGTGGCACGTATTACTCACGGCACCCGGAAAGCGGCTTATCTGGTGACCTCTGCCCTGCATCATATTTAGGCCTCTCAGGAAAAATCCTCACCGTAGGTATTTCTCGTCTGCATCAACAAATCTCGTCCATCCGTCAGCCCGTTCGTACTTCCAGCTTGACAGGGCATGACTCAGTGTTATGCATTAGAGAAAGGTGAAAAATCGGGAGTTTTCCCATAAGTTGCGCATTTGTCCGTGTACATCTGACTCACTTTTTCTTAGTCTCTTCTGGCGGAGCATTGTTTGATTTACTGGCTTTAAGTGTTTATGCCTCTTCTATTATGCCCATTCGTCGAATCGAACTAATTACTCGACCATGTAAATTTTCCATTTTCGATTAAGTCCTCTGTGAAACTTTGACTTAGTGATTAAGGTCGTTTTGAGATTGATTCTGTTATTTGTAGGACCATGTCTTTGGTATTGGCAGTTCGTTTTTACCCGTTATCTTTGAATGCAAGCGTGCCGAGTTATTTGCGAGTCTGTTTTAATGAAAGTCGCGTAGACTTGTTTTATCCTCACAAGAGCTGGTTAAATTCTTTTCTGCTTGAAAATCAAACTACGTTTGAATAGATCATGGTTCGAGATCGCTTTCGTGTCTGCGGCTCCAATTTTAGTATCGCGAGCGGCGATGACAAATCCTTTTCTTACTTCAATAGGCATAACTACTTTCCCAGACGAAAATTGGGTTTCACCCCGTTAGTACGGTTCTCACGATTAGGTGTCGTGCAGAGTCAAAGAAAGAGCAGGGATTATTGCAATTTATTAGTAAATTAGGTCCAAACCGTATTTTGTAGTACTTGATGTGATTTATCTGCGCATCGGGCCATTAATGGGCATTATTAGTCCGTTTCGCATCGTTACAAATGCGTGAGTGCGTGGACCTCGGCGATGAGGAAGATAGTGGCATTAATGCCGAAAACTTCGGAACATCATTGGCCTAACTCCATCATCGGCTTAATCTCCTTTTCGTTCCACAACTGTGAATTTGATCATGCCTTGCTTTTTTGGTCTTAATACATTCAGGATCGTGCCCTTTTGGCGAGCATGGTTACTATCTTGGGTTCAAAGTCCACTTCTAGCCTCTTTCAAAAAGTTACATCCATCTTCCTTGGATGCTTTTTGACTGGCGCATCTCTTTTTTGGTTTATGCTTCTCTGTTAAACCACATTTTGTTGATTTCTAGGACCTTGCATGCTGTTTTGCTGATGTGTTGGATGCCCTGACCTGAGTTAATAGTACTCTGCCGCTGGATAGAGGCTAACAATTTTAACACCTTCATTGCCAATGTCACATGATGTGACCTCCAAAGTTTTTTCTGACCGCACTTGTTGTATTTATTTGGCACATTTAATTAAAAGAAAATAAACTGGATTGTAAGTGGAAAACAAACTTAACCCACTTAATGTTAATACACAGCAGCAAAACTTCCGTACCGCGGTGATTAATTTTCTCATGAGTCTGTCAAAGAACGCATTAAGTGTTAAATGTTTTCGACTGGGCAGATCATATATTCGTCAGGCATTTTTTCACCATTGAATATTTCGGGTGACCTGTTCCCGCCTTGATTACTATGAGCCTTTTCGAATCGCCCATCCATGTATTGGGTGAATGTTATTCACCTTATTAGACTTATTTCTTATGATTCATCATTTTTTGGACGGGTGAGGCAAATGTGTCATCTGAGAATCCCCTTTGACAGGCTGATTGTTTTTTTAGGAGTTTCACCAGTAGAGGTAAATGACCACCCAAGCACAAAAGGTGGGCTGTGGTTTTGCTGGTCAGTGGCAGTTACTGGAGGGTGCGACCAGTGTTTGGTGCGTTGCATCATCGATGAATGTGGAGGGAAGAGGGGGATTATGCATGTGTACGTTTGTGTGTGGGTGACCGGACCCTCTTGCTCGCTCGTCACCTCTTGGCTACGAATCACACAGGTCTTGTATTTACGCCCCTTTTGACTGCAGTAAATTCCACCCTGAACGCTGTCTTGCATCGTAAACCTTTCACTTGTAAAAGAATTGTTGGTCTCTTGCCATGGCGATTGGTATTTTCGTGTTGGCGCCATTTTCTGCCACAAAACCCTGAGTTCCCCTATCGTAGACGTGGAACACCCTGTGTCGTAGATTTGTTTGTAACTTTCGTGTAAGCCTCTCACATATACTTTGTACAGGTGGCTTAGTGGACATTTCTGTAGCGATTAGTGACTTCTTGTTTACTCTCACTTCTGCCATGATGACCTCAGCTCTCATACGTTTCCCTGCCTTTATCATGTCAAAACACGCCGTATGATTTGCCTACCTTGTGCTGGTCGATGCCTGTTTTCATACTCCCCTCTCTTGACTACGATAACTTAAACTTTTACTCTGGATCTTTTGTCGTCCGCAGACTTGACCATTTCCCGTAATTTTTTTGCACCATCTTCCACATATTCCGCTGTAGTGACTTAATGAAGCCTGTGTCTTCAATGTTCTGGTACTGGAGAAATGTCGGAGAACCCCTGTTTTTGACACAGCTTCTATTAGTGCGATTCCATCTCTATTGTTCATGAAAGCATCTAGGGTATCTTCTTGTGTAAGATTGTCTTTATCCCTCGAGTTGTTGAAACTGACTTTTTGTTTCCACTTTCGAAAACCTGTTACAATTTCAATAATCTTGTTTGGAATTCACAATTAACGTTCAGGCTGATTGTATTTTTACAAATGGGTCACGGGTGAGGAAGAACATAGGAACAGTAACGCTGGGATCTACGCTTAAGGAGGTGGTAACTTGTTAGCCTCTTGATACGCCTTCTTTCGTAATTCATGATCTGATCTTTCAAATTCATCATCCCAAATTTGGGCAATATGGAGACTTCCTTGAGAGATGGAAACAGTAGGTTGCCGATTGACAATAGCACAGTGTGGGACACGACTTTCTACACCTGGGAAGCCAATTATCCGATTAACCATTTGCGCAATTAGTAATGGAAATACGACGGTTATTTTATTCTTTCGCCTTTTAGATGACCAAACCTTCCATTCAGAACGACTTCAGCTTTTATCGTCGGCTGCGCCAAAGAAGAAGGCCTGCAGTCGATTTTGCACGACAGGTATTTGGTCCCTCTTTTGGTTCATAGTAGTGTTTGGATGTCGGAATCTGAATGGTGGAACTCTTTAAATGGGTGAAATTGTTCAAACGAACGCCCTCCCCTTACTACTACGGTTTTCGTGGTAGTCATTACAAATAATGCAACCTAAAGTATGCTGATATCGCAGAATTTATTTGCTTTTTCACATTTAGGTCGCAGTTCCATGTGACGTTGGCGATGCGGAGTCCTTCTTGCGACAGGAGATTGAGGAGCTCAGCGATGAGTGCTGCAGTAAGATGTCCCTCTTCTACGCGGAAGCCAATCCTATGCTCAAGCTTATTAGCCGATATGCTACGCAGTGTCACATGGTAGTGAGTACTCGTGTAAAGAGACTAGTTGTTCTTTGAGCTGCGGTTTACTTAACTTTTACACTAAGTTGTTTCGCATTTTCCTTGCCACCGCTACGTAAACCATCGTCAATGTTTTTTTCTCAGTTTAAATCAAATTAACTGTGTAAAATGTGGTAGTGTTGTCTGAATCTCTTGCGTGTTTTTTATCGCATCTTCTGTGCAAAGACGTGGTTTTTTTTCTCTAGTAAGCATAAAGTTGTACTAAGCTAATTGTTTAACTACCGCCTGCGTAACAGTCGTTACTGAGTCTAAATGTAGAGTAGGGTAGGTCATTTCTCTCGTTGGTTATTTAGACCCTGAGGCACGCAAATACGGTTCCATTGTGTGAATCAGAGGCCTAGACCTTGCTAAACTTTGTGGTCCGTTAGCCTACTTCTTTTAAAAATTTTTCTAGTTGCCTCAACTAAATGCTTTGAGTCGTGTGGAGGCAAATGCTCCTTCATCAATCTTCTGATCGGCTTTGGTGTTTTTTGTTCGCGAAACGACACTACTGCATGTGGCTTCCACTAAATGGAATACTCTTCTTCGTGCTTGTTTTACTACGAAGGGCGTTCGGTTTTGCACGCATGCATAAAAAGGCACATCAACATCGCGACGCTACACGCAGTAGTAAGTGACAAGTGTGTTCAACTACTACAATTATTATCAACACAGCAACAGTACGTCATACTTGGTGGGGTGCAGTGCGGCCAAGTCTGATCCAGCCGTCGTTCAAGATGATGAACAGCATTGACAGGGACTGCGTGCAAGAAACTGCGTGTGGTGATAAACAAAGCTTGTTGTAAATGAAAATGTCAAACGATGTCGGAAAAGAAATGTATTTTACGCTTAAAAACTACTTTTTTTTCAAAGACTACGAAAGCCCCATTTGTCGTGATCGACCCTTGTGCTTGCATTTAGAGACTGAATGTTCTCGATGCTCCTTAGATATTCAGTATACTCGTCTACCTGTCACTAAGGCGTACCTAAACTATTCATCCGAAGCTTGGCATGTCTGAAATAGATTTCTGCCCCCATTTGATTTGCAGTCACCCGACTCTGCGGGCTTCGTTCCCATTTCTGTAATGTTGAATTCCTTCACTAGCGGATGGCTAGTCGATGACTAATAGATGCAGAGAACGTGCATCTTGGTACTTCATTTTCGGCCTCCGCAGCTCCTTTCCTTTTTTCAAGAAGCCTCCTACTGCTGTTGATGCCGTTGTGCTTATCCGACCAATAATATATTTATCCGCTTTTACAAGGAGTAGGAGTGGATTTCGTATTTGCCTTCTTTTTTTTCAATCGCTCCCTTCGACTCATCACTTGTGTGATTCATCCATCGTTTACACTGCTGGCACGGACTTCGTCTAACTATTGTGTGCCACACATTGTAGGTAGGTCTCCAGAACTGTTATTTCTGTACTTTGAAAGCCGAACAATGGTCTGATCAGAAATATGCTGTGAAGCCTCCTTCTTGGTTCTAGCATTCCGGTGAGAAGTAGCCTTTCACTACTGTAGTCTGATGGTAGGAGTTGTAAACATGATCATAAAAAAGGATCAGCCTAAATTTTACGACTGGGGCATTAGAGGTTGGGGTGCTTCGTGTTAAATTACTTAACTGTTTCTTTATTGCTATCGTCTCTTGATTTTCTTAAAGACAGAGGGTTTTTACTTAATTTCCACCATCTTGACAGTGCTTTTTGAGATGTTTGATTGGCCCTCGTGATGCTGCTTATTTGGAGGGTTGTTCTTTCACCCATTACAGGACGGTATCCGTGACAAACTTACCTCCCTGAGGTGATAAGCGATCTATACATCTGTGAAGTTCTACCATTTTCTCCTGAAGAAAGGTAAAAAAACGCATGAACAACTTTGACGCTCCAAGATTCATTACCCGGCATTCAATGCTAACCAAGAATCACCATCTAAAATGATGTGGAATACAGTGAGATAGACGCCCTAAAAACCTGTGGAGGGATTTAAGTTCTGGCGTTCAGTGCTAGTGGTAACCACCCATTTCGAGCTATGCGGGAATTGTGGGGATTAATCCAAGGTGATTTATGTCCTCTCTTTTTTTGTGCAATTTCTACTGTTATTATATTATTAAAGAGCACGCATTTACTTCAATTATCTGTACTTTTTTGAACTTTAATGTGATATTTTCCACTTTTGTTAGGCCATTTGAAGAGGCGTTTTTTGCACTTTCTGCGCACCTTTTTTATCCCCTCTTTCTGATGTAGTTTTTTCTCAATGTATGCATATTCTTTGCTGTAAAATTATCTGAACTAGGGCTTGATCTGCTTTGAGAGTGAAGTGTTGGCTATACGAAAAGAATAGGCGACACTGGTTCTTAACCTCATGTTAGTTTCATTACTGTTTTGCAAACGTTGATCCGCATCCTCTTGACTTTCCGCATATCAACTTCACTTCATAAACCTTTCACATACGCTTTGGGTGTTGTTGCCACAGTTTTCGTGCTGGATCCGAGGTTCTTAGCCTTCTGATGCGCTGTTGTGAGCCGCATCCCTCACTTAGCCGACTCATTTTGGTGAAATTTTTTGAATTGACACGTCAAGGTCCTGTAGTTCGCTTATTTGCACAGAAGTCAAAGCGTTTTGTTTACGTGCGTTTGATTGTGCTCAGTTGCACTTTAGGGTCACTGTAGCAATCTGGCACTCGGTGGTGTGAGGTGGGGATATCGTACGAAGCCAGTCAAACTTGTGTCTTCGTTGTTCGGGTTACATGTGGTGGGTTTGTGTGTGTGTCAACCTGTCATCCGCCGAGTAAATCTGCTGTGAAGGCCATTAATGAAGTGTCACTCTGACGGCAGAGAAATAAAATCAACCTCCCATCTTAACCCTCCACTCCCTTCCCCACCTCCTTCAGACGGAGCGTAACCCCATCATGCCTTGGCGATTATATTTAATGGTTGAAATGCGGAAGATATTAAAGTTTTTATGATTTTCTTTGTTGTTTTCTTCTGGGAGCTTTGGAGGCAGACTATTTTTCATGTTCTTCCGAAGATTATAATTTCTACCGTTTCGCCACTTAAGGAATTTTTTGCAGTTCATTGGGCTTAAGGTTTTATCATCTCCATGGTTTTCGCCTGAATCTTATTTCGTTCGGATGTCGGGATTGTTATTGTTAATACCACTTTTAACATTTTCTAACTAAATCACGCGAGAATGTACCACTGGGTGCCACGATCAGACAAGGTGTTTCCTGATTAAAGTACCCAGACTCATCCATTTTGAATTTTCAAGCGTATATACTTTCTGCTGTTTTTTTCGCCTCTGTTCAGTCAGATACCAGATTGTGGAAATTCACCGCCTCTGAATGGATCTTATGTTTACCATTTGTTGGGATTAATCAGAGTCTTGGCATTTAATGGCACCAAAACACTTTTTATTATTATCTCCAAATACCCACTTTTAAAATGCTTTTGCAATAAGAGGAAGGTGTTTTCGGCACTTTATTTAGTATGCTCTAATGTTCTTTTTAGGGTAAACAACCGCACCACCCATAGTAGGGTTGTGTTGAAGTGTCACCAGCCCTAAAATATTGTACGAAATCGCTGGTTTCTCTCATCCACGCAGTGCACAGACCGTTTACAGCGGTGTCATAAAGCAAGATAACTCCTATTCGTGCCTTCCCTTTCCATTTGCAAAGCCAGAATTTGTGCAGCAATTAACTCTGTCCGGTTTACTTTTTTGGCATCAAAATAAACTCAGTCTGTAGGAAGACCACATGGGTAATTCATTTATTTGCTTGATTGGAGCCCCTCCTAGCCTCTGGAGGCGACCACGCTTCTTGCTGAATAAACGTATTTTTGTCTGCTGTGTGAGAATGATTTAGATTTGTATTGGGCGCGTATTTATTGAACCTCCTCCACCGGTACATCTATGAAACTACTAGTCTAGGAGCAGCCTTATTGTAGGCGGGTAGAAAGGTTGGGAAGCTAGTAGCATACTTTCCTCTCGCCGAAGTAGCAGTTGAATCGCGGATAAAGTAGAGTCGGTGTATCTAATACTCAATTGTGTCGTTCGATCGCATAAGAAAGGGGTTGAAAATCATCCCATGGTTTTAATAACCGCAATGAAATTTTCGAATTCAAAGATATTCCCCATTGAGAATCGCATTATGCGAATGGATTTGCTTTGTTTTACTTCAAGTTTGTCAATGTTCTATGTGTTTCCTGTGCCCATCAAGTGGCTTGGGGGAAATTTCCTTAAAAGTAGGATTAATAATGCACACAATGTGTAGTAGTTTTGAACTTCATCAATTCCTTACACTTTCTTGGCCTTTGGTTGTCTTATCTGAGTTATTTCCAGTGTTGTGCCACAGAGGAGTGCAAAGTTTTTGGAGTACGACCCTAACTCACTGTTTTTGATACAATTAAGCTCCTAGAACTCAGGATTGAGTCTCTTTCAGATTTAATCTGGGTTGTAGTGTTCTATAATGAGCTCCATTGTGTTCGTCCATTCGAAGTAAATGCCCTCCTTCTATGTAGTTTTGGCTTGGTGTTTAGTCAGCGCAAATCGGAAGTCTTTCCCTTTGGTGTGCTTTTGCTGTCGTTTCCACCAATAAGGCATCTACGATTCCCTCAAAGACGTGAGGCATACCATTCTAGGCGCGGGTTTGTTATGATCGTACAGGTAGGTTGTTCCGAGGAATGAGGGCTAAGTGCTATAGATGGAATGAATGTGGCTGCACGCCACAGGAGACTTAAAAGTACCGCATAGGCAGCTAGACCAAATAACATTCTGTTACACAACTCTGACACCATTCCAATGTCCTAGTTGTCTCTGAAGGCTTCCGCAAGTGCAATTATAAATACTAGAAAACTATTGACATCCCGAAATACGCTTAAATTTGTATGATAACAGAATCGAAGAGGACTGGGAATGCTCACTCAGTCGGATAACTTTTATTTCACGGCTTCTTTTTCATGTTTTCTGCTCTAGGATGCGATGACTCCCATGGGTGTGACCTCTGAGTGCCTTGCAGCGATGGCGCACATTTGCCGGGGCTTGCTGGTGAAGCCTTCCCTGCGGAGTCGCGTAACCCGTGACGACACTCTCATGCTTCTACTACGGGTCATGACCGGGGTTATCATTCTCTACGACCACATCGATCCCTATGGCGTCTTCCGAAAGACCTCAAAGCTCGATGTGAGTATTCTTTTGGCCCAAACTGCATTACCAATTAATGGATGAATTTGATCATCAAGTAGAAGGGAACTGGCATGAGACCTTGTAGAGATCGATCTTAATGGGCTTCGTCCTTAGACGGAATCTAGCGGCTGTGTGACTGCTGTTCTGAGTTGGCCGTTGCGTTGCCGGATGATTACGGTCGTTTTGACAAAACGATGTACACTTATTTGGTCTTATCTGACTTTTGGCATGTGTCAGATGGTTGTTGCACCACAATTGACGCATAAGATGAGCATAATCAAATTAGCTAGTTCCGCTCTACCCTTAAATATTTCGATGATTTTTGCAATTTGAACAAGTTGCCTGTTTGACGAACGATGTTTGACTATTCCTTGCTTGCTTCAAAATCGAATACACTGTTCCAGGTTAATGTGAAAATTAGCTTCGGATTATCAAGCATCACCACCTTGGTAAGAAAGGAGTAGTAAATTAAAAGTAAAGCACTGGTCTTTCTTCTGTTGCAAAGCTGAGCAAATCAGTATGAAATGGGACGGTCTTATACATCAAACAGCCATGCTAGGCAAATAATCCCTATGAGATGTGCTCTTCCTACCAATGAATTCTACAGCCCGTGTGGTGAAATTTCTGATTCCATAATCTCAATCTTCCACTCCTGTGGATGAAGCTCTCCTGTAGCCCCTAGATTCAAACATATAACATGATCTTAAGTTATTCCACCTCTTCATGCATGTCCGTCGCAAGAGTGACGTCTTTCGTGTCAAATGAACACGTAGCATGTTGGCACTTATGAATCCAATCAGTTTTGTTGTAATCAAAGTGCTAGTGCGGAGTAAAATATAAGTTATGAAAAGGTGCTAATGTTTCCTAAATAATCGGAACTTCTCACTGATTTTTCCCCTTTTTGTGCAAAAGGTCGTTCACTTTTGACGATTTACGCGTAACGTAGGTATCTCCACTGTTCGTCCTGTATGGATCCATTAGTGCCTTGCCAACTTGTTACCCTCTCCGTCATCTCACTTTCCTGCGTTATTTTAGTGCCCTACTGCCATCGTAATTGCGTGTTTTGCTAGCCTAATTTGATGTCCTGAGCAAAACCGCGAATATTTTTTTTAATGACGGTGATGAGGACCGACTGTTAGTTTGTTTCATATTTTTCTGTGGTCGAACACCCGCTTAATGCCTTGCTTTATTTACTTTATCAGGATTAGATTCACTCCCTATCCCTGTCATTATCACATTCCTAACGACTAGCTTATAAAATAACTTACTATCTGATGTGCTACCAGTGACTACACGAGAGGCATGCGACCATGATGACGCTGCTCGCCGCATCACTAAAACGACTAGCGTACGCCGTGGACCACCCTGGTCCAGCCCTTCTTCACCAAGATAGCGAGCACCAATAGTAGTTCATGTGGCAATGTGTATGAATCAAGTTTCCTGTCATCGAAGGCGGCAAATCTGATCTCGTAAATGTCCACGCTTACGGAAGGCCTTGACCCAGTACAATATACAGCTCTTTTGCACTTCACCTGTGTAATTCTGCCATGCGACAGGTCGTGGGCTGGTACGGCATTCTACGCGGTGATTGAGTGACGGTGGGCTGGAACGGAACCACGGTCGCGACCTACACCGACCGACTCGAGGCCGTACCACCATCGTACAAAGGGTGGTTGGAGGGTCGTTTAGGTAATGAAGGCCAGGTTGCCTAGATTTCACAGCTACATTTACTGGTAATTGGATGCATAGTTTCACCTTGAAGTCCAAGTTTTCTTCAAAACAGTGGAAACTTGCGAATTTGGTCTGAATGCTGCTTGTATTAGCCTGTTGTGGGACATTTTGGTAACTGCGAGTCAAATTTTTACCGCCTCTTTTCGCCTAAGATGTGTCGAATTTCACTGCACTTAGTGGAGGGTGATTTCGTGTGTGCACAGCCATAAAATCGGAACCCCTAGGGATGACTTGAGGGTATTCTGGGTCAAACTAATCGCGACGCCGTCGTGCACACGCTTGTGAGGGTAAATTATAAACATTACCCCTTGCACAAATTTAAACAGCACACCGGTATCTCTGGTTGTCGTGATTATTTCATTAGCGATTTCGTGATGACTGCCAGGCACCACAGTTATTAAAATCGCTTATAAACATCGCGTTCAGTTGATGGGTAAAGTTTACCCATTAGTTTTGTTTTTTTGTTGGAACCCAGAATATCCGTTTTTGAGTGACGAGGAAATGGTGTTTTAATGACAAATTTTCATTGCGTACGTGCTTTCTTAAGACCTGCTCATTAAAATAACCATTTTTTCGGTAATTTATTGCGATGCGATCTCAACCACTGTAACCATCGGGGTTTTCACATGCCACAATTGTCAGATCCTGAGTCTGTCTAGACGAGCCGTCTGGAAAAGTGATCGATGGAAGAAACCAGGAGACACGGTGGACCACAGCAATAAAGCTAGTTAGGAGCTTACTGCTTTTATTTCCATCCTGTCATCTTCATATCTCCAATGCAATTCAAGTTGTTGATTTTATTGCTTATTTTGTCTGCTTGGAATGGAAGTAAAGGAGATTTTTAGTAGTAGCGATAATCCATTTGCGAATGATATTTTCAGAAGGCCTATATCATCGTATCTCTTCGAAACTCTTGTTACTCGTGGGTTTCCCTCCGCCAGAACAAATACTTTCGGTGGTCGCTTGCAGTGTAGCCTCCGATAACACATCTTTGTTAGCAGACATGCTATTCTGCACTACTTTAATTCCTTACCAGGCTAGACGAAACTGTGCACCGTAATTTATAAAGCAAATCAGGTCAACGTACCCCACCACCAGTGAAAACAGGAAGATCCGTATTCCACGTAGTTTTGTCGTTTTTTTTCTCGAGTAACTGTGAAACAAATGCAATTTCATCTTAACCGATAACTCGGCAATTAGTGGCAAGATATTCAGGAGCATGTCTATTGCATTTTTTCTGGTTTGTTCATACCTACTCGCTAATTTTGCGCGTATTTTATTCAGTCACTTCTAATTATGCACACAATCACATGATCGTCTTGTTGATACGAGAGAAGAGCGTGTGCGTTTCTCTTCCCACTTCATTTGGGCAATCTGTTTCCCTACGTGCGTTACCATGTCACAAGCTGGTCGGACGCCAAAGGGGTGGCGGGGCTTTTAGAATGAGGAGTGAATTGGGGTTAGCAGGCCGTTTTCCTCACTCATCCCTAGCAGTGGTTATTCATTGTTACTAAGACTGAGTCATCTCAATTCAGTTTAATTTATTTTCGAGGATAGAGGTGGTAATTTTATGGTTCCTGACTTCTCCCTCCTCGTTTTCAATTGGAAAATATTCGAAACCACGCCTAGGGAGAAGGAATTCTGTTGGCAACATGGTCTGTGATCTACGGCGTTAATCGACATTCCAGGTACCTTTGCCTTAGATCGGTTAGTGCTTTTTCCTAAATCAGTTCAGTTTTTGGTTATCCTTTGCGAGTAGGGAGACGGGTGGAAACGATTAACGCTTTCCTACACAACGAGCGTCGTTCTCCTCTCGTATCCGTGATATGCGGCATCTTTGACCACCTTTCTGTCGCTTTTGTCACTTGCTGATCAATCCGAATAAAGTAGGCTCTTTTGCCCTCTTGTGTTCGGTGTGAATTCCGATGGATGTAGGCCGAATTTGGGTCCAATTTTGGCAACAGGGAGGAGTGGCTAGTGGCACGGTTAATTTCGCAGGAGTGGAAGAATGCCTCCCTAGTCATACGTACAATCGAAATGACCGCCGTTGTATTGTAGCCACCTACGCTCCATGCGCTCACAAGTTTTCCAGTAGATTATAGTCATGCGCGAGACAGGAACCAGAGTTGTCTTCACTTTGTGCCATTAGTAGATGGGGCTTCTAGATATCACATCCTCCGTTAGGCGGTCTGTACTGGGGATTCGGGAAGTAGTGTTAAGGGGTGAGTGATGGCCTACAGTGAGTACGCCGCTGTAAATTTTTCCCTTGTGAACTGACCTGAAGTATTCTCCGTTACCCGGCATTGAAGGCAGGAGTAGTTACTGGAAGTTGGCGCTACTTCGCTAGCTCTTTTTCCTCTCTAGAGTCAACCGCCCGCATCGTGTCTCCTTGCTACACCGATTTTGGGATGTAGTCAGTCAAGGAAAATGGGATTGCCCTTCTTTTGAGATAGGTCCCCCACCATTGTCAGTAATGGGGCAGTGCGAGCCTGGAATTGGGTAGAAGTATAAGTGTTACGAAAAAACTCCGTACCACTATGAAATGTTGTGAAGACCTCTGATTAACCCCAAGCCTTCCTACTTCTGCGCAAGAGTGGATTGGTTGATTGGTTAACACTGGCGAAATAAACTCCACTTTCTAAATTTAGTGGCCAAGTCCATGGAAATTCGTTGCCAAACAATCTTATTGCAAATAATTGTCCTGATTTTTTTGGATTGGATGAATATGGGAATGCGTCAGACAGTTGAGGATTTGCACAAGACCGTGCTGGTGGTGCGGTACCGTTTCATGTCCCTTGCTGTGTAAAGACAAACACGAACACAGATAAAGATTGAGGTAATAAATAGAAATGCGATTCATTTGATCTAGTTCCAAGTTAATCAAATGGTTTCACTTTACCCACCAATGGATGTACACAGGGTGGAAGGAGGGAGGGAAATGAATAATGGTTTTTTGGATTTCGAGAAGTTAAGTTCGTTGCCAATAATTGAAAAAAATGAAATAGCAAATATATATAATCGTGCCTTGATGCCGCGGTTTAATTATTTGTACTTTGATGTTGGAACGGTGCTTTTTTCCTATGCATGACCTCTCGCCTTCAGGGCTGAACGTGAATGAGCTCTGTGACACAAAAATTAATGTCTTAGTTGTATTAGTTTAAATTTGGGTTGGTTATTTCGGCCCACATCAAATTTTATTTTTTTTTGGAAGAAGTGTGGTCGATTTTTACAGTTTCGCTTGGAATGCTTGGTTCAACCAACGGTGCTTTTATTTGAGGCACAATGAATCCCGTCCTCCTCGGCATCACAGCTTGTTGCGTTTTGTGCACCAGTGTTACGCGGATGGAGGTTTATTCTGCGTCTTCTGCATGCCACCGTTTCTACGGTTTTCATTTAGCCAGTTGTCTTTCGAGACGCAGAGCGATCCATTAAAAGTTGATGTAATTTGGAGAGGAGTTTTAGCTCGCTCCAGTCCTAGATCCTGTAATCACATCCATTTCTCCTCGTCTTATTGTTTTATTGTAAACGTATATTTGTAGGTGAAGAGCTGCGTCCGACTGTTGAAGGAGCAGAACCCGAAAAGCGTCCAGTGTTTGCTCAACGCAATCAAGTAAGTCCTACTCCCTTATCCCATTGGTCAACGATGGCTTGTGCTACGTGCTACTTATATCAAATAGCGAAATAGTTTCCATATTTTGTTGGTATGCCACCAACAGTGATCTGTTGCGTCACTTCATGGAGGTAGTCAACTTGAACCACCATTTGAACTCTACTTCCACTATTAAGACCGAGAACCATAAAAGGTGTTACCAAAGCATTGCGTTGAGTCTATGGGTTATCCTATCATCGATGGCCAAATTGGAGGTCTTGCAAAACGCGTTTATTGCAGTGGCATTGTTTGCCTTTCCTGCTAGTCCGGTCCTCTCCATTCTTTGTACAATTGTTCCACATCTCCTCTTTTCCTCCCCATCTGAAGGCTTTTGGATTGGGAGACAAATGCATGAAGAGGCAAATGGAAGCTGTCAGGCGTCAGCTGTTACAGCTGAACATCAGAGGATTACTATTTCATGCAGTTCGTGTGGAAGGGTGGACTTTTCCCCTTCATGCTTATCAATACATGTAGTATTTATGGGGCAGTATTACCAATGTTCCTTTTGTCGAGACTAGAGGATCTGCGCCACGACCGAATACATAAGCGTTGGACTAGACCTGATATTGATGCGGCTACCATCCGATCGGGGTTAGCGTGTCCCAGGGAAGTGGCTATCATTACATACCTGCAGAAACAGTAGTGTCACTGCCTAAATTTGTATGCAGGCTTGTACCTGTTCAGCAGTGGAGCAGGGCTTAACGTGTGTGCATACTTGTGTTTCGTAGGCATTCCGCATCGTGTGTGCGTCTGCACTGCCATCGTCCTTTCTTACCTTATCCGCACGCGTCTCTTCTCTGATTGGACAGTTCATCTGATGACGTCTACGTAAAATGTGCTTGTCTATCGGGCCCTTTTTTGTTGGGTTAAAGGAATGAGCGGTCTTTTTTTCTGGTATTAAAGTGAATTTTGGTCAACACTCAGTCTGCTGCACTTTTTAGCCTCTTAGTCAAATCTATAAGCCCTCTGATTTGCCAAAACACGTCTGATGACTTCTAAGACTCATGCATAAAATAAATACTGAACATCTTAGTAAGCGATCTCTGAAACGCTGTGAATAGTTGTCAATTATTGCTAATGGTGCGCGTAGTAGGCGCAAATTATCGACCAGTCGCTATTTCCCCTCCCCCCCTTCCGCCCTGTGTACTATTTCAGCACGTTAAGGTGTATCCAGGTAAGGCAAATGGAACCCAATTCACACATCCTTCTTTGTGCTTAGTGAACTCAAGATATCACCACTAGCGTCTGTCGGAATTCCTGCGGTGTTGGGGGGAGCCGGTATTTCATACTTAATTCAGAACATCATCCAATCTCTAGATGGCCGTATTTTTCCCAATTCACCTCTATACTAAGTAATCATCGATGAATTCTTGATCTCATGTCTGCTATCTTTTACAAGAATCCGAAGAATTTTCAGCGCGAATAGGTTTGTAGCAAATAGAATCTAGCCACTGCCAATTCCAAGGTTTTTGGTTCTGTAAACAGTTTCTGAAGTTACGTAAGTTGTTTTGTCTTTCCGTATATCCATCATGAGGTGAATGAATTTGGACCCACATAGTCGTGGCATACTGCTATCGAGATACCCACGATTTTGGAATGAAGAGCACTTTACCATTTATTTGTTAACTCTTCCGACTCAATAAGCATGTAGTGTTTTCCCAGTCAATGCGGACTCTGGTACAGCCAGACTCTCCTCACTGTGTCAGGTAGCGTTTTGGCCGCTTGACTTGCTTGTCAGTAAAAATGCATAATTCCCCCCATTTCATGCAGCGCTTCTTATAGGTAGATTTTTACAGTACTATCAGCACATGGTGTTCATTACAGTTGGCCTACGAGTCTATCCCTCTGCTTGCCCGGTTTTTAGTGCCATGCGTAACGTATTTCTTCGACGTGGAAATTATCCACCCACCTCAAACTCATTCATTGACTGATGGGTAAATCGAAGGTATTGAGAATCGAGCCCTTGAGTTTGGGTTGAATTCCTGACTCACTGTGGCTTTGATACCGCGCCTCCATATCGTCGATCACAGTTGCTTTTATTCTATTTATGGTTCTAGGCGAAACCCCCTGTATAAATTTTGCGGATTTGGCCAGATTATTTATCCATATCATTATTGTGTAAAAATGGCACATCCAATTCTTTTCCTGTGCTTGTGAGTGTAACAGTCATAGTAGTGATCAAATAATCCTATATCTCAGGGATTTTGACGCATTGAAGTTTCCCCAGTCTTACATCCTCAAGGGGCGTTATATCCCTTCTTAAGAGAAAATCAAATGTCACGGCGCAAATGTTTCGCTATCTTCTACGTTCCATCCATTTCCACTTTTTATTTTTTTTTTGCAATTTCAACTGTTTCTCGAAAACAAAAAGCTAAATTATCTTCATGAAAAGAATATCCTACACCGGGACGTCGCACCTATGTTACTCTGATAGCGAACGCATTAGCATGTTTACTCCTTTGTTCTTACCGTAGGTACTCCACTCTCCACTTCACGGACGAAACAACTCCTCGCGTAATCAAGCAACTTCTTGCAACCACTGCGTAACAAAAGTGAGCCTCGTCTCCTCTTAGTGCTGCAGGGAGGCTTACCACCAATAACCACCACACCATTTTTTTACTTTCTTCGTCCTCTTCTCTCCACTTCATCAAAGACTGTACAGGCCATGATCATCGGCATTACTATTTATTTCATTTGGAAAAGCACAGGCACAGAGGTTTTTTTAATCATTGTTCCTCTTTGTGTATCATCTGCTCCGCAAGACTTTGCACTCGAACACTTTTTTTGCACGTTGCCCACGTCCACTAAAATTTTTATGACGGCAATCTTCAAATGTAAGCAATATTTGCGAGAAAGAAACGGGTGTATGTTTGCTCACTGATAGTTCAAATTGTTGACTCAAATTTAGCGTCCTTGGTCTTGCCCCAAGTCGTAATAAATTGTACTGGCATTTAGAGGAATTGCCAGTCAATGTCGAGTACGTTGGGGGAGCTCGTCGGCAGCGGTAGCCCCTGCTGCTGGGCGCGGACTCCCACCAGCCAGCAACTGCACTTCTATAACTGGGTCAGGCTTTTGCTATTAGTAAGCGACTAACAATCCTTCCTCCAATTAGTGCTGGTATCACTCGGGGGATCTCTCGGAAAACCCTGGGTGATCGTTTAGGGGGCTGAAATTGATCTGCGGTGCCAGGGGCACGGGGCAGGTGCGCCTGGTTTGGATTGCTGCAGGCGGCGCGATTAACCTCCGTGACGCGATCCTAGTGCACTATTTCTCAAGAAAGTTTATAAAATAGATGAAGTAACTTTAAACAAGTGTTGACGACCTAAAGCTGTGCGTAGCTTCATCACCGTCACCCTAATCGAGTGGAAACGCTGCGGAAATCGAGGCTCGATGTGGATATGTAGAAGCACGAAATTGAAATCAATGACTTAAACAGCTCGACCGATAGTAATCTCACGTGACGATCTGATCCTCTGGTCGTGTTCAGGTTGTCCAAATTTTTATGATGGCAAGGTCCATATGAGTTTAGGACGGACAAGGCAATAGCCGCAACTTTGATTAGCTACAAATATGGAATAGATTTTGTTCGGAGCAATCAGTGGGAGCTTAAGTAAAAGTATGGAACCCCAGGAATTTTGATACAGTTAATGGCATTTTAGAATAAAATTGGATATATCAAAAATTGCTTTTGGGCAGAAATCTTATTTAAATGCACAAGCACTAGGCGCCAATTTGTAGTGATGCATAAGGGGTGAATAATTTATAATATTTAAATACAACTTTTGCATCTTACTCACCGATATCCTTAATGATCGTTTTAACTAGTCGGTTATCACCCGCGGTTTTAGAGTACTGGTTTTCCGTTTGAGGGGATGGCTAATGACGCTAGCGCAGCGCTTAATGTTGGTTGCGTTTCATTGTTGATGCCTAAATTATAGAAGGGTATTGACACTGTTGTGAAGGCCACTGAAGAGGACAGGAAAAAGAACTATGAAGAGGCGCTACGCCTTTATCAGATAGGATGCGATTATATGCTTCATGCTCTGAAATGTGGGTTTTTATAGCACGTAAAATATTTGTCTAGACGGGTGTCATAATGATAAATCTCGGGATAGCATCAAAAGCAAAGTGTGCCAATATCTGGATCGTGCGGAAAAGATCAAGAAGTATCTTGAGTCGAATTCGGCTGAGGAAGTAAGGGTCAATGTTGTTTTATTCTGCTTTTGCCTAGGGTCTATCTTTCATCCATAACGTTCCATTCATGCACTAAGTCTCTATCTCCTTAGACATGAATTTAGTGTGCCACCAAACTGAGCCCTTAAATGCTAACATATGGGAAAGACATTAGAGTCGAACCACATTTTTTTACAAATATTTGGATCTACCGTAAAACGTTATGTACGTGTCTCTGGTTAGATAGGTTGAACTATGCTTTGCTAAGTTTGAAATCCTATCCTTCTTTGACTACTATCGGTCATCCCAGCACTATTGTTATTGGGAAACGCATTTTCTGTTAGTTATTACATATTTCATCCCTTACGGTTAGTTCAGCACTTACAGCCGCTATCAGAAATTTCAAGTGTTGCACTTAAATGCTGGTGTGCCAACTGGGTTTTTATTGAACTTACGCGGGTATATTTTAAATGCCTCACACAACATATTGGATTCGTTACCATTTGAAGTGTGGCGTTAGTAGCAGTAAATATAGCGATGCCATTATCGTAGCATAAACGCTGTTTGCTTGCAGGTAGCTTCTGAAGGCACTGCAGAGAGGAAACCGATCAAAGCGGATAAGGAGGAAGACGCCGAAAAAACTAAGTTTCACAGCCAACTTAGTGAAGCTATTGTCATGGAGAAGCCCAATGTTAGGTGGGATGATGTCGCTGGTCTTGAGGCAGCTAAGGAAGCTCTCAAAGAGGCCGTCATTCTACCCATCAAGTTTCCGCACTTGTTTACTGGAAAACGGACACCATGGCAGGGTATTTTACTCTATGGCGTGCGTGTATTTCTCTTCGGGTGATATCTTAGCCCTGTGATTTTATCACAGCACATAAGTCAACTCTTATTGCAGCCACCGGGAACGGGGAAGTCATACCTCGCCAAGGCTGTTGCAACAGAAGCGAACAAGTCAACCTTCTTCTCAATTTCCAGCTCTGATTTGGTGAGCAAGTGGTTGGGTGAATCGGAAAAGCTTGTGAAAAATCTCTTCGAGCTGGCCCGTCAGCATCGGCCTAGCATTGTCTTTATCGACGAGGTTGACTCTCTTTGTGGTTCCCGAAGTGAAAACGAGTCCGAATCAGCCCGCCGAATCAAGACGGAGTTCCTCGTACAGATGCAGGTTAGTGCAAACACCTCACTGACTTTTATTGTCACTATGCCTTTCCAGGGTGTGGGGACCAATAACAAAGATGTACTTGTCCTGGGCGCAACTAATATCCCTTGGTGTTTGGACTCTGCGATTCGCCGCCGCTTTGAGAAGCGCATCTATATCCCACTACCAGAGGCTCCGGCTCGTGCCAAGATGTTCCAAATGCATCTTGGCACCACGCGACATGAACTGAAGGATGCCGACTTCAAGAGGCTCGCTGATATGACCGATGGTTACTCGGGCGCTGATATCGCGATTTGCGTTCGTGAGGCTCTCATGGCGCCTATTCGAAAGGTGCAAACGGCTACTCACTTCAAAAAGGTTTGTGCAATCTTTAAATCATCTAACGTGCCTCTGAATTCAACGTAAAACCACTTGAAAATATGTTTAAAGAAGTAGATACTGGTTATCGTTTGTGTGCACATGGCAGGGAGTGGGTGTATACTGCATGCATGATGTGAATGCGATCTTTGATTATGGTTGAAAATAGCTCTTTTCATCCCCACCCACATGGTCCACGTAGTAGTTCACTTTACCTAATCAGACGAGTCTCTGCACTACTTGACTTCATCAATCTTTAACACTACTGCTTATGCAACCAACACGTTAGATATCTGTGCATGGAGCTCAAGAAGTCTACCTCAGATTCTCTGTTCCTTCCTCCTGCATCAAGTTATTTACATAGCATTGAGTATTTCCTCCTACTTGTTGCAAACCGAAAATTGGGGTTGTCTCCTCATCACTGCGTTGTGGTCGTTCAAACATTGCATCTGATTGCATAACTAACAGGTGCACATCATTTTTGATTCGAGATGCTGTCGCAGAATTACCTGAGCATAACCGGACTTAAAGTGTACACTTGCGTATGAACAGTAGGCAAGTTAGAAGCCATTGGGCATGCGGATGTTCGTGAAGACGATGATGTTGAGGTAGTTCTTTATCATTCAAATAGTTAAACTTCAGCTTCACATTCTGAGTAGAGCATCTTATTTAAAAATCACTCTTCATATAAAAGCGAAATTGACCTTGTCTATGATATGAATCATTTGAGCACCACAAATTCACCCACTCGGCGTAATTGGTTTAGGTAAGGAAATTGAATGCAAATGACATCGATTGGCATTGCTACATTGCCAGATGTTTTGGCGTATGTCATCTAAGGCGTTTTCACATGACGAATAACAATTTTTGCTGGATCAGTGTGAAGTAAGGCTAACTAGTCGTACAAGCAGAGTTTTACGCATTTCTTTGCGTTAGTCTTCCTAGGTGTTCTGCTGTTTTGGAGCCTAAGGAAGCACTACATGTACAATTCACTCCTTCAAACAGTGTCCATAGTTTTATCCATGATATTGACTTCCAGAACGCTCACCTTTTTCAAGTTTAATGCTCAACCACTGGTGAGCAATGCAACCCTCAGCTAACGCTTTAAGCTTAGGTACTCGAGTATTTCTCGGGAAATTTTGTTTTCAGTGTTGCTCATAGCCTCAAATTTTTTTAAGATGAAGTGCTCAACTCTCTTCACATATAATTAACCCTAGGTAAGTGGCCCCTCTCCCACGGACAGCTCCGTGACAGTGGATGATCTTTGGACCCCCTGTTCTCCTGGCGACCCAGGTGCCCAGGAAATGGATTGGACTCAGATTAACGGAGACAAACTCTTCGACCCCGTTGTGTGCATGGTAGGCAGAGCAAAACACAATCCACTTAACGATTTTAGCACCAGAAGTATCGTATGTTCACTTTTTTGTGCGTTCTAGGACGATATGCTTCAGGCAGTGAAACGCTCTAAGCCAACAGTTAACAAAGCTGATCTCCAGAAGCAGCTTGATTTCACGAGGGACTTTGGTCAGGAAGGATAGAGTCGGGCTTACGTGATTGGCGACTCCCCTCCGCCATTAAATCCAGTTTACCGCTTACATGCCGTCCCGCGACATTTCGTGATAAATGTCTGCCCCCCGTGCGCAACCGAATAGCTTTGGACGTACTCGTACCCCCTACCCCTATTCGTGGCCCTCCTCCTTTTACTACTGTTCCACAAGCGTTACCACCTTTTTTGTTCATACTACACGAGACTTTTACATGCAAGGTTGTGGGCTTACTTGTGGCGGCCGTGTACTGCGGAACGTGGTCTAGATCAGAAATCAAAATACCTTCCGCTCGCCCTGAGGGAGCACAACTTGGGCTCACCGTAGACCGCCCCTCTGCAGCGCACGCCGGAGATTCCCACCCGCTAATCTGGCCCCGACTCCCGAGGAACCCCAGCCAGGCTAACCACACGCGCACCCAAACCGTTAGGACGCAAACCGCCCTCAAGCAACTGAGCTAGTGTCCAACGCGAGCACTTGACGCTATGAGCGACGTAAACGCCTCAACTCGCCTCCCCAAATCTAGAGTGCGTCCAACCGCACAGATGGGCCCTGATCCGCAGCTCTTACTACCGCACGAGGGCACAGGACAATGTTTAGGGCCACGCCAAAAAGCTAACCTGCAAGCGACTGCGCACCCGTCAGTGACACTATGCAGCGCTCATGAAAAGATCACACGCGAAAGTCCAAAAAAGGAACTCAGCACGAGTAGTTATCAATCGCAGCTGTTAGGAACAAATGAAATCTTGCTAACAAAGCGCCTTGCCCGACACCGTACGAAAACTGACACCTCATTTGGAACTGGAGCACCATAGCCGTTAACACAGGAACTTAGGCTGCATCTAAAATACAACGGGGGACTCAACGGCAACAAACACAGACAAGCGGCTATCTCTAAAATATAAAGCAAAACCAAACTGGGTTGTCGATTTAACGGCTTTTCGTGAGTTCATCGTCGATTCGACTATTCACGACTATGGAATGTTAAGACGAAGACTGATCTGAAGACCGTCATTTTGATATCTGGCACATTGGCTGCATGATTAGAATCATGGCGAGAAGCCAGAAACACTCCGAGGCCACACATCTTCAGATGGAACCATAGAGCGACTGTGCCAACAATGAGGACGTCGAAGGCTTCTTACCTTTAACACTGGAAATGGGTTGAATTTTCATGGGAACAAAGAACCTAGAGGCAGAAAATGCATCAAATCCTCCGACCTCAGAGAAAGAGATACCATCATAGCAAACTCAATGAGATTCCTAATCATCACGCAAACCCACTCACCACGCACAAGCATGCTTGCAGTTTACTGTGATGGCAGGACACTTCCGGAGCATTCAAACAAATTTGTAAAACATGTTAACGAATTTTAAAATACAGACTTAATATTAATTAGTTTTGCTGGAAAATTTGCACTTTGCTTCTTTGGCAATTTGTTAGGCGGCTCATTAGGCTTTTGGGTCTAAGGAACTTAATAATGCAGTGTCATGAATTGGCAAACATCTAACTCACAAATAAGGGGTAAATTTTATTAAGCAAATATTGGTGAGGCCTAATGGGATATAAAGGCTTACTGATGCACTTGCCACTCCATATTTATGATCATCTAATGGGCTATCTCCAAATTCAGTACTTGGCCTTACTTTAATAAACCATTTCGGACCACAATTTATAAGTAGGCATGGTTATTCGAAGATTTAGATCAATATTTTCTAACTGTCCAGCATTGATCTATTTTATATCTCAATGTTAAATACTAAAACTTGGAGACGCGAATTCAAGCCACTTGATTAAGTGAGCGTCCATTGCCCAATAGCAGCTGCTCCCACATCCGGTTTTATGTATAATACTCTTTTAGGAGTTTTAGAATTTATTAGTCATCGGTGATGCCATATTTGCAACGCTTACTTTATTTAACATGTGCCTTGCAAGCGAGAGGACAATTTTGTAGCGCCCCGAGGCTTCCCTTAAGGTAAAAGAAGGAATAGTTCCTAGGCGGAATATACATTCTGGAAATAGCGGGCTTGGGGACTAGTGGCACGGCTCCGAGGCCCCAAGTGACCGGAACTGGTAGCTGAATCTGGTTCTGGAGGAGCACTTCGACTCTTCTGACGTAGACAGACCTTCCTCCCAACTCCTCTTAATAAGCCACCTACCATTTCCTGTAATACAGTAACGATGCCAGGGAACACCCAACCTTCTTATGTTAGGGCTGGTAAAAGAGAAGAGGAAGAAAGAAAGAGGCTTCAAAAATATTGTAGCAATAGGTAGGTTCGTACACCATTAGCATGGCGAAGGGTTTAGCGGCTATCAGATCGACTCCGAAGACCATGCTGCAGAGAAGTAGCACAAATTATGGGAACTGAAGTGCCTGCGTAGCTGAATATCTTTGGAAAATATTAGGCCACCACTGTGACGTCCCAAGACTTCCTTGAAGGTAAATAAAGGCATAGTACTAGGGCAGAATATATATATTCTGAAAACAGAGGGCTTTGGGGCTGCTGGCATGGCCTGGAGGCCAGTCAATCAACTAGCACGATATGGCCACCAAGTGACCAAAACCGGCGGTCCGAACATACAAAGTGTTACAGCCACAATAATTCATCCAGGGACTTATTACAGATTTGCCTGAGAGAATATAGGGAGCGGATTGTTTAAAAACTGCAACATTACCTCATGAAGTTCCTCAAATATATTGTTAATTATCGATGTGATAATCAGCAAGCAACATTTGATGGTACCTTTTAATGTTTTAAAAATTACAATAAACAGTTCCCGCTGTGTAAACCAGACCTCTGGGGTCATATTTTGTTGGCTTTTGTTGTATTTTTCTGTTCCACTTTATGGATTTCTGATTGTAATGTAAACAAAATTGATCCCTAATAAACTGCAAATTTTAAACTATGCAATGCTGGTGTCACGTAAAGATGGTGACCCATGAATTAAAATAGAAGATCAGTTCGCATTAAACATCAATTAGGATTTCATTGAATAGCCATATGAAATGACTTTGATGACAGAAATGGATGTGGATCTACGGATCTTGAGCCATTAGTTTGGAAGCGCAAATCAAATGGTAGAGCTATTCATTTCTCTGAATTCATGGTGTTGCTGCGGGTAATTAACTTTTCTTTGATGTAGCGCACTTTAAATTGATGGTTTTCTTAGTCTTAGCGCCCCATGCTTTTACCGCAACCACAAATCTTGGCTTTCAATCGAATGAGTAGAAGGCGACGAGGGAAGGTGAGTGTTGTTCTGTCGGAGCCATGCGGTGATCGCGGAATAAATATGACAAGTTTATAATTGCGCAAAGGGCGCGTGGCATAGAGGACTTTTGAGTTTCATGATGTGCATTTATTCGGCAAGTGGAAATAAATTGCTCTGACTACATACGGCAGCTTCAGTAGTCAAAGCGAATGGGCAAGTCACCACAGGTCAGAAACCAGACATGTGGGGGTGAGTAAGCCCGAATTAATGAATCAGTCCAATGTACGAAATGGGTTTATGGAAACTGGACCTTTCTCAAACACACAAAGAAAGCCATTGTGGAAGAAAAATTGGGGAGCACAAGCAGGTCGGCAATACGCCGAGGTGGTGTTTCACTTTCCCTTCCACTGATTGAGATCGATTTCGAGGCAGGAATGCCGATGATGCGATGGCCCCAAATCATATCCTCACTGATTTTTTATCGGTGGTGGTATTTACAGTAAAATTTAGTCCAAATTGACAAATACTGTGGTGCCTATTAGGCGGATTTTTGAAAAATAACGAGAAGATGGATGGCAATAGCAAGCATTACGCATTTGTCTAAGGATCATCTTCAGTTCGTTCAGATCTAGCCTTGCTCTGTTACTGGTTGTTGTGCAGAGCTCAAGATTGGAGAATGTTTCTAAGTCACTGCGGTCTTGACAGTCCATCAATTACGAGTCCCCGCGGATCCAAAAACCTCCGCCTGGTTCCATCCAACTGCGATCCTAGAACGTGGGATCTAGCCAGCAGAATCGGAGCTGCTGATCCCATAACATAGGTCGGTTACTGCCGTCGCCAGTGTGACCCTCAAGCCATCTCTAAAGACGGGATGAGGCAAATATGAGGGCTATGTATATGAATAAAATGGTCTGACCAAAGATAAAAGTTAAAGAACTCGTTTAGTCAAACCTCAACTAATTCAAGTAACACTTTGCCAAAGTGAAGTCGTGAAGACATAACAGAAACATTCATCTACGATTATGATGACCCTCAACGCTGATTTTTGGGTGGAATTCACTTTCCTCTTTCTTTGGCATTTTCAAATGCAACCGTATTGGGAGTGGTTTTGCCTTGACCTTAACGCCCCTTGCTTGCGCCGTCACGGTGTTCGCACATGTAGGGTCGGTGAATGCCACACTAGGTGGCTACAAGACAAAGATAACTCATCTAAGTGACCTACCGATATGAAGCCTGTTTTCTGCAGACGGATTCATTCCTACGTAGGCAGTACCTCAGCGCGTAAAATACCTTTCAATTACACGCCCTATCCATTAGGGATCTGGCATTAACAACTGCTGTCCTTCAGTAGATTTCGACTTATTTGTCAATTGGGTGATAGTGGGAGCAAGACCAACCAAAAAGGTGGTCTTATCACTGAATGATGCATTTTACTTACACATCTTTTTTCCAGCAATAAAGTCACAATAGCATTAAAATTCAAGATTTAAAGGAGATTACGAGAGCACTTACATAATATCCGAGTCGGTAAATCCTCTAAGGTCTCAATTGTAGGTTTCCACACATAAGCACCTAGTAGGAGTCAAAAATGACAACAAGGCGTCTTTGAAAGAGAGACAATCAGCTGTTGGTTACGCATGTCGATCACCCTGGGGCGTAAGTCCCCACCCCCAGAAAAACCTTACTAAAACAGATTAAAAGTTGTTTGGAACCAAGGCAGAATTGCCGAGTGGATCAATGCAGTACTGATAACCGAAACAAAATCAACTTAGCAGCAAGTTGCTTTGTAAAAAATTGTCCATGACTTGGTGCGCAATTGGCGACTGCAGATATGCCCAACCACTTGCATTAATTTTTAAAGCATAGGGATCTGTTCTTAAATTTTACTCAAATAGGATTTGCAGCGAAGCAAAGAAAATGCAAAACATCCGTCCTGACCTTATTTTATTTGGTAGGATGGGCAAATGAAACCTCATCCAAAGGGCAAGCTTTCCATCCTACGGAGGCACAGTTCATGCCTTCAAGATATCAAAAAGGTATCTGAAGAGATGAAATCAGGGTTAGTCTTCTTTATTACTCCAACTAAATATCCCTTGAAGTTGAGCGAAATTGAAAAGCGTTTATGAAACTTCACCTACAAAAAAGGGCAGCTTGAAACGATGGAGTGATTTCATCCAACCTGATGATAAACTCATGTCACAATTATTGTAGCAGGAGTGTCTTATTTGTATTATGTGGATCATTTTCGACAAAAAGGTTGGTACTAACGTTGCAATCATTATAAGTGAGTGATGTTCTAATGTTCTCGACTAGACCCAGCGTCACACATATATGACGGATTTCCTGGTTGGTTCATGATAATCGGTGACAACCAATTCGGTTTCAAGCCGATGACAAGTTATTTGCAGGATTGTCTGAGTGTAGCTGCATTTTTACTTAATGGCAAGTAGTTAAATATGCGAAAAAATAACGGTACTGTTAGAACAATAATAGTAGCTAACAACAATAGTAGCCAACCTTTCTCTAAGTCACACCACTAGTGTTTCGCAGTAATGACACCGCTTCAATGGTTTTGCTTACCTTGACAAAATACACTAAACTGGATGCGAAAAACCACTTCTTTTCGAAAATGAAGTGATACGATTCGCAAGAGAGAGAGGCCGAATCCTAGAACCACCTGAAACCATTAGGTTTGATCCTCAAAGTAGTTCCTCCTTAAATATATTTTCTATGTCATCCGATCAATAGCCGTAAATAGCACGACTTGTCCAACAATTTTTCCAATCGTGATACTGCTTGTTGGATATGTAGGTAGAACATATAGTCAATCTCATTAGCGACGCCAGGAATTCCCCTTCAACAATGTTTAACTGGTCAAGGCCGAAGAGGACAGCGTATCAGCACACCATCATCCTTACCCTTCCTTCCATTACGAATGATTAACACCCACAAATAATGGAAAGAAGCTAATAGCACGTGTGAGAACTCGGAATCTTTGCGTGCTGCTAATCTGCTGTGCAATACTGAAAGAAATTCTAACGAACGTATGTAGAGGGCGGAATCCACTACTTCCGCTACCGTGAGACTAACACGGGCATCTCCGATGCATGGATCTCTGTGTTTTCGACAAATCGAAACTCTGCTGTTGCCGCTAGTGAGTCGCGATGTTCATCCAACGATAAAACATGCACATAGTAGAGATCAAAGCAGATCCCACCCGTCGGTTAATTCCCTTCATTTTCTTCCACGTCAGATGAAGACTCAAGCCGGGTAGAATATCGTTCTCTTCCGACTTTTTCGTTTCATGCTATGGTCACAACTTATGTCTTGACCTAAGGGCAGCAAATTTGGGGACAGGCAGGCAAGATGGCATGGAATGGTGTTAACTCTGTATTAGCAAATTATATACCTCCTATTATCACACTTTTGAGAGTAGAACTTTTACTCAGAGCAAGTTTTTGCGTGCCTTAAATTTTTACATCATGTCTGTGCAATTCAGTGAAGAGGAAGTAGTAAAATTTGGTGGAGTACCTTTAAAATGCAATGAAGCGGAAGCCGTGACATCATCATCCCCGCTTCGGTGACTTTGAACCACGCGCCTCTTCCTTTACTTTGCTAGACAAAGGAACTGTTTACAAAATGTAGATACACCCAAAAGAAAACGTTTACTGTCGAGATGTTTCAAGTGGTGCAATCGCCCAAATGAAAAGGGAAATAAGCGACGCATATTGGCTATGCCAAGGAAAATGTTCATCCAAATCTATTTCTTTAGGACGAAAATCGGAGTGCATAAGAACAATAAATGTGTGGAGGAGTAAATAAATAACTAAACCCAGTGGCAGTAAAAAATTCAAATTTGCGGAGCTAAGGGAGAGGCTGCCAGAGATGTCCATACCGTAATACGAACGGTAGAAACTATGACTCCGTCAATGTATAACAAACCCTTAATAGCATTTTCATTTGTTTCGGATCATTGCTTGTCGTATCTGCTCCATAGTAAACCTTGGCAACACGGCTTATGAGCCTTGACCTTTGAAAGCTAACGGATTTAATTCACCTGTAAAACATGAGAGTATGATGTAAATTTGCGGTACGTTTTGGGGTTAAATTACAAATACTTTGGAGAGACAATAATAAATTCAAAGACTACCCATAAAACCACATTAACTGAGTTGAAGCTTTGGTCATTTATTCTTGGTTCGGGGGAGGGATTTCAGGATTTTAATTGTACTCGTTCATGTATTTTTAGTTATATCTCTACCCTACCGTAATTCCACTGGGTTACACAATAACTGAATAAACTGGGGCCTAAAATAAGGATGTATAATAACATTTTAATCTATAGCTGCCCCCAAAGTTATGGTTGACCGACTGCCGTCTTCATATGGCAATATGTATAATTATACAGAACTTAATTACAGATTTGGTGGCTGATCTGTGGTCACTGAAAAAGCTTACATACTCTGAGTACAATCCATCTCAGTTTCACAAATATTGCTGAGTCGAGTGAATAAGAAAGTTGGTCTCCCTCCTTGAGACGGATTTGTCATGGCTCTAAGGCTGCCTACCATATGGATATTTTGCACGAGATATTTCGTGTCCGAATTCCATTTAGCATGCCACATTCCACCGCCCACACCATGTATCAAAGTCTAGTTGTGTGTTATTACGTCAATGCACAGCGGTCTCCCTGTTGGTGCTTTAGCTACTGCAGCTGCCTCCGAAATGCCATTAAAGCCTCCTGGGCCTCTGAAGAGAGGCTTTAGCTGAAGTTATGTGTAAAGCGTTAGGTCTTCCGTCCTTCTTCACAGTCTTTGCTCAAGTAGTGCTCTTCTTCCACTTATTAGCTTACCAAAAAACCGGACAGTTTTATATTACAATTTAACCAAGGCCAAAGATGATGTTGAAATTATGAAGGAGCCTTATTAGCAGTGAAATGGTCTTTTCTTCCAAACATCTACCAACGGTGATAAAAGGCCGATTTCTTGAAACCTTACCATTTTGTTAAAATAATGTCTTGATCGAGCACCAGCCCATCTTAATCAGAGCCCTAGTTTTCACATTTTAGTCTGAAAAATAAGTTTCACAACTGTGTTATGTGTGTTGTATTTGTCGAAACATGTATGTCATATGTAGAGTGAATTAAGCCCAAGCAGAAATGTGTAACCCTGTTAAGCAACTCTCCATATTCGATGCAGCAATATTTATTCGTTGGGGTGCTAAGAAAAGGAAATCGTAGATTGCAATTTCTGCTACAGCAATAACCACAGCACAATGAAATGTTGAGCCATAATTTGGTGCGTGCGGTTTCTGGTTTAGTGCTCTCCAGGCGCATACCGAAATTGGCATCGGCATCGGACTCACTTCATTTTTCCCCTCTATCCGGCCACATTAGTCATTGTGGTGTCCATTAGCACTTCCTGGTGGAGGGTGAATGGGACTGTAAGATTACAGCCATTTGCAATTTTTAAATTATAAACTATGATCGTATCTCGGGGTACATGAGCTACAAGACTTGAAGGTCCGGGTAAGGATGAAGTCATGATGATTGATGCATATCTGTCGCAAAATAGAAAGTCTTTAGACACCCTTTCCTCGCACATTGGTTAGCATGAAGAGATCCTTATTGACGACATTGATGCATCATAGTTTGATATAAAGGCTAGAATATTTCGCAGGCTTACATTTCATCACGATGAAATGCACTGATACTTCTTCCTCACGTGTCTTTTGAGTAAATGAAAATGCTGTCATCCTCTCAAAGAAAGGTGACATCAACTTGCTTAAAAGGTCCCTTCGTTACTATGTGCTACTTGAGACAGTGGTAATACGGGACCGCTTATCCAATCAAGGATGAATTGGGCATGGCTTGTAGTGAAATCCGAGATGGTGTGTGTTAAGCAATAGCCTTGCATTCCTTAAATAATACCTAATCCTAAAACACAAACAGCTACGCAATCGACCCCTCCTTCCCATATCCATCTATAGCCCTGAGGCAGTAATTCTATAAATATGCCTCTCCGACCTTAATGACTTTTGCGTTTGTACAAATTCCCACCTCACAAAGTGGCATACTAACAAACGTCCTGAATACCTCAGAAAGTGGCATTAGTTATACAAACAAGCCATTTACTTTGTTATCTAATATTTTTACCTCGTTTTAAGAAAAGCCTTGAGACAATAGTGAAGTGAAATTGATCTTTGAGAGCAGCACAGACTCTAAGCACAAGAGCGCTATGCAAATCCAATGCTTATTCAAGGTGATTGATGGAAGGTACGCTAGTTGTTTACAAAGTGTTAAACATAATTGCATAAGCACTGTCACTTTTACTGTGGTTAGAATGTGACGGCAAAATATACGAGTATGACGATACATTGGAGCGACCTTTAAAGTTGTCCGACATTATGAATCAGTGACTTCAAATTATTGGGAATGCTGGACACTTTTGCCAACTTTTCTTACAGAATTACTCTTCAGGGAATCTGGTGTCAATAGACTCCTCGAATTTTTGAAAGGAATGTAATGCTACAAATATTTTACGGTGTTGCTCTTACAGCATCCTTTAAGGGAGATTGGAATGCCTATCTGGGTGAGGTTTAGAATCTCAGTGCTGTTCTTTTAAAGTGATAAACCTAAGGAACAAATTGTAGTGCTGTTTTTAAGCGGTAAAATGAACATGCATAGGATAGAAATTGGACTATCAAGCATGAGGCGATTAGTGCGATTTGATTCTTCAAACCAATGATGGGTCATCAACTGAGGAAGGTAATATCTCGAATGCATTGTTCTATCAGCTAACGTGTTTGACGACATTGTCTCAAAGATCCCCTTACATAATAATTAGGTACATTATAAATTACCACACATTTGTCGTCCATTGTGTGTAGAATTTTAAGAATCCAATTATTTTTTGGAACCACAAATAACGCGTTAAGTATCACGAATTTGTGCATTTAGCAGTGAAAATTCCTCCTTGAGGCTCGATTAGGTTACTTGATGGTTAGAAGGTGACAGCGGAACCCCTGTATCGATATGCTAATCATGTGTACAGAGGTAAAAGAAAAGACGGAAATGAAGTAGGTTCGGCATCAAAACGCCAGTAAAGGATTACTTGAGTTGAGCAAAGCAAAAATGAATTTTAGAGTACTATTTTTATGTCCTGTTTCACTTTACAGAACAAAGCTGTTGGTCGGTCCTATATTTGCCATCCAGTATGTGTTCCTTGAGAAGATTGAAAGGATGGGAGGGTTGCACTACATTTGCTAATTACCCTTCACTGTTTTCCATACTCTTATTCGGTGGAAATGGGCCACGGCTTTTGCGTGATGGCATTTTCCTTGGTCCTTTCTCGACTAAAGTTAGGAGAACTTCGCAGATGTCTCGGGACTAGAGTATTTTCTCTTCAATGTTGTGATATACTCATTCCCCTTGCCTCAACCATTCAAAAAACCGCTGCTGCGGAATCTTACCAGATTTTTACCAAACAAACAAAACTAACCATATTCTGCAACATAGAATCATTCTTTTTGCTAATGCCATGGATATACAATGCCTGCTCATACATTAATGGTTGCAACAGACACAAAAGTAGTAAAAATTTAGGAGTGATGGAGAGTGCGTTTGATGTACAAGAAACATGTGGAATTTTTGACTTCGTACAAAGCACTGATCTTGAAGGACGTGCTTGTTTGTTGTCTACTGCGTTGTGCTGCCGCAGAGGTCACTGCTGCTCTTCTGGATGGGTTGACTGTTGAGCGTCAAGTTGCAACTTCATCGCGAATTTCTGTGCGTTATCTTGCATTGCGGCTGTAGGAGATTATAAGAACGGTTACTTTGAGACGCCAGTATGTACTCTACTAATCTGGAGGCCCGCATGAAATTGGGTTCCTTGCGCATGGCCAGAGTTACTTAACAGCAATATTCAAATGTCTAGACACCATATGTTACGTTTTAGGGCTTCAATGCCATTAAACAGAAATTGTACAGAACCAGATCCTGCTTTAGCCGTGATACAATTCGATGTACAGAAATCTAAGGCATTACCGAAGAAGACAAGCTATTTACCAGCTGTCGACCAAAATTGGACGGAGTGTACAAGTCGTGAATGCTCTTCGAGAAGACGGAAAAATTCTTTTTCTCGACCGGCGGCTTCAACCCGTGTAAACTCGAAAGCGAATTCGGTGTTGCGACGTCGGTTGATGCGATCAGCTATTGATTGCCGGCGAACTCGCGTTTCACCATCACTGGAGGCTGGAGGCAGAGCACAAGTCTGACGATTAGCCCCCATTTAAATGATAAATTAATTGCTTGTAGCGTGATATAAAGCAGGTAGGAAGGTTTTAGCATTGAATTCAGATAGAGGGCATAGAGGATGAGTGCCAAAATAAGACTCACCACCACGCGAGCCAAGTCGGGAATCTGCAGGATCTTCTAAGACATCATCAACTTCGTCAATCTCAACCATATCGTATTCACCGTTTTCATTCAAGAGCTCAATGCTTACGACAGATTGACTCCTTTGATTCTGTGATGGAAGGGAATCCTCAGATATGGGACCGAAGGAAACAGTTCGGCTCAGCTCGGGAATGGTAGTAGCCATGATTCTACGTCTCCCTACTCTGTGGTGCCTGCGTAGTCGCCTGACTCCACCCTGCCTTTTATAACCGCGTGGATTGTCTTCATCACAGCCACCATTCAGATGGCGACCTTGAAAGTTGGCTTTCTTTGATTGGCTTCGGACATTTCAGACGCTATAGTCGCGTGTGCATCACTGCGAGAATGTGATAAGCTGGTGGCGGCGTTAAACCATTTTTGTGGTAACGCTCTCCCACATGTGTGAAGCCGAGGTGTCAACAGCATATACATTCCTTTGCCAAAACAGCTGTTCGCAGTCTGTTAGTAATTAATGTTATCGACTGGGTTGTGTGATGTGAGAGTTTCAGGTTGTAGAATGCAAAATTACAGGTAGTTAAGCTTGGTTCAACCACCCCCAGCGTGAAGATGGCAAGAGAGAAATGGAAAAATCTATGGAATGATTACCGTATAATATTGAGTTTCTATACTAAGTGTGGGTCACTGTTCTATACAGTACCAAAGGGTCTCAAGCTGAGTAGCTTTGAAAATTCGATCATCTAGTAGCCTATCGGATTGCAGCTCAGATAGGAATCTAGCATTGATATCAAACTGTGTCATTTAAAAATCTTCTCGCACTTTATAAACACTCGCTTGCTTAGTTCAAAAGTGTAGAACAGCCCTAGGAGTAGATCCCAGCGCTTGCGAAACGAGGAGAAATAACACTTTTTTACTGTGAAATGGTCAGACTTGGAGGGAGCTGACTTTTTTTCACAAATTTTGACTAATAAAGATTGCTTTGCCAAGCCGACTCTGGATTCAGTTCGGTGCGCTAATTTGATCCAGACGTTTGGCTGGATCAACTCTAACTGCATTCAGCTTGCCTTGCGGCGGAATTCCTAAAAAGAAAGGGAAATTCCCCTGAGTTGAAGTATGAATGAACAGTATGATTCAACAGGTGACAGATTTTGTAATCCATAAGCTCGGCACTGACGTTGGAGATAGGAGCAATCAACTTAAATTTTTTAACAACCGAATCCCCTTTCCTTCTGAAGATGTTTTGTGCCCATAGGAAAATCGGCTTCTGAAGTTTAACTATCACTCTCATCAAAGACGAACAGGGCTACTTCAACAAGCAAGAGAAAATGAGACAGTGAAACCACAAGAAATTGGCTTTTTTGTCTTCCTTTTTGATGTATTAATTCCAGTGCTGGGTTACAGAACACTGGTTTCAACCCCAATCTATCTACTCAAGATCCTATGCCAACTTTCGAACCGTTATTAAAATTGCCGCCTATTTCACTCAATGGCAAATTAAAGTGGAGTTTCTGCTGATATTCTGTCCAACGAAAAGACCATTATAAACCTCCAAATTTTTGGATCACTACTTCACTTGTCTTCCAAGAAACTTCTGGAGTCACAAGTATTCCTTCAGAGCTTTTTAAAAAGCATCAAACGACTTTTTAGAATTAAACTCGACGGTGATTCGAGGATGTACTTCTAGACTGCAAGTGGTGGTATTAGATTTGGACGATGAAAGGTCGCCATTTAACCTTTCCACCAAAATGAAGTACTTTAAAACGAATCAGTAAATAATTTTTGATATTAAATGACATTAAAGTCACGAACGAAAGTGTATGGTCTTTTCAAAAAAGAGCCCTTTTTCTAAATCTCTAGAACTGAAACTTATGCTTCTTATGGCCAGTAACCCTGCTTAACTCCAACAAATCTGAGGCACCATGCATGTGCCGAGTTAATTTACTTGCGTTTCACTTTTAAAGACCTCTCCCAAAAAGGAGATCCATTTTTGCATTTCTCTCTTGCAAATCGTCAAATTGATGGACTGGCTCCAATTCCAACCAGACATTCATCAAGCTGCCCCGAAATCTGCAGATCCCCAATTTGGTTTATGCACTTTTTGAAAAGGCGGTAAGCAGAGAGATACTTTCATTCTCAGTTGCTGAAAACTTATTGAGAGAGACCAATTATGCACAGGCTGTTGCCACAAGCGCGATAAAAGTGCCATTTGTCTCTGACTAGGGTATGAAAGCATGAACTAAAAGCTCCGGTTCATGCTTGAGAGGCGTGATTGAATGCCATTGCAATGCAACTCTTTTCATGTCGACTTTACGATCTTGAAACACCATTAAGGTGCCTGAATATCGACAAGTTACTGGTAAATTCGACCCCCACAGATGAATTCAGAAGTGAAATCACTAGTGGTGCTCTGGTTAAGAGGGAGATCATCGCCTCACACAGAGAAATACTTCCATTTAACTTAGGCTGAAATGGAAAGTAGAATTAAAAATGGCTCCCTTAACAGCCACCTGAACCGACATTTGCGTGAACCTACCTCGTCTGCATTCCATTGTAGTTATTCGGTAGAGCTACACAAACCCATTTTCGGCGAAGACTGCTGCCACTTAGCGCAATAGCCCCTCAGAAATGCAGATTGCATAGGCTCTCATTGGTGCCGGATATGTTGAAAAAATCCAGCCTTCGATATAAAGCGATTAGCTAGTGACCTCTGTCATGCTGGCAACACCCGATGTCGGCTAGCACAAAACAACACACGTAGATTTACGGGATTTGAATATTGACTGTTAACTTAATAAGCGGTAATTTGGAATGTTTTTGCTTTAAAAAGGGACTCATACTATTACACTTCCCGCTAAGACTCCATAGAGAGGCTATTTTACAAGACTTCGTCATTGTGGATTCATCTATTCCTTCGTAAATCACTCAATTCGCTTCACAGTCATCTGAATGCTAAGTAACAGAACCTATTCTATTGTCCAATGACGCGTGTGCCCCAATCCTCTGGGAAATTCCATCCGGTCATAAGATTGTCTTATGCGGCCATAGTTGTCCTCTGTGGTAATAATTATAAAACACTGGAGACACGATGGGTGATGGCAGAGCACTTTGTGGGGAATAGAAAGACCACTGGCTTGCCCTATTGGGGCCATTGTTGCCAAATACCTGATTGCGTGAACAGTAATTAGTGATGCTGTACAAACTATGGTAAACTAAATTGTGTTGCATTTTTGACAACCGAATGCAGGTAATTGATCCAGAGTTCTACAGCAGGGTCATTCACACCCATTTAACTCCTAATGACGTTCTAGCAAGCTAATTTCTGTTTAGGATAAGTTAGGCACTGATGGATAATTTTATGTTATACGGCTTATGACACTAATCCAAATACAGTTAAGTATGCCAATTTTGAATAAAAAAGAGTGAGGGAAAATACGAATTTGCCTAATGTCTAGAATTTAGTAGGTTCTTCTGTAGTAAGTTAATTATTCGTATGACCCTCGGTTTTGGTGTAGGGTCACGTAGGAACTCCACCATTGTACACAGGCCTGGCGGTCTAGTCTCCGGGCTATGCTGGTAGCCCCCAGCCCTCTACGTCAGTAGTGCGTATTCTGCGCTAGTATTGTCTTCTTTCATTTTCAGGAAGTTTCGGGAAGCTGCACTTTTATCACTTCTAGACAAAATTAATTTGACTTGGTCTTCTGAACAATGTAGAAGATACGTAAATTGCTACCCTTAGATTCTTGATGACTTAAGAGTTAGGGATTTATTGTAGGTACATAGGGCCCTCCAGTCTCCCGCTAAAGGTCTACTGAGCCCTTGGCGCACGTTTTAACTAAGCTAACATAAAACCGATGTCGTAAGAGACGACCGGGGCGCCAGAGCAGTAATAGCCTTTATATTGAACCTCAAGCTAAAATAATAAATAAGTCTTTTTTACTATCCCGTAATTATGCTTATTTATGGTTAACTTATATGACAAGCCATATCCTACCTCCTATTGGGAGCCGCCATGTAAATACAGAAAAAGAAAGTGGAGACGGACGCCGCACCGTTTAAGTTTAGGTATCATCAAAATAACTTAAAAATTAATCCGGATGTGAGCATGAAAAGGGGCCTAACTACTCAAAGGAGTGCAAAAGTTAACTAACTTTAACGCATGGATACAAGTCTAGTAGTGTCACTCATACGTGACATCTGGTTGGCGTAAATGTTCCCTTGAATCACAGTTGTATGACAGTTTTAATTAAAAAGCAAAATATTTGAAGGCAATGATAAGAGTAAAGGAAAAAGTGCCACATTAGAACAGGAGAACGTCTGGTTGGCTGTGGTGGTCGAGTTCCTCAACCACTCTTGTAGGGAACATGTTGAACTTCTTTTACCTCAAAAGGATCAGGAAAGTAAATTCAAAACTGCGGTGTTAAATTTATAAATTCATTAAGAGTGTTACTCAAATACATCGTTATTTGGGTGTGCTTAGTACGATTTCAGGTTTGTTCTTCCATTAATTAAACCTCCCTCTGGCAAAAGGCTTGATATAAACCTCCGGGGAATTTTATGGGGGAAAGTTGATGCATCCAATATCTGGAGCGAAAGAAGTCAGTGGATCATATTTAAGTCAGTAGTCGGTAGTGCCCAAACAAACAATTATGCCAGAGGGTAATGAAGGAAATTGTTCAAATACCTTTCTCAACTGCACTGGAAACTGTATATCAGCACGCCAGTTGGATTAACAAGCTGACCACAACCATATGTTTGAAGGCCTTTTTGAGGGATGGCACGATGATTGCGTGGGCGAGATGACTTAAGTTCTAGCTGACACGGAGATCATAGGGATTATTTTTAGGAAATTAGGGTCCTTTTAAAACCATTTTTTGGACGAATCAAGAAAATTTTAAAAAACTCTTTTGCGACTTTCGTATGCCAGAATACCGAATAACATTGGAGCACAGATTTGCCAAGTTGTGCAGATTAAATTTTTGCAAAACTTGTTTTCTTTTATACATGTCCCTTGGGTAAGTAAACGCACTTTGGCATGTTGCTGACTTGTGGAGTATTCAGGCGAAAAAAATGGCCGTAGTAATAGCATGTGAATGCTCCATCGTTAGGACATGGCTTCAAGGCTACCGAAATAACTTGATTCGGGCAATTTTATTTAATGAACAAAGTGGACTCAAGGACAAGTCAATCCAAGACTAAAAATTGTGTTTGAAATGTTCCATGTCAGCGTCACGCTTAAGTGGTGGCACAATGGCATTCTTGCATGGGTCTCAGAGTGAAGAGCTTAGGACATGCTGTAGAAGATCGCATCGCAAAATGATTAGTTGAGCTTGAAACAATAAGAGTGATGTGGGACATACCTTACCCATGAACAATCCCATTTTCTTTGGTGCAAGGGCTGATGTCACATTGGAACATTTAAGCATCCAAGCTGAGGTGGTGAAGTTTCCTATAGGATTTCAAGAACAAATGCTTTAAGAAAGTTTACACTAGGCCCCACATGTTGGGCTTGACTAGATTTTTGTTTAATATTTAATCATAAAATTAATCGTTTGTTGCCCTGCCACCGAAAACGCCCTTTACCAAATTTGGTTTGGACAAAATTTAACTGATTGAGGTAACACATAACCCAGTGTAGTGCTCTAATTTTATCAGTAAGGTCGTAATCTCACCCAGGAGTGTTAAGGAAGCTTTATTACTATCGTGCAGAAGGACGACGAAATTTTAAGGTGTAAAATAAACTGGTGGCATAACTCAAGTCACCCGGTGAACTTGCGCACCAGCTAAATGCACACAATAATAAATTTGCTGTTCGATGATGTATGTCTCCTCACATGTTTCAACAATAGTGTGTCTGCGATAAGTGTGTAAAATATCTTGTTACAACTGCTTACAATTATTGCCTCATCTCTGAAAATGCTGCAATAATGGACAAAAACTCTACCACTCACGGTCCAACTACTGTGGTTAAGTAACTTTGCTCTTTACTTATACATTACCGATTTGTAGCTTCCTGAGACCTCTCTGACGGCAAATAAAGAGGCAACAAGCAGACAAAATATGCAAAATTTAAAGTAAAAAGTATTTTCGGTTGTTCTGCTGCCCTCTCCTAACATTGGTGCACCAAATACAATTTCTCAAAATTTACGCCCACTTCGTGTCACAGAGCAGGATTGGTCAACATTCTCAGAGTAGATAGCCATCAATTTGGTATTAAAGCTATGAAATTTTTGGTTCAGAACACTCGGGCAACGGAAATGAGCGAACGAATTAATTTTTAATGCTTCATCAGGTGTTTGCTGCCAGTAAATGGTCATTCTTAATTTATAACTTTTAAAAATTTTTAAATGAAATGCTTCTAAAATGGCTATTGGCGTAGGTAAAATAAGAATGTCGTTTGCACTAACATTGATAAAGCATTGCGAATTCGAATCAAAGCTTAAATAAAGAAATCTAAACTTATCTTCATTTGTTTCCAAGGTGTGGGAAATGTGCCTTGACAACATTTCCAGTGCCGATTCAAAATGGAAATAATTTAGATTCCGAGGCATGTTTGTTTGGATGCACCTTTTAGGCTAGGGGCGGTCAGCGAATAAGAACCACGCGACGGTTTGGCCGCTATCGGTCACTGAGGGGGAAACGCACCCTGAACGTGGTTGACCGTGATACCTCCGCATCTAATGAAGCATGGTCTCGTTCAATTTGTCTACTCGTCCTTAGAGTATGCAAGATGAGGTGGAAGAGAGAAAGACCAAGTCTATCACAGAACTACCGAGACATTCAGTAGACGTGAATTTGACATTTACTTGTGCACTGATCGTAATAGTTAAATTGAGAGGTTAGAGTAGTGACCACTTCAAAGTTGCTTTTTAAAAAAGATGGATAGGGCTCAACATTTAATCGGTCTGCTACGTATCAGAGCATTGGATTGGGAACACCTGCTTCAACGCTTGTTAGAATTGCAAGAAATGGTTAATTTTATTCCGTCATTCGCTTCTAAAGTAACACCATTTCTGTGCACCATGAATGTATTTTGATGAAAGAACTACCTATCCCTGCCATCTTTCAAAGGGATGGGGTACAATTGATGCGCTATTTAAGGGTAAACGGAATAAATGGAATTAAATATTCTTTCAAATATTGCATTAAAACTGATTGGACACTTTTATATACCTCCGTTTATCTAAAGCAAATAAGCAGAAATAGCTAACAAGCAACCATAGCGTTGGTAACAAAAACCATATGCTAACGATTTCCCACCACGCATTTCAAAGATTGAGGTATTCTGGAGGCAAAACATGCTTCCATTCTCAAGTGTTTTTTGTATGTAGCGAAAAGTACACTCTTTTGACAAAAGAGTTTTACGAACTTGTGGAGAGTGTATTGTACTAATCAAAGTTAACCGATGCTCACGTAGCCCATCAAGGCTTCCCAGAAGGTAAGTGAACCCATAATACTAGAAAAGAGCATGCATCACCAACATAAAAAGGAGCTGGAGAAAGCGTCCAAATTTTTTTTTAAATCAGGCGTATTTATGATCTCGCTATGCATATGGACTGCAATATTACACTAAGGCGGACACAGAATCATTGCTGCTGCTAGTGCCAAACATGATTGGACTCTGCGGCGTTTTTATTGTGGGTCTGAACTGGAGACTTCATTTTTGCTGGGGGGTTGTATCTGGATAGCATCGCTCCGCAACAGCTAAGTCCCTTAGCCTTGCACAGAAGAGACTGCGTGCCGAATTAGCTAAATATGGATATTCTTTGAGGATAATCATAAAAACACCGATTTTTGCCTTTCAGATACTGTAAATTAATGCAACTAATAAAAATTTCAGACTTGATTTTCTTGAGCTTAGCTGTCGAATTTGCCTTTAAGTCCCTATATTTTCGAGAAGCCTAAACCACCTATCCCGCTATTGAAGGGGTCTAAATTACTACAGATCAAATAAAAATCCCTTTCGTGACACGAGCCATTCACATCCAGACTAATTGACCGGGCAAGTCGCCTCATTAAAGGAAGTTTCATCCTTTAGAGCTTTGCATAAATAATTTTTTGTGTCAACACAAAAGCAAAAAGTTGAACAAATTAAACTTACTGTTAAGGCTTAATAGAAAAACACGGGAGGGATATCGCTCTCTCCAATCTCGGTACCAAATAAAACTTGGGGTATCTACAAGTGCCTTTTATCTACCACACTCATTCCTCTTTGATACGAGGTGACAAATCATCCCGCGCGTAAATGCAAATGTTCACTTTGCGGAGGAATGCGAGGATCAGTAGTAGAAGTGGAATTGGCCATGATAAGTCTGGTCAGCACATTAACCGGATATAACGGTAAGTGCACTACCAGAAGCTGTCTAATTTTGCTGCCCTCCAGATCATTTACGGAGAATAAAATTAACAACTTGGTTCATGCAGAATAGAGCAGTTCATGACATTCAAATGATGTGATAATAAACGCTCCATGACCTATAGTTTGAATGCATCCATAAAAACAGGCCTAATCTCTAATAAAGGGTTAACAGTAGATTGACTCCACTATTCAAAATAAATAATTGGAAGCCATATTTTGTTAGGTGAGATTTATTTTGTTACGCTTTTTTGCCTTCTGCAACTCCCCACGTTTTCATTCATTCACTTTTTTGAAGACAAAAACAAAAACTTTGTTCTGACTACCGGTTTCGGTCACTTGGATGGCTATATTGTCCTAACCGGGCTGGCTGGCCTCCAAGCCCTAGTATTATGCCTTATTTTGCCTTCAAGGAAATCTTGGGACGCTGCATACTTCATCTTGCAATTTGTGTACTTTAAGGCGAATGACCATGCTCTTGAGGAATGGTGGATAAACACTTCGCTGGAATTTTGACCTTAACAAAGGATATGTATTATGGGTAGTTAATGCAGTGGTCTCATTACTGTGGTCTTGATTTAGGCCCAGAATTCCCATCTACTTTTGGTACGAAAGCTGGGTGGGTTCAAAGCAACTTCCAAAAACTCCCTTGGCACTACTTTCAATTAGGGAAGTGAACACTCTGACCTTTTCCTTACCCTATAGAGATAATCAGGCGTCTCCTATCCTCCTCTTTCACTTTGCAAGCAAATGAAAAAGAAGTGGTAAAAAAGTAAGTCGATTATTAATTTTAAACTGTCTACCTTGAAGGTCCCACAAAATAATTGTTAGGTCAATGGTGACTTGAATGGGCAAGACGGTTTTATCCAACTGTCGTAATAAAGCGATAGCATTATTCTGCCACACAATGCCCAATTTTTTCAAATCCATTATGAGACCGGTAGGCAGAAAAACTGCAGTCAGATGTTCCTCCGAACAGGGGAGAAAAGGGTTCTGCAGACAAGGTACATCAGGTTCTTCCTTCCCCTAATTCGCCTTCACATTCTGGGCAAATGTCTACACCCACACGTGGTTCATGTTTATGCGCCTTGTGATGAAAACTTTGGTAATTTATAGGTAAAGAGGCAAAGGAAAGCGCTTGATTTTATGGGAGCGTCATTTCTTTGTTAAGCTTGCAAAATGTCAAATTTCAAAGCCCATTCACTGGGAAAGTCATAAGTTTCCAGACTAAAAACTTGCAAAATTCGCGAATTACACTGCTAATGCTCCGAGTTTGAGCCATTCCAACATGGGTGAGTGTAAAGTTGGACAGCTTTGGATATGGACCAAATGCAGAGAAACGAAGATTTGAGTGGGATCATAGTGTGTGTTGCTCCTTGCGTTTCTCGTTTCCATTGCCACAGTGAATTGTAAGCAACAATGCGATACGAGTGTAGATGATATGATGATTCGAAATGCGTTTTTCCATTTTGCTATTGCTACAATGTGTCACGAATTGAATTGGAGTCCTCGATTACCTCTCCCTCCACCAGACCGACCGCATCAAATTGCAGAGCGCATACTCCGATTGCTGATCGTTTCCATCAGAAGCGCTTGTCAAAAAATCACATGAAGGAAGTGAAATAGAATCTCGTAACTGTTATGTTTATAGAGAAATCGTGAGTAATTCTAACCACATTCAACCCGATTGCATTTGCCTATTAAGGGACAGATTTTTGATGACAGGAGTGAGGTGGTTTTGTTTGAAACCTAGGAAATTAAGTGTCACACAGCTAAAAGAACTTATTACTCTAAAAGGTTAACTTCACTAAAAGAATTTTCGTTTCTCTGTTGCACAAATCATGCACATTGCTCTGTTTAATGGAATAAACGTGTTTATGCCACGTCATTTGCAACCAAGTGACAGTATGGGCAAAATCACTGAGGTCTCGCAAACCAACTTCTGGAAGTCAGTTCAGTGCGCCCAAAAAAGACCCTTCATTTAATTAATAAGCATTCATTCTTTGTAAAATGCAAAACTACTATTGAACGTGAAGCATATTTACTTTGTGCAGTAGCGAAATCAAAATCCATGTACGAGTTCCTGTTGTACTTATAAAAACAGGCGGAGCATGTAAAGTACAAAGCTGCATGATTTTTACCTTTGGATGTGGATTTTGGTCGCTAGCGTATACCTCTGGCACATTATTATGTCCGCACGCCTAACTTGCCGAAGTGTCTTTTTACCTTTGGCACTTAACCGTTCTCATTGCAATTTCATCCTCACACTAAATATTCAGGCATACATCCTACATGATGAAATAGCTGTTAACATTAAGAGGCTTTTTCATTGCTCAACTGAACCTTCGGGCGTTATAAAAGTGGCGGCGTTTTCACCTGTCCTGACTAAAGCCTGACTGGCTAAAATTTAGGGATATGGCATTGTGTTACATCAAACCGTATTTTATCACCAATTCATGAGCAAAAATAGAATAGCTTGTTTATCTGTTATCACTTATTGACAGCTTGATCGGATGAGATAATTCCAAAATGTGGAAGGAAGCGATGACGGCAGGAACTGTTCCTGTCATAACATTGGTGTAGATTAACTCCAAAAATTGCACCTCAGAGTCTGAATTGGCCTCCTTAATTAGCGAATGAAATAAGAGTAATCGAAGCGTGGACTCCGCATTTTAATGAACTTTGTTGTCAAGCAGTTCCCCGGAGAATACCTTTGTGAAAAACCCACCTTCAACCAGACTGGGGCTGTTCCATAAAGGGGAAAGCCTTTAAATCCGCAAAAGCGTGCAGCTACCATGCAGTAATAGAATGATGCAAGCAAACTTTTACACAAAGAGCGTTCACATTGTTGTATCACTACTATTCCTATACCATTACAGTCTTATTACCCACTTTGTCGGATTTTAGTGAACTCATCTAGTAATAAGTGACATTTTAATGCGGCATTTCAACGGCTATACTTTCTCACTTACCCAACAAAGCGTTAGAACTCAAAGGCGCCCATTCAGTGGAAGCAAATTCGACCAATCCAGACAAGACTTTCGGGGAAATGGATTAACATAATGGACCTTTATTATCTCCCTCAAAAGACCCTTCCTTTTCAATTAAAAGGCAGCGATGAAAAACGGGGGAGAAGAATGACCGGTATTTTTGTGCGACATCATAATGACTAATTTTTGTCAACACTGGAATTCCTGTGTTTCCACCGTGTCAAACGAGTCCACGTGCCGCCGTGGTTACCACTCTCACCAGATTCTCTGTGCCTCAGCGAACCGCCTCTTTGCAGACTCCAGGCTTTGTGCGATCCTAAAGTCAAAATTGTCTTTGTGAAGAAATAATAACTTAGGAGATCATCTCTGGCGATTGGTGTGAACAACATAAATAACGTCTTGAATAGCCATCCTTACATGGGCTTTGACCCTAGCTTTCAGTATTATGAATTAGTCGACCTCGAAGTAAAGATGATAGTTGCAAGGTAAGCAAATAACCACGGGTTCATGTGATGTCAGAACGTAGTTTTACCTGCTCGTTACATCCATGCCACCTGTTACCTTTCGGTATGCACTTCTTATATGGATATTAGATAGTATGGACCATATTTGGTCGAGGTACAGCGCCGCTTAGCATCAACTCCACCACACACGGACAGATCCTCAATAGCCCATAAAGTCGATGCGGCTGCTGTGAAAATGCCGCCTGAATTCTCCCATATCATCTACCCACTCATTCGCTCTACCATCTCATCATATTTCTGTTGGATCCACTGGGATAATTAAAAAAAAATTAACCGTCTACTACACACTGCTGACGCCGTTAAGGCTAATGCAGCGCTATTTCTGATCGAATTGCGTTTCTAGAGGATGACTATGACCATCAAGGGGGCTATCTACACTGCTACACAGCAAGGGCGGTTGAGCATTTTGTGGCAGAAATCAAGGAGAGCATTTACCGTTATCACGAGAAGGAGCAGGAGATTGACTCAGACTGCTCGAGTTCCTCGGCAGAGTACTGTATATATGGCCTGACGCTAAAACAAAATGGAAACATTTAGCAGTGAAAATGGTAAACAAGCTTGTTTGAGACGTTTCCCAAATGTTTGGGCAAGAAGATAAGCATAATTTTCCCTCTCATGTCTACTTTATGGGAGGTTTTGCGGTTACCCAAAGATAATGAAATTAACTGTGCCAAGACAGGGACGAATAATTAAATCAGAGAAAGGAATAACAGGACTAGGAGCGGAATAGCGTGTTTTTCTTTACCAACTAAGGAAAAAATCGGGAAAATACTTATTTCTAATTTGGTTTCCGGGTTGTCATATGCAAAGTAACAGCAATCGCACCCTCAAGCTTTTGCAAGATTTTAGAAGGCGAACTCTTAATGCGATCCTGCCCAATCTTTTGTTAGGGCTATCAAATACAATAAAAGGGAATGCCTCATAAGTATTATTCCATTCTTGATAGTTTAAAGCGGAGAAATGCTGCTAAAACTTAACCAACACTTCCGCTCTCGGTGTGACCCGCATGATGGCCTAATTTTCCTAGCTTAGCTCGGAGTCACAAATACGTGGGGTACGTTCCTTATCAGTTTATGGAACGAAAAGAATAACTTCTTTAGGGTTAACACAATAAAACAGGTGTAGATGGCTTCTTACAAGAGAAAGCTGAAGTTCTTAGGCACCAAATAGAAGTTGAATTTGTCAGAAAAATTAACGGCTAGTGGCAACAAAACGTCTTAGTGACTGCTGTATTCGGTCTTCCCCAAGGTATGATTAGCAAACGCATTAAATTGTCAATTGCATGTGCTTTTGCAAATCATAATACAGATTTCCAATTGAATCTGCAACAGCTGTAGTTTTAATGAGCTCCAGGACGTCATTTGGTTTGAATTTCAGCTTGCTCTTTTTTAGGACGGGATAAAAGTGGAGAAGAGTGGGAACCACTGCTCAAAGTTTACATATTGAGGTTGGTGTTCATGAAACACCTAGGAGTCATACCAAACCTTAGGTCTTTTCATTTTGCAAGCACGCCCTTCAGATGCCTGAGTTTATAATTTTACGAGGAAGGCTCACAAGGCAGCTCTCCCTTTATTATATAATTTTTGTTGATCACAGTCGTTAGCAATAACCCAATGAGAGTAGTTTCTAGGACTTACAGGATGCGGACCTAAGAAGATCGTACAAACGATTGTAATTGTCCAACGTGTTGGCAGCTAGGAGGATCTCCATGCCGTCTTCCAATTTCATCTGCATGACGTGGACGTACGTCTTGCTTGTCTTGGGTAGACAGTGTGAAACAGTAGCATTCTGTACATAGAAGACAGCCAGTGGGGCAGTTCCAATTGTGGGGGCTAGAGAACAGAACGGACGTCCAAACAGCTCAACTTTTCGCTTTAAAGTCATTTTACTAGTGACCAAGTGCTTCATTTGCTCCTTAAGAGTGGCAAAATTTAAAGACATTGCTGATGGAATTCTAGGGTCTCAAAACACTCTCCAAACAGGTGAAACTTAAAAGTAACCTTGGTTGAGATTTTATTTACCAAAGAGGTAGTGATCCCTCTAGTGTGGCATGCCTAAATCAAATTTTGAAATTATTTTTGGCAAATTTTGCCAAAATGGAGAGGATGGTTACCTTTCAATGAATTTTTATTTGCACCAGAACAACAATAGAGTGACAATCGAAAGCTTATTTGTTAAAGGAATAATTCCAAAGGAGTTATAAATTGTGAAAATTCAGCTAGTCTCATTCGTGCTAAAATCCGATCATTAAAATTTAGTAACTTATTCACCAAGTGATGAATTCGGGCACTCAGTTTAAACAAACTGTTTGACGTAATAGTTAGGAGCTCCGTGTTATTCTGATGGAATGAATCATTTACCGTACTCCATGAAGAACAAATGAGAGCAGATAATATCTCATTGCCTGCCGTGTACTTTACCACAGGATAATTAATGCTATTATCTACCTCTTCTGAGAGCACATTTGGTGGATTCTAGAACGACTTGATGTTGGACTAGTAGACGTTGGCACTCAAAATCAGATAAATGCAATTCCCCTGAGCAGAAAACATGTCGCCCATTTGTAACTCAAGTCCCATGTAAGGGAAACGAGGCAGCAGATATCGACGAAGCTCCTGATAATTGTGTCAAAATTGAGCACCAAGGGCTGAAAACAACTCTTCGTTTAACCTGAAGCAATGTTCTTGACTAAGCAAAATTGTGGAGCTCAACTACGAAGAATTATATCAATGAAACCTGGACATTTCAGCAGCTAGTTTCTACTTCAAAAGCATAAATTATATTCAAAAAAATGAACTTTTATTCCTGTTTGTGCCCAATAAACATCAGTGGCATAAAAAAACGAACTGATGTTCAAACGCAAAAATCTTAGATATTAAGGTTGGGCAAACATTCTAAGAAGTGAATCTGCCCACTGCCAGCTTGGCAACCACTACTTTTAGTGGTCAATTTGTTTCAGTCGCGTGGAGTGGTTACTACTGACGCGCGAACGCACACAACAACTTTCATCTCATATTGCCCATTGCAAAGTAGTCACTAGTTTTGCGGGAATCTTACCCCCTTCATTCTCGTAAAAGCTCAACCGAGTGCCCTCCAGAACAGCCCAATTATAGCCGGCCGTTTGTCCAAAAGGCAGCCACTTTTTGGTGGTACCGCGGTAAGATTTAGGTGCAGCAACAATTTTTCGCGCTAGGGACCCCGCCCAATTGGCTTTCGGTAAGTTCTCCTGGTGTCTGAAGGGTACGGAAGGCGACCTATTTGTGGAATGGACTCTGGAGTTATCAGAGGTGACATTGAACTTCACCTCATTCACCGAGGTAGAAGAAAGATCACCGGGAGACCAGACGTCTCTTCCGCGAATTGCTGCACTGTTCGATGACCTCGGAGGCAAATCAGGTGGTCTTTCGCGTGTCTGAAAGAGAACATGAAAAGGTATGCTCGAATGGAATGTAGCGTGAGGTAAACCCGTCCAACCGGGAAGTATGCTAGCCAAATTATTAATTCTATATCCAGAAAATCCCAACTGAGAAGTTGATGGCCGTCATTTGTAGTCCTACATATGTCGAAAGCTAAGGAAAAGCAGTCAGTTTCTGAAGTCTTCCTATCTGGTCAAAAGAGAATCATTTAAGCCATTTTTTTGGGGCATAATTAGGATCGCGTCCTATTTATCAGTCTCGGTTGAATCCACTGCGAGAGTTGAACGCAACAAGCACACGGTTAAAAAAATATGAAATCTTGAGGCACCCATGCAAGACCAACGAACCTTCGTAAGTTTGAATAGGCAATATTTGGTTTACCACATGAACGGCTTGCTGTCAACCTAAGCATAACCTACCACAAGAAAATACAAGCTTGAAGGTATTATCTGACAGATTCATCATGTTTTGCCTTCAGAAGTCCGCGAGACAAATGGAAAACGAAAAAAACACTTTAAAAGCTAATCTGAGTATGTTTTGAATGGATCTAAAGTAATCTAAGTGTTCCGTAGCAATGCAATTTAAACAATGGGTACATCATTCAGTAAACTAACTGAAATTTGGAACTATGGCCTGGAGGGATGGACATCAATGTAGGGTGCTTTATAATTACCCATCTTTACACTGAAAATGACTTAAAAGAATATGGGAAACGAGTAAGTGTCAGGAACCATCTAAAATTACCGGTGCAGCAGATGTCAAAGAGAGCTTCGACTGAATGATAGGTGCACTTTGCTAGAATTCCGAGGAGGCTAAAAATTCCTTTCTGTTGATTGATTGGAACTACAGGAGTTTCGTAGCATCTATCAGGTAAATCACGAATCTCGCATCGTTGCAAATCTCATTACAAGGCAGTTCTCTTCATGAACTATTCCCTCGAATTATCATACACTCTTGAAGAAGGCATATATAATAGTCTCATTCAAGCTAATAGAGCCAGTTATCTCGCCATATAACAATAGCTGCAGCTCGTGGGATAATTTTAGCCTCATTCCTCGTCCCCCTTTGAAGGCATAAACCATAAGAAAATTACAGCTACACGTTTTCTCGCGTACTGAATTACTACACCAACAATTAGAATATAACATAGTTAGAATGCCTTACACTGAAAACACAGGAGATGGTGGTTCATTACCTTTCAGCTATGTCACTCGTTTAATGGTTTACCAAGTGTGGCGTTTTAGTGAGGCATCAGTCTACCTCAACTCACGGCTGGCACCTAGAAGGTCTTAAACTAAGGAAGGGTGGGCCATAGAAACAGTGAAAAGTCGCTTTAAACATATTTCGCTTCTCCCTCTGCGATATTACCATAAAATGACTTTTCTTTTGCATTTTTCGATATTAAGAAAAACACTCGAATCTCAAAGGGGTAAGGGAACTTGGAAGTTAAAAAAAGTAGGAACTGATTGAATCGTGGTTTGTGGTTTTTGCTCTAAACAAATTGGATAAACGTAAGTTAAGCTTGCCGAAAAATAGACACTGAACCTAAAAGGTGTTTTAAGTCATGGTGTTCATCTGCCAAAAGAAGTAAAATTGAGCTCCTATAGTCGTCCGCCTGTTGATACTCCGATGAGTAGCCTTTCTATCGCTCTCGGGCAGGGAAGAGCTCAAAGCACTTGAATGCACCCAAAATGTTCCCTCGATTCGCAGATTGAATATCGTTATAATCTATGCCCAAGCAAATTTTAGCTAAGAATTATTTTGTTAGGTAAGATCGCAATACATTCACACAATGGCCGGTCTTGAATAACAAGCTACGGTTGGGATCAAAATCAGCATCTTTAGTTAAGTAGTAAATGTTTTTATGTCACGTTTAGGAAAAATCGTCAGGACTCTTTACAACAAACAAGGGCGGAGGGCGTAGCCCCAATCCATTGGTTTCGAGGAAAATTTAGGAACGTAAAGTGGCTTTTTTGGAAAATGACGCACGTCAATTGTGAGGGAGAGAAAAAGATCATTTGATCTGAAAGTCGATGTAAACACTTTGAATGAGGAATTTTTTCCATTTCAACAAATTAAATTTGGACTGAATTATCGTGAATTGAGAAGAAAGATGTCGTCGCTAATATTCACTAGACGAGTCGTCTGCTACCACAAATTGTGCCTCTGAATGACCATTGATCTCTCTAACATCCACTATTCTAAAAAGTTGCAAAATTAAATTAGTTACTTCAAGTGAAGTATCAGTTTGTCTGATACGACAGTACCATTTAAAAAAAGGTCCATATAGGGGAACTTAGACATAGAGGTCATGTCTGCCAAACAAAGTCACGATAAACGAATCCTCCCTAGGCAGTAGAAACCTTAGAATTTCGATGTCAATTTCAAAAGCTAAAGTAAAAATGAATCACCATTGCACAACATTAGTTGTTTTTCAACTATCTGTTTTGGTAACGGGCCACCTAGGGACTCCACCATAATACCTCCACTGGAGAGTCTGTATGTCGACAACACATTATTCTGCCCGAGTACTCTGGTTTCTTTCATCTTTAGGGAAGTTTTGGAGAGCTACACAATCGCCAAATTAAAAGATCGACGTCTCTCGACATTAGCACACACTGTACATCAACCATGTAGGAATGAAATTGAATGAGCTTCCAATCATATTACGGGCTATCCAATTAAGATTTTGGGAGTCAGTCATATGCAATCTAAAATCATTAGTCTTTTATGAATAATCAAATCAAGCATATCCTAGACTTTCGGAATAACTTCTACGAAGAAAACTGATGCACTTACTTAGATGATCTATAGCGGCACTTCGCTCCCTAGTGTCTGAAGGTAGGGCCGTTAACGTCCCACCTCTGTTTCACTTTGCACATTTATCCACTGTTTGTCATTTTGGATGCAAAGTTGGATGATAACTTATGAAAGTGAGTACAAACCGTGTTCATAATCAATATTTTATTCGATATTCAAACAAAAAACCACAATTTACGCTTTGTAATGAACTGTCAAGTATTTAATTTCGATGTTTTGTTTTTGTAGAAATCAAGGAAAAATCCTTCAAATATTTCTGACAACGGCATTATTACTCCCGGTACAGAATTTGGACTTAGTGAAGGTCTTGATCTTTCGATGATGAAAGCTGGCCAACTTACGTTAGATGTGGAGCGGCTGTTAGAGTCAGGCTGAACTGGGCTCTTCGCGCTAAGTACCAAAGGCGGTGGCTTGGACACGACTCTGGCTGGGACAGGTGAAACTGGGGGAGATAGAGGGACCACTCGCTCGGTGTTGGGTGCTCCGGTAGTTAAAGAAGCTGGGTAGGACGGGGTTTCATTCCCCCTCCTCTTTGAGAAGATTTTTGAGCTCCATCGATGTGGAGTCTCAGCCCGTGGTTCTGGACTAGTGATGGTAGGCATGACGGTGGAAGTAGAAGAGGCAGAAGATTCGTTTGTATCCTGTCTGAATAAATTCATGAGCTTGGAACTGCTCTTTTGGCTGGGGGAACGAAGGAGCGGGCTGCGCTGTTCCCTTGAAGGTATGGTCGGTTTCACATCCACCACTCTTGAGACAGGTAGACTGTCAATATCACTAGAGTCACTGCCTCTGCGCACAAACTGTGCATTCGTCATGCCAAAGGAGTCATTTTGAGAGGAGGCTAGAGGAATTGCCGATTTGGGAGGAGCTGTGTGTTGTACACTTTGCTCGACATTTGCTTCTATTGGAGCAAGATTGCCGAAGATGTCTTGAAGATTCTTCTGATTTGCTTGCTCAGCCGGTTTCATCGTGGGTGTCACAAGTTTAGATCTAGAACGACGGAATATAAACTACGTCACAAGCATTCGTTTCGATCGTTTTGTCCTGACCTAAATCATAGCTTGGGCTTTACTTCTCCTCTTTGGACGAATGGATTATGCTAGCTAGTTAATCCTGCGTCCTGGTGTACAAAGAAATAAGACGAGTGAAACTGGCAACTCTTAGAAGAAAATGCATTACAAAACGACGTCCAACAGTTGCTGTTCAATCGCCAAATTTCCCAATTATATAGTATTCTAGCGTCTCGATTGGAACAAAAGTTAGGCGACTTGGTCTCAGGTGTCTGCGATTCCTCATATCGCCATTAGTGGTCTGAAACTCGTTCAGTTCACTTATACGCCAACTATAGGTGCAACTCATGTGGTTCAATTCTGAATGGATTGGCTGGTACACGTCCCACGAGCTATTAGGTGCGTGACAACAACAACGTGGTAGGCTTGAGGCACTAACCCCGCAACTACTGTACATTAATGCTTTTCCTAACTGAGTATTTTGCCTCAGGAGCTTGGATTCCACCATGTGTCATATATGCCGGTAGTTTTCCAACACCTCTGTACAGCCAGTTCCAGATTCACATGTATCACGATGGCTTCAGAGTGCCTTTCGTCGGCTGTAGATGAGTAAAACTCCAGAAACCCACTGCGGAATGGTTATTGAAACCGTTTTCATACTATGGATAGTGATGATATAGATCTCACCGATTGCGATTAAGCTTGGATGTCTCGCGTCGCTGAATTTCAGCAATGCGTGCATTGGAGAAGGGTTGATCACCAACGTTGCTACCCTCATTCCGTTTCGTCACAAATTTGAGGAACTCAAATTTAAGTGTCTCCACTAGAGTCTGCCGTTTAATAGCATCAAAGCGCTGTTTAGCATCCTCAACCGCCTTCTCGATATCTGCATGATTGGCGATCGCCTGATCAACATTTTCTGCTGAGGTATCCCCTGTTGCAATGTTTGTTGTACGCTCCAGTCGTTGCTCCTGATCGTCCAGCCAGGCGTCCAGTTCCGCCATCTCCTCATAGAGTTTCTAGAAGTAGGAAGAAGGCGCATTTTAACGATTGACTAGGCGATACCGTAACAAGACGCTATTGATTTGAATGCAAATTTAACTATGCAGAGCCTTCAGTTTCTGTGGCTTTCACTACCAGCTTGAACGGACGCCCATGCCTACTACATTTTGGACCAGGTGCTGAGATCATACTATACTGCTTTCTTAATTTCGGATTCAATATTAAAATTTTTCCTGCTCTAAAATTATGTTCGTTCCCTTTGAAAGTCATCTAATGTAGCGCCCGTCGAATTACCACCATGAAATTTCCTAAATAAACGAGTCAGCTCAACCTGCCAAAACTCCCACAGACCTAGATAAGATAGCGTCTTAAGTAATGATTTGACGGTAAAAAAAACTTGACTAGTTTTTTTTCGTCAAGAATAGCAATGCAAAAAACTGGGGGAAGATGCATGAGAGCAGAGATTTGAATTATGTGCCCTCATCACTCCCAAGGTTTAAATTTATTATTAATAGCCCTCAGTGTTGGCCATTTACCAGGTTATAACATAGCTACTTCCTGTTATGCCTTGAGGGTATTTTGAAGGAAGATGGAGGAAAATTTAAGCAACTGATTAAAATATCCTTAGGTTGTCCTAAAGAGTACCATCTCTGTGTCTTTAGAAGGCCAAGTAAGGGCCATTTCTGCAGCATTTCCTAATTTGTACAGCCAATGGTCCTTCTCATGCAATTGTCTCCTTCTTTGAAAACACAAAGGTTTTCTTTAACGGTTATTAAAACTCAAGGAGGAAAACAAAGACAAAACCGTTGCAAAATAGACATCATATTTTGACTTCTGCGTGGTCTAACTGAACGGTACAACCTTCCATTAGATAGCACACTATTATCTCTGTCTTACCTCATATGCAAAATTAATCCAAAATCCCACATAAATATCTTCGTCTTAGTTACTGCTTTCAAAAGCAGCTTTTTCTTTGATTAGTTTGTTTTGACAACATGGTGCATTGTCATCTGAATCCCATTTTACGGACCAATGGTGGAACCCATGACTAACTGCGCGTGGCTTAACGACTTCACCTCGCCTTCTTTGGCCATTTGCACAATCTGAGGGCAAGGGATGGGATAGGGGATTGAAAACTGCGTCTGGAAGAGCATGGTATTTACGAGCCACTTCGATAACACAAAGCACATATTGGTAGTAGGCAAACAAGAGAATGGTTTAAACATCTCACCACTAATTACGTCACGTAGTAATGCATTCCATTACACCTTTTTTCATTACTTCAACGGACTTCTAGTATTCTTTTTTGTTAAATCACCGGAAGAACTATTCTGTCACTAAACAATGTAAACATACTGTAACTTGCAAATTTGACTATTCTCAAGGTTATAACACTGGGCATTTAAATAGCCTCACAAGTAAAGGGATTTCAGGCGTAAGAGATTGATTTGGCGCTTAAGACAGTTTGAGCAGTGGCAGGGTCACTGATAAATTTGTGTGCTCACTTCACAGATTTTACTTAAAGTCGAAGAGAGGAATAACATACTCTCAGATCCAGGTTCTTTTCATAGAGACCATTTCTTGAATTCCACAAAGACTGCATTTGCGACCACGCCGTTTCCAGTTTCTCTGTCGATTTTTGAATGACTATCTTTGAAGAAGGAATGGAATTGGAAAGATCCTGTCCCGATCTAACGTTAAACATAGAAGTAAAACAGGAAATAGGTTGCATTATTGCATCAGAGAATATGCAAAGATTGGTGATAACTTCGAAGAAATACATGAAGGAACTCTGGCGAGGCTATTTCCGCGCCCGCTTTAAGCATTTGTTTCAATTTTAGTTGAACGAAATTAAAAGGTACACCAAACTCTCGTATATCACGGCAAATTCTTTTGCATTAAATAAAATTAGGGGAAATCGTCTTAATTCTAAGCATATACTTCCTTTCGCTAACACTATTTTTGCGAGTTTCATGTTCCTCCATTGATTTGTAACGCTTGTGTTCGCTTGTCGCATTAAGCAGAAATGATTTCGCTTTTCACATAAAACTTCTCAAGGCTGGGAAAGCCTCCACACTTCATGCATCAACCTTGAAAGGCTGCATTACCTGGCGCCAGATGCCTTGTCTACTACGCACAATGAAGACGGTATGAGTGACACAAGAGTTGAAATAAAGCGTCTGCTCCAGGGCAGTGATGGTAGCCCAATTGAAGGAATCAAAGCAACGTCACCCTCTACTACGGTCCATTCATCAAAGGGAACTACTTTCATCGGATCGATTCCTCTCTTGCGAACTGGCAGATAATTGCAAATGATGTTTAACGGCAGGGCATCAAAGAGCTCCAATAATTAGGGCCCAGGGATAGCTGGTTCGCAAGTAATAAGTCACATAAAGCAAAGTCGAGTGTCCACTAAACATTGTTGATGGATAAAATAATAGTAACAATACCACATCTCGGTTTTCCTTTCAAATGAAGGGACAAGGGGCATTTCTCTACAAAATTTTGCCCATGTCGTTGCATTCAAAAGTAGACCATTCGGATCAAGACGCATTCTAGATGTAAAGCTCACTGACGATTAACTTCCTCCCCGTCATTTAAATCGCGAAAATTGGAAAACAGTCAAATTTTAAACCGTATTAGTCGTCCGAAAGCTCAATGACTCGAGTTATTTTAAAGAAGTAGTGTAAACGCTTTGACCACCAAGTCATTTGACCATCTGGGATCCAGGGAATGAGAGAAAGTTGCCGATCGTTTTGTTATCTAGAAACATTCAAACGTCTGTCTATGAGGCCGTACCAACTTCTAGTCTGTTCTGACTGATTGCGAATATGAATCAAAGAGAAACAAATAATCACAAACACGTTGCTCACTGTAATAAGTTCATTAACTGTTTAACTTTTGGGCCGCTTGGGGTCTCCGCCATTGTACTTCCACCGGGCTGTCTGGATTCCGAGCCAGACTAGCAGCCTCCCAGCCCTACTACATGCCAAAAATGCGTAACCTATCCTAGCATTGTGTCTTCTTTCGTCTTCAGAGAAGCCCCAAGGTAGCGCTTCGCTTAAACGAATTTCATATCATAAAAAACGGAATTTTTTAGCTGGTCTATGAAACATACACTGGATCCATTTGGAACTTAAAAGTTTTAGGATATTTTGAAGGGGATAAATGGAAATAGCTTATGAGTTGGTATGTAATGAAGCTAGAAAAAAAAGTGGCCGAAAGGTAATGGCATTTAAGCAGGGTCAGCTTGTTAACCATAGCCTACAAAAACGTCTAAATAGTAAAGAAAAACAATCGAGTTTACCTTTAACTGTGTTTTGCTTATTGAAACATTTAAAATGAAAACATCAAGAAGCTATTGAGTTTACATACACGGATAAAGTAGGCATGCCGTCGTAATGGAGGCTGTATGGAGTAGTAGGCCCTCCTCTCCTTGTCTATAATGGCCTCACATGTCGTACGTGGAACACTCAGACGCTATTAACCTTGAGTGATAAGCGATCGCCACAAAGAATGGATGTAACCAAGTGTGCTTTTGGAGCATTCTAATAACGAAGGCGCAAGACCCCTACCAGCGGATATAAATCAACATAGAAGGCTTTAAGTTCCGTTTATGCTGTGATGGTACGCCCAGTAACATTGTCCAGACACTGGGACGGTGTCAACATTTCAAAGGTTGTCGTTCAACTGTACACCAGTGGTGATCCCATCCCAAGTATCTCAGTTCCAAGCCTATAGCCTCGACACAGTTAAACGTGCAAAATCCCCGATCCTAGACGCTTGACCAAAGCATAACTCAGGTAGTGGATTTGTGCAAGAGTGGAACGTCTCCATGATGGTGCTGAAAACAACACAACCATTTACCAACATAAAAACCTGCGTACCATGGCGAATTTTTCGCTCTTGACCACCACAGAAGAATTGAATGTTGCACTGAGTAAAAAATTAGGAACGATGTGTAGTAGCTCATTGTAATAGGTTTTATATGTACTACTCAAACTCTTACGCCTAAGCTAACGACAAAAGAACGTATGTAAAACAGAGCCGGTCAATACCCCTTAAAATGCATGCCTTTCTTACAATGACCTAAAAATCCTGTTCCACTTCAGACTCTCATAAAAAAAGATAGAAAATCAGCAATTGTCACCCGATAATCTCCTCCTTCTCTGGCGTGCGCTTAGTGACTTGTGAGCGGATCTGCCGGTGAGCATCGAGGAGGTTTTGAGCCTCACTGAAGTCGACGGGCATCTCTCGAACAGCCAGCATTGCAAGACGCTGTTCTTCGGCCCAACCGTAGAGAAGGTTGCATCGTGACTGCCACTGGGTCACCTGCTGGGCCTCCGAGAGACGTTGCCGCTCTCCATTCACCGTTATCTGTAGCGAGTTCCAAGCAGTCTCAAGACGCTTCCATTGTTTTTCAACCTCTAATGCGCGGTCTGGACACTCCTGTTTAAGGCGATCACACTCTCTAAAGGCCGAAAAATCATCTGATGGTTTCGCACATGCGGTGGATGATGGAGAAGTACCCGAATCTACTAGTAACCTAGATTCTTAGCAAACAGTAGAAAATAACCCCATTCTTAAGAGAAGGTACGTACTTCTAGCTGAAGGACAATAGAGATGGCCTTTGACTTCCTAACCCCATCGAATTTTAAACCACTTGCTTTTGGTGAACTTGCGCTTACAAAGGTTTAAATGTGATTCCTTTTACAGTTAGTGAAAAAGAAGGTGTAAAATGTGCATGCATAGATAATTCACAGCCTACTCAGGCAGCCAAAAAAGCCTTCGTGTTTTTTTGTATGATTCGTTTCAATGACTTCCTGCACCTCGAAGGGACTTGTAAAATTTGTTAGTTTTTATGTATTATAAAGTATTGTCGCACTATCGCCTTCCTTTGGTGTACCTTATGTACTCCCCATAGAATGCTCGTGGATCTACTAACTATCCAAGATCTCTACGACTCCACATCGTTTTCAAAAGATTATGCTACCCTAGGGTCTGATGAATTCAACCGTGAAAATTCTGCGACTTATTTACTCAATGAGGCAAAACTCAAGATCGCGCCATCCCCAGAAAACGACTAGGGTTAGTCAGGCGGTTGGGAACATTATTTCTATTTTCACGTAAAGTGCAATAAATGCAAAAAGTACTCACAAGAAGATTTTTAGATGGGGGAAAGAATGTGATACTGTCTCATTTCTTCTTGGAACTGGCATTAGGTAATCACATGATTACATGCAAAAAGAACAGGCTGGTGTGAAATTACCGTGAGGTAGAAACGGAGGCGGCTAGGGCTAGGCTGCTTGTTTTGGAGGAAAAATCTTTCTTAAAAGTGTACTTTGAAGTTAGCGATTGTGATAATTTTAACGAATAAAAGAGCATCAGGCGCTTCTAGCTATTAATCCTTTGTTTAGCTAAAATCTAAAACCAAATTAGCATTTTAAGTTTTTGACCTTATATTTAAGTAGTTTCTTCAATGTTGCTATATTGAGATCTGAATCTAGTAATGATGTCAAGGCAACGAAATTTGGAGCAGTTACAAAGAAAGAGAACTTGAATAAACGAGGCAGCATGTTTGTGCTTCAAATATCTGTAACTTATCAAAGCACCGCAAACTCAAACCCAAGTCATTGGAGAAAGTGGTTAAGGTGAGAATTCTGGTAATACGGTACAAAAGAGACGTATTTTTAAATCCCAGTAATTGCCATCACCTCGTCATATACTCCACTATTCAAATAGGAAATGGATAACATATGATTCGAATGCTGTTACGAGTATAAAGATCAACAATAACAAGATGCCGATTCCAACTGCCATCGAAGTACACTTTATTACTAATCGGCCACTGATTCCACACCTGCGGCTCCTCAGAAGTGTTCTTCGTTCCCTTCATGTGTATTTAAGACAAAATAAATTAAAGGATTAATTATCCAAGTAGCGTTCCTGTTTAACCATCAGAAACCGTTTAAAAGAAAACAGTGCATCAAAACTTCTACCATCAACACGGTCGAAAATCCCCATTAAACATTAATTTTTTAAGAAACAAATGGATAAATGGATGGATGTAAGTAAATACAATTTTTTGTTATTGAATCAATTAACATAAATGATGATAAGAGGTAGCACACTCAACTTACTGCTCCTGTTTCTCCACTTGTTTCTTCATGGCATTAACTTCTCTTCGCAGTTTCTCTTGCTCATTGAGAGCCTGTTCAAGACCAGTGGAGGTTTGCGGGTTTACCTCAGGTCGCGCGGCTTTTAGGCTAGATATACGACCAAGCAGAACGGCGCTGCCCTGAATGTCACGAGTTTCGGGTGACTTTTCTTGAATCCACTCGAGTAGATCATCCACATCGGACATGTAAACATGTATTCGCATTGCAGATTGGAGGTTCTACAAAAGTCTCATTGCTAAATCCTTCAAAAACCGAAAAGGGAAAGGGGACACCGATTCAACTTACCTCTTTCCTTCGTTTCATGCCCGTACGCACAGAGGCCCACTTTCGTGTTAGTTCAACCTGTCTCTCCTGCACAATTTTCATGTCGAGTTGAACACCACCCCGTAGATTGGGAAGTTCTTGTGATACAGAAGTCCATCCCTCCGACTCTTGCATCCGCGACTTCTTTACCCTCTGCTGTTCCATATCAACTTTGTCCATCAGGTCGTCAGCGGTTTCTGTGAGCTGTTTGGCGCGATCAGTCAAACTTGTTAACTGAGAGGTGCCCGAATTGGAGGTACTCTGCGTGGGGAAAAATGAGTGTCAAAAAACTCGCTACTTGTTGGCGAAATGAGTAGCTTCTAATTCAAGATCGTCCTTACTTCCATCCGCTCAGTAAATTTGGCCAACAGGGTTTCACATTCGTCCAGATCCCCGCCGTAGTCTTTGCTCTCTATGTCAGCATCAAGACTGGATAAGAATTTGTTGAATTCATCACCTTGCGCATTGTACGCATTTATTTTTATTCTCAGTTTGAGACGGAGTTCAACCAGCTCCAAGTACGAAGATAGGATGTCAAAATTATTTAGGAGACCAGCCTAAAATAGCAAATGAAATTCGTTTTACCAATTAAGCTTAGGCAAGATCCCAATCTTATCAAAGATTACATTATTGTGAAAAAGAGTGCTGAAGCTTTGTGGAAGTGTTGCGATAAAATCTTTGCTACTGCTAGCTTTAACTGCCCAACCAATATCTTTGTTTTGAACTACACTATTGATACCGGCAACTAGCAAATACCTAACAGACCGATTAAATGGATGAGAATAAAAATACATTAAAAAAACACCAAAAAACAATGGAATCCTAGTACTGTCAAGGAAATGATTAATTGGCGAACTCAAGTAACTAACAAGGCTCAAAACTTACCATTTCCTTATTTAGGTTTGCCTGCATGTCCTTTTGATTTAGATTTTTAGCGCTGCCTTGATGTTTCTCAACTAGTTTGCGGAGATCGTCGCTCACGATTGCCCGAGTTCTTTCTTCAGGCGGCACGATATTGTTGACGTTTGCATCGTCAGCGAAAGAACGCTGCTGCAATCGCGCTGAGAGCTGACCAATCGTGCTTCGTTTAAAGGCCAAAACATCACCACGTAGGCGTGAGACATTCTGGAAGGCAGCTTTAGTGCCATTGGAATCTGTAATTGGTGCAAGCTTAGAAACTGGATGAAGATGGGCTTTAATCCATTCCTGTGCTTCTTGAATGTCGTGGAGATGCTACGATGGAAAGGAAACGAAGTAAACCCCTCCATACAAGGAAGGTTTGTCCTGCATGAACGGGTCCATACCTGAAGATACATATGCTTGGTGATTAAATCTCCACCTGCAATTCCAACTGCTGACTCCAATTTGTCTTTCTGGTTCATGAGTTGATTGGCTGATCGGGAGGCCTCCTGAAGAGCCCCAAAGTCGCTCAGAAGGGATTTGGCCCGTCGAGAATCATTGTTGGTCAGTTTATTTACTTCCTCTACAAGCTCATTAATTTTGGGACCCTGGGCTGCTAAACAGGAAGCCAACTCGGAGAGCGATTTCAGTTGTCGCGTCACGATGCTTTGGTCCAGATTTTGTATCTTAATACAAATTTAAAAAAACAGTTTATTTGAAAACGGTAACAACGGATCTGGATACGTGGTCACTCGTATGTTTAGTCGTCATTATCTGTGCCTCCTCTATGATGTAGCAGGGAATTGAAATAGACTACCGTCTCATTGGAAGCTATGATCGCTCTCTCTGGGCGGTTTTGCAAGGATAAAACGCTGATCATATCCGCCGCATGTTTCTGCCCATTAACGTCAGGTTACTACTTTAATTGTGAAGCCAATTGATGAAAAAGAATTTGGGGCGAAGGTACCTACTGCATTAAGTTGTGACTACTTTTTAAAAGAGTGATGCAGAGTTTTGATGTTTTTTTTAAACCGTACGTATAAATAAGTAGGTTCTTCAGTCTCCGCAGGTTGCACTTTGACCCGACGGTTAGAGCTTTCTACAGTACTTACATGAAGGTGCGTAGGCACCTCATACACGTCCCTAATAGCTGGGTGAAGCGAGGAGAGATGAGAGGGCATTTGGATGAAAGTGAAAAGAAGGGGCAGAAAAGATGCCAAATATTACTTTTATGACCCCAGTTTCTGTCCTCAAATTGATAGCTTTGTTAGAGAACGCTTCGAAGCAGGTTACTTTCCTTCCTCACTCGAATTCACAACAAAGACAAAACGATTGATGCGATGGAATCGATGCAATGCTTCACTAAGACTATTTTAAGGCTTTTTACTCCCATACAAATTTACATACTAACTTTTCTGGCTCATGTGTGCATGCATTATGATAGTGGAAGTAAGATAGCGACCAAGAGGAGCACAGAGTGGAAGACGATAAAGTAAGTGGGCATATTTAATGGCACTACGTTACTCCTTCGGACCTGGCGGGGGAGATTTGGGGTGCTAGAGTTGTACTCTTTTTGTAAAGATTATAAATGACCTATGATTAATAGTTCATGAACTTAAAAGATGAATAAGCCCAACTATTGCATTGCGACATTTATTGAAGGTGCATTATTAAATTATAAGCTAAAGGATCATCTTCATCGCAATGCGAACATAATGGCAATGACCCCAGACAAGGACCCAAAGTTGGCAAATGTAAAAGTAGGTTTGATGGTAGATTCGTGGTGCTTCATTAGACTTGAGTATCGTCCATAAAGCGAGTCAAATGATCCACACATCAGATGCCATGTAATCCTTAACAAAATGCGTCGTAGTTTTCTAGATTATTTTTAAAAGCAAGACTGAGGTCAGGGAACACATTGAGTAGGTGAGTGTTGAGCTTAGTTTAAAGTCGACTGGAAAGCACCCTACACGTAGCATTTAAATGGAAAAACAATTTAACAAGACCTCAAGTTTCTTATCCACAAATATTATATTACATCACTTTCGTAAAATATTAAATTGAGCAACACATGAAAAAGTTCGCTCTCGTTCATTTCATGCGTAAAATTTATAAAGCTTAGCAGGTGACTCACGGTAGATGAATGAACGTCGAGAAGGGGGCTGTTGAGCTGCTCCTTAAGCCAGTCATTTTCCACCCGCAGATCCTTTTCTAGCCCACGCCAGGTAATCATAAGCTGTATGGCGTCCCGGCGATCCTGCGCCAGCTGGGGGAGTGTCACCTTCACAGTGTTAATCAAATCCTTTGCCTCGGTAACCATTTTCGCACCCGCAAAGTGACCTTTCTTCTCCGCCTCGGTGGCTGTCTTCAAGAGACTCTCTGCTCGAGCCACCTGAGGCCCCTGAATGTCGCGAGCCATTACCTAGGAGAAGTTTATTACATCGTTACATCTACTGATGCGAAAAAAATCTAATTCTGATAGTTTTAACTTAACCAATCTTTATTGACCCCAATATGAGCTTTTGCTCTTCTGATCAAGCTGATTATTTTTGTCAGGTTTGTTAGTTAGTGAATCAGAAAGAAGAAACATCTGTCTACCAATGCATACAAACATATTCACTTCCAAGAGGGCAAAGGTAGACATAGCAGTAAAAGGGAGCTGTTCAAATCATTTTGCCATCTCATCTAAGACGGTTTTTACGTTACAGTGACGAAAGTCGTTGCCTGCCTTCCAGGTAGATGCAAGAATCATAATCAAATTTATTCTTGACAAATTAAGAATGGCGCCTTCTTAAGAACTCACTTCATGCTGTTCAAGCAACCGCTTCAGTCCATTCTCGCCTCTATGGTAGTCATCGGACATCAACTGGGCCTCAGTATGCTTAGCTGTCTCTACCGCTTCGTCCATGAGCTGGCCCCACTTCACCAACTCGTTGGCCTCGTTCAGCCGCAATGTGCGCTCTGCGCAGGTGCTGCGAAGTTGCGCGGCAGCTGCTCGTAGCTCCTCCACCGTTTTATTCACTTTGCCCGCCTTCCTGGGATCCAAGCTAACTAATTGTTGACCCCGTTCGCACAATCGGTCGACCATTTCAAGGCCGATGTCAATCTATGTGAAGAACATTAAAAGTAGAGGGAAAGTGCGTTGTTAAAGTGGTTGTTCCATCAACCTAATTGGAAGGCCGTTTTAATTAGCCGCGCTTTCAGCTAATCGTAGATGCAAATGCTACCGCGCATAAATTTCTGGACAAACTGTTTTGAGGTGCACAATTTTAGCTCACGTCGACAACGAAGCGCCGATGACCAGCCACCTTCCTGGCCATTCCACTCGACCCTTTGGGCCCACACGCTTTGTCATTCTCAGAACCGGGAACAGTTTCCCCAAATCGTTTGAGCGTAACACGCCAATCATAAGTGGCGGCGGCCAGCGATTGGTTTTCCTTCATCCACTTTAGGCTTTCGTTAGCCGAAATAAACCAGTTGTCACACTCCGTACGAGTCTCCACTTGTTTACGCATTTCTGCAATCATCTGGCTTGTCGTTAAAGCCTTGGCTTGGGTCTTGTCGAGTAGCTGTTTATCCTCCTTCACCTTATCTGGTATGTATATCTAAAAAGCGCATTTATTGCGTTATTAATGGAGCATGAAACCAGGGCTTACCTCTTTGGCCTCTTTAGAATTCGCAAAACACTGCTGGAGTTCATCAAATTGATTTTTCATTGTGTTCCGGTCTTCTAGATTCAAAGCCAAGGAATCAAGCATCGCTATGCAGGCTTGTGGTGATATTTCAGAGGGAGGTGCAGCATACTGCTGTACACCGTTTGTAGACGCTACAATCATTGGCTGGTCCATCTAGAGAGGCACGAATTGACGCGTGAACTTGTAAACAACCAAGTCGCTTACCTCCTCATCGCTACCGTTTTCAGAATCAGTCGCAAGACCTCGAAAGGCACTTTTAACCGCTTGTTGAGCCTGACTTTGCACCGATGTTAACCAACGGTCCTCCTGTTTGCCAGCAGCTGCAAAAGCCTGTAGTTAAGAAGGATACCACATTTGATAACATACAACCTTGACCCGATATTCTATCTAGTGTGTATGTCTAGAGAGATAATTGGGGCATTAAATGTTTAAAAACGCATAGATGGAAGTTTTAGAAGTGTAAAAAACGCAAGTGGCAGATATTGTCTCAAGGAAACTGAGTCTTGCCCTCCTAATAGGGAAGCTAAGTCTAGTGTAAAAGATCATAGTAAGCGGTTAGCGAACGACTACAAAATGGGCCGCAAACCTGTCGTTTCTCCTCAATGTTGACTTGAATCTCCAAACGGGTAAGAACACCAGCAGCCTTCCTGAGTGCTTCATCAGCCTGTTTTAATTCGCCTGGTATGGCTTTTCTCTCCATCGTTTCAGACTTCAACTGTTGCGCCTGTGACTGTAGTCGCGTTAGCTGCTGCTGCCGCAATGGCAGTTCTGACTGGCAGTCGGTGAGACGCCGGCGCATACGCACGATAAAGGCCCGCCGTTTCTCCTCACCCACCCCTTCTGTCGCGACCGATTTTCCCGACTTTAGCGTGGCCAGCTTGCCCACTAGTCCTACCACTGCTGTGCCCACAATGTGAGGCTTCAGCTCCTTCTCTACTCCATTTGACCAGTCGACAAGTTGGCGGCAGCCCTGCAAAAGGGACATACGCATGTCACCCTTGTAGTGTCCTAGGCATCGAATAGCACCCTGGTGATGTGAAACGAACGGCATACTTTATCCAAAGCTTGACTAGATCAGTGAAAAACCACGAAGTCAGGGCAAATTTTGTCCCTGAACAGATAGAATTTATTAGCAAGAGAGGTTAGTAGTAAGATGTTTTCCGTTAGTTCTTTTGTATTTATAAGCAAAAACATTGTCCACTCACCTCCAATATGCGTTGTGCAGCTAGTTTTGATTCAAGCAATTCACGGTATTCCTTCTGAAGTACCTTTGTTTCTTTCGTCACGGCTTCCAAACTACCCTGTAGCAAAACAAGTAAAGTTTCAAGAAAGGCAGGGTAGGAGTGTAGAACTGCCCCTAGCTTACCATCTTGTTTTCTAGCTGTTGAATCAGAGCAGATGTCTGCTTCTTGTTAGCATTTGAGGCAAAGCATTCGACCGCTTTCTTTGCTTCTTCTTGAATTTTCCTCATCTGTGCTTCAATAGCAGCAACATCTCGTTCGTTTGTCTGTAACTCGCGCAAAAGAGCCTCCAATTCATTGACGGTCAACGTTTTCTTTAAGTCATCCCTTGTTGAGACCTAAAAGACAAATCCGCTCAAAGCCGTTGATGGCAATAATGTTAAAAATACAAAGTTTGCATTAAATTTGAATTGTTTCCTGACCTTCGATTTGCGATTGATGATTTGAATGAGAAGACCTTCAACCTTGCTTATAATCTCGTGGATGGTTGCAGCCTGTTCCAGCAGTTTGGCATATCTACCAAGACTTTCCTGGACACGACTCCAACGGCCACAAATATCGGCAGTACGTCCATCTACGTAGTCGGAAGTTTGCTTGTTCAAAATCACAATGGACCTATGAGTTCCCGATGTGGACTTGCGAAGTGATTGCAAAATTCTGTCAGAAAACGATCGAAATTCGCGGATTGTTGCATTGTTCACCTTAACATTGGAGCAAGTATGCTGAAATTTACTTTCTATATCAATTGCCACAAAAAGAAAAAGAAGTTGAAACCCACGATTTTTCCAGCAGCGGGTTCGTTGATTTTGTCCCTCAGAGACATGCAATGGTCATAGTCAGATCCGAAATCGCCCTTAGCTAAGAGGATATCCTTCTCACGAAGCCAACCATCCAAAGCATCCGCCTAAGCGTAAAGACGAGATTCAGACCCAATTCAAAGAAGATAATCATACCTCATTTTGGTAGCGCGAGAGATCTCGGGACGCCTCCAATGCGGAAGATGAAGACGCGAGTGAATCTCTGAGATTTTTCCAACGTTGTTTGATGTTTACACATCGACTACTAATATTTTGGCTAACCGTGCTACCTTCTCTAGCGGGAATTTTCGCCTCCATTTCTACCATTTTGGCTCCACGAGTCAAGATCTCATCAATGTGGTCCTTGTTGCCTAAGATTGATGCCTGGAACAAGAAGCATTAGTTTACTCAATTTCTGCAACATTTTTGAACCACTCTGTCCTGTTGATTGACACACATGCCTGGAACTTATCCTGTCTCTGCAGTATTTCAAGCTGAGCCCTTACAGCAGCCGCCTCTTCAATGAACGAGCTCCTCTTCGAAATTGATTGATCCTGTTGTGGAGCTTTCGGTGTCATCATGATGTTAAACTCACTTTCCCGTTCTGTGAGCCAGACCTCAATATCACTTGCATCTTCTTCCCAAACAACTTGTTCGAGGCGACGATTGAGGCTTTCCAGTTGATCAGCGCAGATCTAATTTTCACCATTGCAAATAATATATAGTGAATGTTTAACAATACACCATCATGACTATAATTAACCCATTTTTCAGGTCCCCGAATGTAGATTATTTGGGTGCTCTCTTATCATTTTCTCAAAGATTAACATTCAGTGCAATAGGTGAGTTTCATTTAAACCAAAATATTCATCCTTTAGTCCCTTTTGGACAGGCTGATATGAGCAGTTACTGTCAAGTGTTCCCGTACGGAACAATAACGCAGCCATTGACCAAGATGGCAGGCAGCAGTAGTGGCGTAGGTATAGAATAATTCGTAGCGCCCAATCCAGATCTGCAGATGTTACACAATGTTGAAGACTGTAGACACAGTTTTACCGTGATAGGACACCAAAGGTCGCAGCAGTAGCTCACTTGAACGATCTTAACGTATACAATATGGCCCATGTCTGTGTAAGTAAATGTCTCGACCAAAGCGGCTCTCAGCCTGCAGTCTCAAAATTTACTTTTTATCAGCCCTTCTTTATCAGATGAAGCGGATGGACTTTTAGTATCTCGTTAATAAATACCATGGCTGTCGATATGGACGTTTAAGCTTGACAAGGTTAATAAAGCCAGGCAATGTTGTTTTGAGTACTTACTTGACTAACAGAAACCCGTGCTATCTGCACTCTATTGACCACTTCATGAATTTTTGCAGAGGCATAGTGCTTCTTCTGCATCATGAGGTTTGCTGAGGACACCAGGGAGGCAACTTTATCATTGTTCGCTTTCATAATCTTCACTATGTTTTCTGTCCTCTGTATCATGCTCTTCACCTGCAAAAAGTTATACAGAAAGATGCTGTAGGGGTAAGAGGATGCTTTTTATTAAGTATAAAAATGTATTTTTTGGAATCGCTTGAAATCCAAGTGTATTAAACTTGAGGTTGGCGCAAAATTGGGATTTTTGTTAAGGCAGAAGACAATGGCTACTTATTAGCCTTCTCAGTAGCTAAAGTGAAATAGTATAAAGATTTAGCTTTGGAAATTCATGAATTGGTTCGAATCCAACAAAAAGAGGGCAGGAATCAACTCACATCAAGACTTGATTGGAGTTTATCACAGCTGGCGTATTTGGGAGTAGCTTGAACGCTGCTGCATTCCTCCATTATCGCGTCTATTCGGGCGCGTTGAATCACGGTTTGGCTGGAAAATTTGGAAATTTCGCGTTTCAGCAGAAGCAGATCAAGGACCTGCAGAATCCACCGATTGTAGTTTTTCAAACCATCCTCAACTGATCGCTGTGCTACCACCATCTGATCCACCTTGTTTTTTAGCTAGAAGGTATTTTATGGCCAAGAATATGACCTCATTCATGCAGTTGTACGAGATCATGTGGAGGAGGCATACTCACATCACTAGCTGCATAGTGATTTCCATCAATCATAGACTCTGCCTCAGCAACAAGCTGCATCGCAATTGGTTTCCAACGCTGCTGAAGCTCGTCGGACATGCGGAAGTAGTTAGCTTGCAGGAGTTCCGCCTGACTGAAATCGATCGATTCAGGAACCCTGACGTTTTCGTTAGCCTTACCAGTAGGAAACTTCTGATCCATCATGGCAAAGGCTTCTGCAGCTGTTCTGGCAATTGGTTCTATTGTGACGATCTCTTGTTCCGCTTCGTTGCACCAGAATAGGACATCTCGCACCTACCAGAAGCATTGGCAAAGATTTGGTGCTTATAAAGCACAAAACCACCTGGTTGAAAGACACTTTCATAGTAAATTTAGGCTAATTTTTATGCTTCTATAGATCATACTGCTGTGACATTAATTGTTGGGTGGAAAATGCTCATGGAGTAGTCCAGATATTGTTAATCAAGCTGGCAGCCAACTATCACAGTGGGTGGACGCATTTAAGTACGGTTTCAAAGTATTCTTAATTCGCAGCTGTGGACCCATACAAAAGACTTCAACGACCTTTTATGCTGTGGTGTGACGCTCAGTTGTGGTGCCTGGATATATGAATAGTATCGTCTTTTCATAGGCAGTCGCTTGACTCGACATTAATGAGTATATCATCCAAAGTGGTTGCGCTTCCAGCCTACAACTTTTGGGGGTAATTTCTGCACATATTCAAGCATTATCCCGAATTGGTAAAGATGAATGCAAACCTTCTCAGAGAATTGGAGATATCTACTCCATTGGTTGAGTTGTTTGCGTCTTTCGACCATTTTGGCTTCGAGGTCTTTGAAAGCAACCAGAAGGCGCTGACTGCGGTCCGAAATAAGGGTTTCTATCTTAGAACTTCGTCGTTCACCATGAGGTTTGGAGCCCTGTAGAAGAGAGAGCAGCTCCTGTCCCTCACGAGTTACATCGTCAACCTTGATCAGAAAACGAAAATGTCATCAGACTATCAGTCATCCAGAAAGCGTTCATGATCTAGAGTAAGCCATTGTCATTCATTAGTGTATGAAGCAGCTACCTCGGCATTTTTGACAGGAGATTTTTTGTCCTGGATCAAAGATGGCTAAAATATATATACCCTCTACCAGAGCAAAGGTAGCGATCAGTTTCAGGCTAATGGTAGACAAAACGTCTATGGTAAATAAGGATTTTCCATAGCTGCCTTCAGCTCTAGGATTACGCACTTCTAAGTGGTAGGACTTAAAAGGCTATCAGGATGAAGGACGGTTGGTTGGGATCATGGATTTGAGAACCAAAGTACAAACTCTAGAGCGACGTGATTGCGCAACATAAGGATGCTACTGAGTCAAAAGTAAGGTTTTAAATGACAGCCAGCTTAAAAGCCCAAATCCTAGAGACAAGCACATGCATGGGAATTTAAAGCAACGACGAAATCACCTGTTGTTGAATAGAGACCAGTTCAGCCTCTAAAACCTCATGCTTCTTCACTTGCGCTGACAGTGTCGAGGTACTTTTGGGTGTTACTGCACTCAAGGCGGTCAAATGAGCACTCCGATTTCGTATCAACTCCATCAGATCTGCCCATGCCTGACTGAAGCTATAGCATTGAAAAATGGTGTTTAAGGTAGCGTCGGAAAGGTATGATAAATGGGATTATGGCAAAATCGTACTGTGATAGATCCCCAGTACGATCGATCCGACTCTGAACAAGGCGGACTTGTTCCTGAAGCAGACCCTTATCTCTAGCAAGACACTCCACCTGTGAGCGGACCTGGTCAGCACCCGCTCGCACTGACTGCTCGTTGCAGAAGGGATAAGTCGACTGCGACTGTGTGGCCATCTGGTTAATGGTTAGACCGAAGGCAATAGGTCTGGGCTCTGTCGCCGTCGGGGTAGCTTGCCCTATTTTGCGATTTATCAGTGTGTCAAGATCGTTCGACAGCCCTCGGCCCTCTAGCAGACAGCCGTCCACGCGATTTACCAATTTAGGAAGGTCGGCAAGGAACATTTGCCAACGATTTTTGATTTTCTGAAGGAATGCAGAAGCATGCTAAATGTTGAAATTTATAGAGCTTGTATCCTACATATGAGGTGTAAGTGACCAACTTTAGCTGCAAAACTATTAGGCATGGCTTAACGATGTTTTGCGAAATATTTCACTACAGCCTTTGAATGCAAATCCCCTTCATGAGACCGAGCATCAAAATGTACCTCGATTTGCTCAGGATCATCGCCGATATCAGTAGCACTGACGAAAGCAAGAGCGTTTGTAATGTCTTGCTGCTGATCGTCTACCTTCTCATCAAAGGCGTTAATTCGTTTTTGGAAAAAGAGACTTCTCCTACGGGCCAGAAACATCATCATCGTTATCATGAAGTTGCGATTGAGAGGTGGTTAACAAAAAAGGAAACAAGCTCACTTTGCTGAATTGACTTTATCCTTCAGATCTCCCAGAGAACCCTTCAACTCAACAAAACCGTTTTTCAACAGCTTTGCCGAATTGGGTTCGATGTTTGAAGTGGACAATACCCTGTTTACTTGATTTTCGAGGTTCGTCACTTTTGGCTCCACCTCTTTCGTGTATCGCTCAACCTCCTTCAAATCAAAAGTGCAAGAGTCATGGAAAAACTAGGATAATTAAGGTGGAACTGGTTAACTTTTGATACTTTAGTTAAGTTGACCCTCTGCAGCTAGATTTTTAATGGCAAAACTTAGCTTCACTTCATAAAACGCGTTATCATGATTGGACTGTGTGGTTACCCTGGTTTGCTGATTCAAGGCATAGTTAACGTACAAGAAGTTTCTTTGTCGCCAAGTCGACATTCTGACTCGATTTCCCGTTCACCAGTCTATCGACATCAGCTGCTTTGACATTGAGAGCCTTCGTCAGATCGGCCATTTCACCAAAAAGGTTCATGCTTGCGCTAGCATCATCCAGCTGCTGTGATCGAGCATCGATAACGGACTGGAGATTTGCCCAACTTCGTTGAAGATTTGGACGAACTTCTTTGGCAATCTCATCATCCGCCAGACAGGCTGGAATTGGTTGCCGTTTGACGTCTAACAACTCTCGAACGCACGGATCTTTGCGCTTCATCTCTTCTCGAAGTCGCTAATATGGACAATCACAAACAACTAAAATGAATACACTTAAATAAACTCCGCATACATCATAATTCCCCAAGTTAAAAAGACCTCCACTGGTAATGATAGGGAGGATTAGCAGATCTCAGCCTTACAGAGTTAAGGATTCTGATTGCATAGACGAACCTCGTGACTTTTGCGTTGAGCTGCCTGTTCCTGCGGCGTCCTGAAGCTGGCATTTCTTCTCAATTGACCGCGTTCTTGTTCTGCCTGATCATCTGCCCAGTCTTTAAGTATATTCATCTTCTCCACTGTCTTATACCAGTCAGCCAAATCTCTATTTCTCTTCGCCTCCTTGCCTAAATCGTCCAGATGCTTTTGGAGCCTAAAAGAAACAAAAGATTCTCGTAAAAATCCTGTTAGGGAAAAAAGTTATTGAGAGCCTCAGTTGTAATTGGATAAAAAGCAAAAAAGATGCAAAGCTTGTTGGGAGACTCACATTTCCCTTTTTTGCGTTATTTGGGCCTCCAGCTCTGGGGTCCATGCACCAGCTTTCCTCGCCCTCTTCTCCAAGTCATCCAATTTTGCGAGGTCGTCCATAACTTTCTGCCTACGCCTCTACAACCAAAAAAGCAACAAATAAGTAGAGCACGATAGAATGTTTATTTATCTACTTAAAATTCGTGGTTTGATATAAAATTTGCTTAGATCAAAATCCGAAAGTGTACTCCGTCACCTTTCCAACTTCACTCCTACTGACGATCTTCTCAGTAGCCGAAGGCAAATTTGATGGTTAACTGGATTATATATTTTCTTCGTTTCAATAGAGGGCATGGTGATTTTCAGCCCTTAATGTGTGCGATACAAGCCATGCAAGTTAAAAACAGCATTAGTTTTAACGTGTGGCTTCAGAATATCACAACTATGTGAAAAGATATCCTTCTTGGTCTTGGACAACTCATTCCACCAAGTAGTAGTGTAGAACAAAACACCAAAGTGGACTTGAAAGAGCCTTTTCTAACTTCAAGCAGTAAATCCGGGTCGCAGTGATCAAATTCTCTTCAAATTACTGGTCTAGAGGTATCGTGAACTCCTCTACAGGATTCGCATTGCTGAGTTGATGTGCAAGGCCCTTAAAGAGTTCTGAGGCATTTGCATCTACAGAAAAGGAGGGCTACGAACCTCATTTTCATTCAAAGCATTGACAGCTTCAGCATAATTCCGAGGCAATTGAGAAGGTTGGGTTGCTTCTTCAGCAAGACCTCCAGGAACAGAAGAGAGCTGAGGAGCAACTACAGAGGCCTTGATGATCTGATCTGCATCACTGTCAAATTGAGCTGCGGACTCGGCGTTGGTCAGATCTCTCACCTTGGTATTGATGGATTTATGCAAATCCAACAGACGATCATTCAAGTCTTGAGCTCGTTTCTGGGGGTTTGGGAAGTTTGCAGCGTCCACACTACTTGGAAGCCGACAAGATCGATGCTGAAGTTCATCCAAGGCCTAAAAGGTAAAAAACTTATTTACACTAGCAAAATAGTTCACAGACCAAATACTCTAGCGAAAAAATTCTACCTTTTGGTTTGCAGCCAGTTCAGATTCAATATCGCCGAGTTTCTTGATTCGCGTCCGAGTTTGACGCAGTTTCTCCAGAGGACTACTACCAGTTGCTAGCGTCGGAACACTCTGAACCGAGGCCTTCTTCTCTTCCAGCCATTCTTCAAGGTCACTTGCGTCGTTGTGGAAATTCACATGGGCCATGACCTTTTCAATTTCACTAGCACGCGCCTCTGCTTTCTTAAGCACTATGCCAGCGGCATCTCGGATGGACTTGCTTTTGGTAAGCAGAGGATTCGCAAGATCCCTGTGAAGGCAGGGCCATAGGAATCAGATTAAGGGCGTATTAAGCACTGCAGCGGTTGTGGTTAGAGCGATTTCTTACTTGGGGAGTTCTGCGGCTTTGATACGGTCCTCATTTACAGCGACGGCTGTAATGTTTTTCAGAAGCTCAATCTTCAGCCCACCGACTCGACGCTTTTCTCTGTCCACGTCAGTGAGAGAGGTCTGTTGGGGAATGCATTCGGGACGGCTTAGGCATGAAGACCATTGATGAGAGCAAATAAAATAAGTGGAACGAAAATTCTCACCAACGGCTCAGTCATCTGCAGACGCTTGTCAAGCTCCTTTATATTACCTTCAATTGAGCTCAGAGCGGAGGAGAAGTTCTACGTGGAGGTAGAGAATGAATTAGTAACGCAGGAGATATTAATGGACCGAAAGCAGTCTTACATTTACAGCTGTAAAGGAGTGATGTGGCGTGGCTAATGCCTCTGTGTGGAATTCGAAAGAACGTTTTACAACAGATATGATTTAAGATCTTTAGTGCAATTCACGGAGAGTGGTATATTCTCAATTCTCCACTACACTGATTGAATTCCATTCCACCATTCCATCAACATCCATTGAGAGTAGCATTCACTGTGCCCAATGCAACGAACTTCGCCTTAAGGTCAGCTTCACAGGTCGAGTAGATTGTTCTATTTGCTTAATTTATTAAGTAATTCAAAGGTCTTCACCTTCAGGAGCCCTTAATTTAAAATTTCATCGTTGATGAGGCCCGAGCCTTTCGATACTATCGAAACAGAATTGCGGGTCAATGCTTATCATAACTAGATGAAATTATGCTTGAGCGCATTACACATTTAACTGTGCGGGCCTTTTAAGTATCTTGCAACCTTTACTCTACTTTAGTGACAGGCTACTAAACCCCTGACCTGCCTGTCATTATAATACTTCTGCCCTTCCTTCCTTTATGGCGTTTCAATCAGTAGATCTGAAGCTGTAGTGAAGGTTTCAGATTTCACCCACCTGTGCCTTAACAGCGTTGGTGAGGTTGTCCTTCTTGTCGCCGAGTTTCCGTTTGAGCTCTTCGTTTTTCAATGCAAGCGTATCGGTGGCTGAGCCTAACTTGTCCTTTGAGTTATCATTCCCTGGCAATCTTCGCACCTCATCGCACAGCTCTGCTGCGCTAAGACCATAATCGAAGTAAAATTTGTGAATGGGGCAGTGCATGTATAAACAACGCGAACCATGCATTGCAAACTCGTACGAAAAGTGGACAAACGATACTTCATGCAATAAACACAGAAGTTACTATGCGACCAATTTCCCCAGACGGGTACCAGCAAGTGAATATATGGAAATGATTACGAGGTGAGTGTTCGTCAGAGCGATAGGATTGACCTAAACATGGAATAAAGACGAGCCTCTTCAGTATCACCGTTGATTACATGAAATCGATTCAATAAGTGTTCTTTGATTCTTTGGACACACAAACATTCCGGAACTTACAGGGTCTGCGAAATGTTATGGAAGCAATTCATTCTAGTCTGATACCTTATTAAACGTTTCACCATAATAGATGCTAGCACTCACGCAGCGTCGTAGAGATTAAGATCGTCATCCAGCTCATCAGCTTTTCGCAACCTCTGGAGCAGCGTATCGGGTGGGAGAAGAGACTGGAAAAGCGATTGGCTGGGGACAATCTCACCAGTGGGTTCCAATGTATCAATCTGTTCTTCTGCATAGTTCAGCTTCCCTTCCAAGTCGTTCATTTTCTTTCTCAAAGAGAACTCTACAGCAGCTCTACTGTAGGCGTCTTCTCTGCGTTTCAGAAGATCCTGATTGCAAAAAAGGAAGTGGGGGTTTTCCAAACTCAATGTTCATTAGAGCTCCAAAGCACTAGATGTAGCTCGGGTATCCTAATTATGAGCAATAATAAAAATTTGGTGCATTGAGTTGAGCCGCTGCCATAGCTTAAAACTAAGGTGATACCCTTTAAATCAATATTCGCGTTCCTGTTAGAGGAGACCCTAAAATCTTACTTGCAGTCGGTACCAAAGATGCTCAATTGCCTGAAGACGAGATTTAACACCAGGTGCATCAGAGGGATAAGTTTGCGCAACACTAGGAAGAAACAAGCAGCAAAATTATGAAGGAAGAAAGATTTTTGGTGACGTAGATGCCGCTCAACAGCTTGAAGGGCAAATCCTATTACTACCTGTTACTCATCGATCGTAGACGGGACATCTTTTCATCAATCAACGGTTTCTCCACTTTGATCTCCTGAAGCAATAATAAACTCATCATGCATTTTTAAACTTATGGGTGCTATTGCCAAAAAATATGCGAGCGATCTGGTTCTTGAACTACTTAGCGAAAATGTTAAAAAGCTTCTAAAACACATTATTAAACACGGACTTCTCATTTAACAACAAGAATAGAAATATTTAATTTAAAATGACCACCATTTCAGTTTAGAGATGGCTGAAATGCCAAAAAAACCAACTTTGACTCTCCGCAGAAGTTCAGCATTGATCTCTGCGTTGGAAGCCGTATTTGGCATGGATTCAAGTTGGGCAGTGCGATCACCGAGAATAATTTCCATTGTTTCTGCTAACTTCTCAAATTGTCCCAACCTAGAAATACAAATTAGGATTGGCGACGTCTATGTGAATCCAGAAGTCTGATTTAATTATATTTTACTAAGCTATAACATTTCCACGCCATGTTAATGTCTCTTCTAATACTAGGTCAGCTCAAGTATATGTTGATTACTTTACTATGCCACGGAACTAAATACTGCAGCTTTTTTGCCGATCCAAGATGCAAAATGCCCAAAATTTAGTCTGAGTGTTTTTACCCGCTCGAGCTCGTTAGAGCGGCCTCCAAAGATGTCTTGCGCTTATTCAAATTGTCCCACCTAAGGAAGGAGAGACTCCGGTTAAAAGTGATAGAATGGAAAATAAAAAGTATTAAGGTGCACTTGACATACTGGGTTCGAATGTCTATCATTCTTCGTTCGACAGGTTTCTTGTAGAACAGTTCACTGAAGTAAGGAAAAATGTCCTGCTTACCAAAATAAAGCAGTCTTAACGTTGCACCAAATTGCGGTTAAAACAAATGAACGAACATCAGTTCAGCTTTTGTCAGGCTTTAAGATTTAAACAATGAAAAAAGAGAGAGAGGGGAGTGAGGTAAACAAAAAATGGGCAATACGTATAGCGAAAACAGTAAAGTTAGGGCTGCGAATCTGAGCTGTCCTACAGATTCTTGCCTTCAAAAAAAGCACGCTTCATAGGTCTTTTTCGATTCAGGAACTTGCAAAACAAAAGCTGATGAAGTACTGCTATTCTTTTGCCAACTTACCCGCTATCTCGCTTGTAAAGCGAGCGCTCCGAAGGTTTCACAACGCCAGTCAAAATGTCTGCAAGCTCATTTATCTCGGCCAGTAACGGAGCCCCCTTCGAGATCTCCTCAATAGTTGTCTATAGTAAGAAGAATCAAGGTTCAGATGTGATCGCGAGATTCTCGAAAAAAGTTGACCTTACAGTAACTTGCCTCGATGTTTGTACTGCCGGGACCATGACTTTTCATGTTGCGGCTATCACGTTGAAGCTGGTCAGACTTGAAGAATAGAATGCAACATTGAATTAGTAAATTTACTTATTTAACAAGTTGTTGGTTATTTATCTAATATACCTTTTGCTTCATCCAAGTTTCAAAGTTGTTGCTTTTCATTGTAAAGTCGTGCCATGCCAATGTGTCCTCTAGGCAGTTATCTCGCGCCTGCGAATTAATGCGTTAGGCAAACCGATTAACCAGGAAGATTATCTAAGTTATCAGAGGGACCTACCTTGATACATTTCCAGAGCTGACTTAACTCGGTATTCACTCTCTGCTCACATTTCTGAATGTTCTCCCTATCGAAATGTAGCTCATCGCTGCTTCGAGCTACATCCAAAGAAACAAGACAGTGGAAAGGCAAATGTGTGTGTGTGTGTGTATATACATGCATGTTTATCAATATCGACAGTATAGTTCGTGAAACTAACCGGAAGGCGTTTTGCGAATGGTAAGACCTCTTGAAACCTCTCGTTTGACGGCCCTGAGTGCATCTCCCTTAGAACTCTGTCTTCCTGCAACCGGTGCCTGTAAAAGTCTCAGGCGATTGGCAGGCACAAAACCCTCTTTTTGTTGGCCCCTCACATTTTTTCGCACGTGCCACCAGTCTGTGTTGGTACAAGCTACTACCACAACCATCTACAACGCACATGGAACCACAACGTCTCCATGCTTCATCTTCCGTTCATGACTGTTAGGACACGACCAGACACTTTCATTTAAATACATACCTCACCCTCCTCCAGGTCAATATCTCTTCCAGCTGGATCCTTGGCGGTGTAGCGCCCAGTAGCCTGAGCACGCCCTTCTATATTCTTTGGGGAAACATAACTTGCACCTATTCCGCCCGCTGATGTCTCGGTATCACTGTCAACATCCGAACTTTCACCAGCGCTATTTTGTACGAGTAGTTCTGTTCTCAGCTTCAAGGGAAACATATAGCTGCATAAATGGATTTCAAAACGCACCTTTACCGGGTAGGTTTTAAAAAGACTTACAGGTCTTGCATCCGTTGGATTACGCAGGATTGTGGAGAAGTACTTCAGACGTTGCATGTCGTTAGATTGGAAGGCTTGCACCTCTGTCTCCAGATTTGTCAGGCGTCGTTTTTGTGCCTACAACAAAATCTATTACTTTTCCCAATTTATAGACCCTATTAAAACTAGCAAGATCCAGGACTAGATGATCAACAAACTCTCCTACAGTGGTACATTCAAGCATTAAAAGTTAAGGGTTGGTATCACCACAACTCCAAAGCTAAACGTTGGACGCCAAACAATAAAAATTCAGCATATTTGATTTCTGAAATACTGGACGCTTTTAAGATACCCACCATAGCTGAACTTGAATCCACTCCACACATTTTTGTCGCCTCATCCAACTCCTGTTCACTCTCAACAGTATGAGAGAGAATTCCAGCTGCCTCGACGAGACGGATCTTCTCCTGAATCCACCTCGAAGCCTCGTCAGCATCGGCATAGAACTGTGCGGATTCAAGGCACTCATTTAGCAAATTTTCACGCGTCTTCATCTCCTCGCGCAGTTGACTCCATGCAGAGGCAATCGACGCTAATTGTGAGCGCACTGATTGGCGTGTGTCGGCCAGTGGATCTTCTGCCACATTGCTGCCTCCAGTTCGTGAGTTCAGAAAGGACTCAGCTGAACGCTTTAAGTCGTCCCAAATTGGCTCATGTGCGACAACTTCACTTGCCATTGCCTAGATTTTTAAACAAATACAACAACGTGGGAACACCTCATTTTAACTTAGAACGCCAGTTGAGATGAATAAGGAACCATTTTGACATTCGGCTACAGTACTACTACCTTTTTTACAATAGTGGCATAACGTTCCCTCCATTTCGTGAACATTCACTCCGCCACTCTTTACCATTTGTTATGAGCAAGGATCCACTTTGAATTAGCCAAGGGCTACTTCGCTCATGACTCCAGTCACCTCTAGCACAGACCCTAAAGCTGATCAACTTTTTTTACCAGTATATCTTTGTAATAATTTGTGGGCACAATCCAGATTCAGTTCCATTCTGAAAGCTCGAGCTTAACCCTTGCTGTTAAGGTTTTACTTACTAAACGAAGTAATAAACTAGAAAAATGACTTTTGATATGAGTTTCTGAGCAGACACCATTGAATTTGAAGGTGTTTTCTAATATTAGATGCGCATGACCCTCTTTCCAGTCACTCGGAGGTAGTTTAGTTTTGATGAATTGGGTGGTTTTTTTCTCAACAGGAAGTGAGGTGTGAAATTACCTGGTGTTTTTTGCACAGACGTTGAGCCAACTGTAGATCACGTGCGCTTCTGGGATCCTTGGTCACACGTGCGATGGATGCTAGGAGGTCTCTCTTCCCGGTGACCCAATTGAGTTCATTCGCAAGGCTAGCAAAGAGACTATATGTCGAGTTGATGCCCTCCAATTGGGCTTTGCGTCTGCGGCTTTCGTCTGCCACTCTGTTCCATAATTGGGTGGCAGCCTGACACTTCTGGAAGTCACTGGCCTTCTCCGCATCTACACATGTTATGTGGGAAGCAATTAACTCCTTACTTTTACTTAGGCAACCACAAGCCTTTTGCTCATAATTGTGGTGTAGTAGGGTGGTACTTATTTAATTTTACCTGCATTCGGAACAAGAGCGGCATTGGTCCACATAGCCTCCGCGGCGTTGCGAATTTGGTAAATTTTCCTTTCCATGGGCAAGAACTCTGCTTCGGCAATTCGGTGACGGTCCAAAGCAGCCTGAATCACTTCAAGCGGCAAAGCTTTATCATCACTCTTCCTTGACTCTATCTCCCCCTTTGTCGGTTGTGTAAGTTGCTTCTACAAAACCAGACAAATGTCGTATTTGTGCATAGCTCAAGGGTGGTGAATGTGAAATTTTTCTCATTCGTTCACTTTGAACCACAATGAAAGAAGTGAACAGGGCACTTAGTCCTGGATTCCACTGACATAGCATTCTTCTCACTGATTTGATAAAATAGTAAATCTGGGATATAATTGTCACTCACTTTAAACACGATGTACTTCTATGAGGCCTTAAAAGACTCATAGTCATTATTTAAGACAATGAAAAAACGAAACTGGAATTTTAATTTGTTACCTATGTATTGCTGCACCGGGTGGGATGCCTACGGTAATTATAAAGAGTTATGAGAGATTATGTAGTTCAAGATAAGGGACAGATGCGATGGATCACCTCTAACTCCTGAATCTTGCTTGTAGCAAGTTCCAGCTGTTCCAGTAGATCTGCTCGAGTCTGAGGAAAGGCAATGCGTGCCAAAAGCGCACGCATTTTGGCCCCACTTAACGCAGCCCATCGCGACTGCAGTGCTGCATTGTGTTGCTGCACACTACTACCTTGCGGGTACTCTCTGTACTTGGCTATCTCCGAGGCCAACTCATCCAACTCCTTGAACCGCTTCTCCTTGCTCTCAATCTCCAATCTCAGTGCTTCTGCCTTCCTTGCTGCACCGGCCTGCGTTCCTGGCAGTTTTTGAAGATGTTCAGCTAAATCTTCCACCTCTCTTAACCAGTCTTCTCGCATCGCCGCCTTGTGCTCGAATCGACGCACCATCCGCTCACACTTTTCAAGCCTATTTGGTTAAAGTGAAGCAGCTTACTTGATGATTCAAGTAGCGAGATCGTGATGGAATCCATAAACTTCATACTGAAACAGGTCGAATTAGAGTGCCGAACTTTGAAATGTGTTCCATGGATGAAATATAGATAGTCGTTTCCAAAACAATGCCTTAAATTTTTACCAAGGTGCCGCAGGTTTATTTTGGTTCACTCGGTTTTTTAAAAAGAAGCATCACGGCTTGTTTAAAACCATTTAATCTGTTAGCGTTTAACCTGAATTAAGCCATTGGACAACATTAATTCCACTGAATTGGATCAACTCGGTGGCGAAATCAGTGAGTAAACTATGCTAATTAGTGCATGTTAATGACTGTGCGCCTAGGCTAGCAAAAAGGAGTTGAAATGAAATCTATTTCACTAAATTGTGGCGACATCTCAAGGTTGCTAATTGCGGAGAGAGAGGGAGAGAGAATTTTTGCTCCAAGTGTTGCGTGTTCTCGAGTCAGTGCGTGTGATTACTTTTGGCCCATTCTTATTATTGTCCATATTACTAATCCACTAGATTAGTGAAACTTTTGCGTCACCAAGTGGGTAGCCTTGACAATGAGATTAGAGACGCAACATAGGATACTACACTGCATTTTTAAATGCGTCAGTTGGCATACCAACAGGTCCAATGTAATGTGAGCGTTAGTAATTGCTTGTTTGAGCTTCGGAACTCAGCCGTGTTTGCGATGAAGTGGCTTTAGGCCTAAACAAGATTTTGCAGTGATAAGTCCAACTGGGCAGAGAGCATAGGTTCTTCTTTTGATGGTGAAGCAACTCTTTCTAGATTAATAGTCCCTTGCACTAAGAGATGCATAACTTGGGTAGATAACACCTTCAAGATACGCATAATTATTCGAGACGTTGTTTAGCCTATTTTAGAAGTTTTCTCACAAAGATTGAAATCGACTTACCATCTTTTAAACTTAGTGGATCCCTAATTCCGCCAATAGGAAAGTTGGTGTAGTGAATACGGACAATTGGGTGATTGTGTCACTAATACTTTTCGTATGAGGCCCTAACCCTATGCCCTATTAATGCACATGTGCAATGAAGTTGATGCGTTGACATCACTATCAGTCGCTAATGGGAGAGAAAAGTGGACCTAGAGAAAACATTAAAATTGCCAACGCCTAGGCCATAAACTTTATGGATTAAGTAGATCAGTTAGCTTGACATTAATGTGCTGCAGGGCGTGAGCCCAGCATAAAATACAAATCACAATCGAGGATTTGAGTAATTACTTTCCTCAAGGATGGACTCTGACAACCAAACATCAGCATTGGATAATTTGGCGGAAAAGAAATCTAGACAGGAGTGTGTGTGTGTGTGTTGCGGCTTGAAGGTGGCAACTAGCCCAACATTTTAAACTTCATCAGCGCGTCGCTCATGCACTGAGTGTGTCCCACCATGTTGTGCGGGGCCTGGCCCCACTTGACGGGTTAATTTAAGGTCACTCTGTGAGCCATTCAACTAAATTTTGGTTAAACGTACTGCTCGCATTTTCCACTTTGGAAAAATAAGTCAGAAGTTTCTTTTTAAACGCTATCGAGGGATAGATAGTTGAAAACGTGAGTCTAGTGCTAAAAATAATAGAAAATGTTACCTCAGATAAGCCTTACGAATCGCTTCTTCAAAGTCGTTTTCGGCATTTTCAAGTTCTTCCCAAGCTTTGCCAATTGTGGCTATTTTGAGCTGTGGATCTGTCTGTGTGTAAGGCTTTGCACGAAGCTCCTTGGTGAGCAAGGAAATGCTAAATAGGATTCCCTCCAGTTTTATCCATTCTTCATACCTGTAAAGTTAAAGTTAATGTTTAGTATCGTCGCTTAAAGCATGTAAGATCTACCACTGAACAGAGCTTTGGCAGAGAAGAAGCGTTGGTACAAAATTTTGTGCATTTAAACACTGATGAGTGTCAGAGGAGTTACTGGTTATAACGGTTTACAATGTTATAACCGACTAGCCTTGGTGAAGGATCTGTACCAGAAACAAGATCCGCTCAAGCAAATCATGTAAATGGTTGGAAGTAAACGAAGTATACTACAACCGAAGAAGCGACCTAAAAACTCTCATGTCGTCCCGCAGTCAAGCATCGTTTACCCACAAGGATGCACAAATCAAACACCAGCGAATAAGCTGAGTGCAAAATTCCATTATATTGAGGATCATTTAAACTGTGAAAAAGTGATGCCTACCTGAGTAGGGGCTTGGCATATACCACTTCTGTGCAGTATTTGGGTGGGTGACGCAGAGACGCTGGACAACGATGCCAGTGACTCTGACAAAACTCAAGTGGAATTGCACAATGCTTTACTCTTTACTCTGCACTTCGTAAACCTGTGGGATGTTTTGATAATCCTTCCTGGACCCGTACATTACATGACTAAAATTGCATTAAGAAGTTGGCGTCTAGATTGCGGTGACTACAGGTCTTCACAGCTCCCGATAGCGAACATAGTAATCCAGAAGCTGCATTAAAGTAGGTGAGAGATAACTTACTTCTGCGATTTTTCCACACGTCTATACTGGGTAAAATTGAAAAGGGCCATTTTGACCTCATCAAGGTTCACTGGTAGACTTCGAATTGATTGCTGGAAAAATGCGGTCTTGCCTCGAATCCACTGCAGTAAGCTCCGGATACCCACCTCATACTGGTTGATTTTAGTTCTTAATTCAATTGCTTGGTTAATTGTCTGCGTGAAAAAAACGACCGATATGGATTATTTAAAAAACCAAAGATCTTATAGAAAGCGGTTAAAGAAGTGGAATAGGCAAGTTGAAGATGGAAAACACTGACTGTTACACCAACTCTGTTTATGAGCCCCCTTCTTCATGCCAAGCTCTAGTACAAAGCTAGATTCGCTTTGTCCATCCCATCCCATTCCATTCCCACATCAATGTCTTCTCAACCATTGAATGAATCTAAAGATGACTTTAGAGATATTTTGCCTAACATCCCCAACATCGTTCTTGCATTATCGTCATAATACTTGTCTTTCAAATGACTAATTTAGAGGACCGATGGGTGGTGCTTTACACGTGAGGCAGACGGGTATGGGATGTTTTGCGAGCAAATAAGAACTAGAATAACATCTCTGTGTCTTACTGCAGACATGTGGACAGTTGGAGGCGCCTGCTAGCAAGTCAAGGTGCTGCCTTGACATTAAAGTAACGCAGCCAGTCCATAAGCGCTGACTGTATGAGTAGAACGAAAAATTATCAAATTCAAAAATTAATCCGATGAATAATTCACCTCTATTTTGCCATATTTAGCAATGATTTAGAGAATTGAGTGAGGTGTTCTTTATGCTATTCATTTGCTCTATTTATCTCTCAATGGAGCTGTGTGTGTCTGTGCAGTGTACTTCTTCTTCGCTTTCGTCTTCTTCACATCTAGTGGCAATCAATCTTCTCAGGAGTATTTGAGTGTGCTAATGTCGCTGCGTGTGCATGAGTTTATTTGGTGGCCTTTGAGCTAATGAATGAAAGCCGACAGTAACTTCTCCTCGTCTTTCTTTGATAAATAAAATGAGGGAGAGCTATTTGAGAAAGTAGGATTACAATTCTAAAAAATAGCAAATGAAGATATTCTCACGAATTGATTCTCTCTCCTGTTTATCAACTCCTATCAGCCCGGTGAGAATTTTTCGCTGAAATGCATCTACCTATCCAACCACAAGATTGAGTGTAATCATCGCGAAGCCGTATTTCAGGGATGGGAAGTTATTGTGTTTTTCAAAGCTGCCAAAGCACTCCCTATGGGAAAACGCGGTTCTTACCTTTCCGACCCGATTAGCGTTTTTGTTTTTATTTCGATGCTTGTTCAACATCTGGTACATGGAAGCAACATAGGTCATGATAGATCGTTCATCCGGCTTGGGAACATTTACATCTGCATAGATGAAAGAATATAAATTAATCGCATCTAAAGGATAAATGTGTGAAGCACATTTTTCTTTTTACAGTTTCGCACTTCAAGGGCCTGATCGGCACTACAGATGATCAGAAGGAGACGCAGTTGTGGCGCTCAGCGATAAAAAGCTTGACCAACTAAGACGAATACAAAAGTGAGGTAGCAGGGCTACTTGGAGTGCAAGAATTAATGACTCAAAGCATGAGTGTCAAGAAGATCAGCAAACTGACTAAGTGACTTAAATCACGCCTCCAATCCCGATTGCGGGGTTTACGCGCGGCAAGCAATTACACGCCTTGTATGCAGAACTATGAGCTCTACAAAACCTGAGAGCCAGCTGTTGTAATGGGGAGCGAGGGTGGAAGAAATGTAGTAATCACGGCGTCAATTGTGCCCTCATTTGATATGCGTTTGTTGGAGGCCTGTATTCCTACGCCTGTTGACGCGGGTGTGCAAACCCAATTTTCGTGACTTGAACAGGTTGTTGGTGCGTCAGAGACTGATGCGCGCTTTCAGACGCACACAGCTCCTCTGTTTTGGGTGGACTCGAAGGCGACCGCTATTTGAGTGATTAAAGTTAATTTTTGGGGTAAAAGAGTTCCTGTGATACGTCATTAAGTCCAAACGGATGAAGAAACGGTGTTGAGGGAAAATCGATGTCAGCTTCAACATTCAAGTTTCATATCAAAAGGCTAAAGCCCACCTTCACCTTGGCTAGGAGAGAGACTTCAATATTTGCGCAAATGAGTAGATGAAACTAAGCTGCTTTATTTGGCTAAAGAATCACACCACAACAGTCCCAAGGCTGGGTTTTTCTCGAAGAGTGCGGTGTATTCATGCACTTAACATGCTAAATGATACCAGAAAAATCTAAAGTTATGCTATGGTGGTAGCAGACATATGGCGACAAAAACTCGCTCTTCAAATTTTAGAGGTAGAGGCAATTAATTCTGCCTAACGCCTGTGTTTTTATGTGCCTAAATTGATTGTTTTAAGAGTATGCTCCTAGGCTTACACTGTAGCCTCCCTAAAAGCAAAAAAAATCTGTGCTTGTGAATGATCGCAACCTTTGTAAATGAGAGATACCCAAACAGCATTTGTCGCACTGCTGTTTTGATCAAGCATTTTTCACAGCTGGAGCTGGTAGGCCAAGTCTGAGTCACTAATGCCAGAGAAAATGTCCACATTGTCCTACTTTCTCTTGCACTGACGTCACGAGATTTCGAAACCACAAGTGGGTACCAGAGAGCAAAACGAAGGTGTCGGAATACAGTCCAGCGTGTGCTGAAAGTCTTTCATGCAGTTCATTCCGAAATCTTGCAAAGCAGGTGCATTAATTCATGCCATGAGATTTAGAATAGGCCTACAAGCTGCCCACAAAGCGCATATCCAAGTAGGAACCTCACCTAACTCATAAAAAAGGCATGAAAATGAGGGTTCTGGTTCAGTGTCAAGTTTCACAGCTGATTTTGTCGTATATATGACCTGTGACTGCCGCCTAAAATTTAGTTCCACTCAGACTCAGTCACCTTGCGACATCACACATCACTTTTTTGCAGCGCGTTAGACGTACCCTGTGGATCAAGCATTTGCGGGACTTCAAAGCATTGCTCGGCTGCCTTGAATGCGATGGTGAGATTCTCTATTGGCTTATCAGGTCGCATCTTTGACATGTCGATTGCTTCAGGCTCGTGGCTGTGAAGTAGGGCTCCGAAGGCCAGTCCATCACGCCAAGAGGTAGTAAAATCCTTTACATCTACATTAGCATAGCCCCGAGTTTTGTTCTGACACCACAGCAATAGTGCTTCCTTAGCCGAACGCTGAGAGCCGCTTAGTTGTGGTTCCTTAAAGAAGTGTAGGGACATGGTGAATGTGTGTGTGTGTGTGTGATAAGGAACCTGTTTGTCACCCCACTTGTCCGACCTCAGTGCCGCAGCTAGCGGATGAGTTCGCACGACCCAAAAAAACTGACAATTTCGCTGTATGTTTGTGCACTCTTGCTTTTCACTTTATGAGTAATGGTGTGAAAAATTCTCCAAAGTTCAGACTCATTGAAAAACAGTTGAGTCATGTATTGGAAGGCATGAAATTCGTAAAGTGTAAGGTTAAAACATTGTACAACTCTTTAAAAAGTTAACCTTCTCCCAATAAAGAATAAAGCTTTGTCCATTTACTACGACCCAAAGCTTAATGATGGCTCAGCGCTACTGATACAGCCAACAAAGTCCTGAACCACAATTTGCAGAGGAAAACTAGACTATTCCTATCATCCGATTAAAAACCGTACATTAATGAAATAACTTTTGGTATCTTATTAAGAGGGAACACCAGCATGTTTCTATAAAAAAAACAACAGTAAATGAAAGAATAGTCCAAAAGCAATATTACCTCTTATTATTTAAATTGAAGAGAAAACTTACAATCTCAAGCATAGCTTCTTCTATTTGGAAGCGCAAGATAATGGTCCAAATTAAACCAAGAATGAGAGTAGTGTTACCATCAACGATATCCTCTGCGCCTATGTTTTCCAGGTGCACCTAAAAGAAGGGTTATATTCTCGCATAGTTTCCTTAGTTTTTTACAAATGAAAAAGTTTCACGGATGACGTTCAGCAATGAAAACCAAGAAAAAAGTGCTGCGGGCGGGTTCGAAAGCCCAAAAAACATTTCATTAATTAAGTAATAGTTGTGCTCTAAAGTAACAACCTAAAACTACCTTTGATTTGATAAACTCAAGAGCTCTGCCAACATTTTCAATTTTCTGCACACGAAGGACACCCTTGTTAGGTTTACCCAAATTGGCTTTGGAAATAACCTCAAGCAACTTCATGAGGCGTTTTCCATCGCTAAGATCAGTGTAGAGATCTGTTACTTCCATATTGCTCTAGAATGTGCCATAAAATTTATAAAAAGGCTGCGTACGGGTTTAAGATAAAAATTAATCCACTTCGTAAAGGCCTTTTTTTGCACTCGAGCGGCGTCAGCTTGAAGACGGTTGATGGCATTTTGTCCGTAATCTTCTGATTCAATATCATGTCTAAAATTACAAAATGTCTAGCATTAAACATTTTGTTTTGAAACTGCACCCATAACGTAATTAAAAAGGCTACCGAGCAATGTCCTCTTAAAATCAATATGCTTTTAACAACTAATTTAAATGTTAACAAATGTTTATGTAGATTAACACAAGTGCCAAAAACCCCCCAAAAAGCGCTCTAAAAGCAACCAATGCAAAGTTCAATTGAAATTTCCTTTTTTATCTAGAATAAGCAAAGGTAAGCTGCTCTCTGTTATTTAAATTATTTCATAGAACAAACACGCGTAGCAATAACAAATTCATAATAAACGCAGTAACAATTTTACATTGTTTTCTTGAATACAACGCAAGCAAATAACTTTGAAATTTAATTGCAATGGCAGAAAGTGGATGCGTTGCTTCAGTCGGTAAGATTTAATGGGGGTTATGTGTAACTACAATTTTTCAAACTAAGAGTCCTAAAAGCGCGAAAACTTCCTTGTTTTTAAAGCGTAGTATTAATGACTGAATCTAGGTCTAATCACTAGGCTTTCTAAAAAGCATTAAATAAGATTAAATATTTTAGTTTGACTCACTGAATTCTATCTAGGTAAGCTGATGTCGTCATTTTTGAAAAATGAACAAACCAACCTTGAGAAATCTATCCTTTACATGAAATAAAACAAAAAATGTTGAGACAAAAAAAGAGAAAGTGATGATTTTAGTACATAGGCCATAAATGTACGATCTTAATTGCAGCAAATTTTCGTAAGAGATTTGCTATATGGTAGACTTTTGAATACTCTTAATAGCGCATTCTCTCAATACTTTCACTCTCTTGTTGCATATAATGCTATCGTTAGGTGTTGTGGTTGATGCATACTAGGCAATATTCCTTTAGACCACGTAGCATTGTTCTAATATTTCCGATTCTTTCGTCATCTAGTTGCCCAAATTTCCAAAGAATGAGGCTGGGCTAGGCATTGCTGATTACAAAGAAAATAGAGTAACGCAGATGTGAAACATAAAATCCCCATCCCAACGATGCATTTGGTCTACTTTGCATGCGCCATGTGTTTGGTAGTTCAGTTAGCCAATCTCTTTGCCAGCAATTGCTCCCTTCTACTAAAAGATCAAACTATGACCCGTGCCGGATATACGCTACTATGAATGGCTATAACTGCCATCCGGCATGGGCCTTAACTCCTGCCCTAGGCACCCAGTGCCCTGCCCACAAATCCGCAGTTTTTTGGCTTGAATCCCACTAAAGTAGTTCAGCGCTGGAACCGACGCCGACCCCAACTCCTCATATGCAAGCGCTTTACTTTCCAACGTTTCTGCTTATCAAGTGTATTACACAAATGAAGGAACGAAACGCAGATCGAGAAGGACAGAGGAAAGCAGAAGCGATAGCTTATTGAAGGAATGAATCCCTCGGACTTGCGACGAGTCGCTGTCCTCTTGGACGCTGGCAGCGCATGCGGCAGTATTATACACGCAGCTAACCCCAACAATATCCGGAAGATTTAAACATACCATAAAGAGCTTGTGTAGCTTTTATTTCACTGGCTACCGAGAAAAGGGACAAGTTCAAGGCTTCTTTGTGGGGAGTTGGCTCGAGGACTCCACCGAGACCCTACTAGGGTCAAATGGCTGGCCTTTAAAGGGAGAACCATCCTTGTTCCAGGCTTCTTTTAGTATATCTTGAATTCGCTGCAAAAATAATAGGTAAAAACGCTCACCGAATGGACCCATACTTGTAGTCCGGTTCGCATTATGTTTTTGATGATAAGCAAGCACAAAAAATGTTAAATTAGAAGCACAATAAAGTTAGTTAGTGTATCTGCATGAAGGGGAATGATACTAAATGTGTGAAGCTTCAGTAGCATTGGAAACATGTAGAATCGCACTGCTACTGTAAAACAAGAGAATGAACAGTATGCGAGATTCAAACAATTGGAGAGGACAGATGTGTTATTAGACTTCCTGGTGTCTCAACGTTGTTTACTCTTCACAGTTGTTAGGTTGATGTTCAGAGCAATTTGCCGGGTAAAAAAGGGAATAATGGATTTCATCAATAACACTTTACTAGACAAATGGGAAATTTTCTGAATAAAATGCTTCTCTGGACGCAGTTTCAGTAGAGACATCTGTTGAAGTATAAGAGTATGCAGGGAAATTGAGCTTTACATGCTTTGTCATTGCATCCTGTTTAAGCATCCGGTATCTCAGCTCTTCTGTTCAATAACAATAAATCTATTTCCAGACTGCCATGCCTTACTACATCCCCAAGGGTGACTCGAGATGCCAGAGTTGAGAAGTGTGCGGCACCTGCATTACAAACTGACCCGTTCCTCCGTGGTGGGAAGGCCGCGGCGCTTCTGCTCCTGATCGAAGAGCAGTTGAGCGATTTTGCCCTGCGCCTCTTCGTCCAATTCGTGGATCGGACGGGAACAATCAATCTCCTGCACGTTTATTTTCTCCTCTCCCACAAATGCCGCCTCCCACCAGTACTCATCCACCTTGTCCAGTGACAATGTCAACTAGAGTTGAAAAAATGGCAAAATTACCAGTAGCTGCAGTTTCTTTATTCAGTTTTAGCATTAAAAAATTGTAACAAAGCAATTCTTATTTGGGAAGCTGATTATAACGAAAAAAAATATGACAGAAAATAGTCTGATTACCGGAACTCTATAGGAGTAACTATGAGTTGGTAACAGGTTTACAGAGTTGGGGTATGGAAACAAACAAATACAGAATTCTGAAAAGTACAATACAAAGCTGATCATAGATGTTCCTATTATGAGCTGAAGGAGACGTGGCAGTAGTAGCGAAATAACGCTAGCATCAGATTTTGCCGGAGGCTAATCAAAAACATGCTAGGAAAGCGCGGGAAGATGCGTTCTAGGAAAAGAAGGTTTGCAAATGAATTGCATTACATAGGCTTTTCCTCAATCAAAATAGACTGAATAAACCCAAGGTGATAGCAACAGAAAGTCTGGAAAACATAGAACACCCAGTTCTGAAGACAAGTGGAGACCAGTGGAAGCATCAACTGTTTAGGCAATAAAACTTTTGCTTACAATTTGAGCATTGTTGATAAAATTCAACTGAGCAAAGAGAAAAAAAGCTATATACATGCATTCTACAACACCAAAAAGTAGCAGTTCACTCTTAGGTTTGTTGTAAAACTGCTAGCGAAATGAGACGAATGAAATCTTTTGGCTCCAACTTTGTCAAACACAGGAAATCCCCGACAACAACCAAAAACGTGACAGAAATAAAGGCTATCTGTTCCCTAAACAACAAGTTTACACAACTTAAAAATTTAACAGGATTTCAGTAGCAAATAGGACTCTTGTATGGAGATAAAAAAAATAGCAGGGAGACCGGTAGCTCCGAGAACAAATCCGACTAGGCGAAGTAATGAAATGAATTTAAGGTAGCAATCATTAATACTTTTTGACATTTAAACAATCAACCAACCAAATGTTCATCAACTTCAAAAGACCACTGTGCCGATTCGGTTTTGATTTCTTTTAAGAGGTCAAGATCAATTATGGGTTCGGCAGATGCCTTCTCCTCAATCAAGATGTGCTTGCGGTCAATTTTGACATTCAGCTGGCGTGCAGTTTTAATCCTTTCTGGTATCTTAAAAAATGAGGAAATAAAACACTGTCTAAGGTACTTTCACATGAATATCTATTTCGAGAATTTTCTGACTCCATGAGTACAAGTCGCGTCGGGCGCCGTTATAACAGTCAGGATCGGCTTCGTAAATTCTTTCGCCGTTTTCGTCCCTTTTGAAGTAAGAACCACAACCTGATTTCCCCATTTTAACTTCAGGTCTTGAGGCCTTATCATTTGCATCCCCCATAGAGGAAGTCCGCCTAGAATCTGATGAAGTTGTCTGCCGTTTGGTGGTCTCCAAATTGTTGATAAGCTCTTGGGCTATATTTCGAATAAGAATATACAGAATGACCACCTTACCTCTCGGAGCGGTTTCTTGAGCCGATGACTCCTTCTTTATTTGCTCCTCCTGATATCGTCTAAAGATAGTGTGGTATTTGTCAAAGGCCTTAGAAATAAATGGGCTATTTAAACTACCTTGAGCACCATTTCCAAAGCGCGTCCTGGAGGAAAGCCTAAATTTTTCCCAGGTTTGTGCTCATAGTAGAAATCAGTTCTAGAGCGTCAGTAGGACTCCACCATACCTTCGCATCAAAAATCCAAACATGACCTCGAGATACTTTTCGAGGCTGCCCTCACTTTGAAGAATTCCAATCAGAGCACTATCATATCGCGGATCCATAATTCAATAACACCCACCACTGAACTTGCTCGTGAATTATTGGGCTAGTTACAGCAAGCACAGCGGCACGAAACAGACGATAAAAAGTGGCAGACTATTTCCTGATCAATTTGGTAGCATAAAAAAGGCGAACCACAAACATGAGTGTATTCGCAAGTAAAACAGTCCAAAGACTTGTCTTTTAAGGCACAGTGCATGATCCTTGAGAAAGAAATGCAAAGTGTAAAAAAGTGCAGAAAATAGCCCAGCTATAACTAAATTACCTAACCAACCCACTTGCTAGCCTAAGGGTTTTAGAGTCTTTTATGCTGTGCATTCTAGGATGTTGTTCAACATCATTCTAGTAGGTTAGCTGCTTAAGTCTCGGTTTCAGTAATGGGCCACTTGTGTAATACTTTGCTTGTTCGAGCTGCCGGTTTCGGTAACTTTGGTGGCTGTATTGTACTAGCCGGTTGGCCGGCCTCCGGGCCGTGTCAACAGCCCCCATGCCCTCCGTCTCCAGAATGTGTATTCTGTCCTAGTACTATGCCTTCTTTTACCTTAAAGGAAGTCTCGGGACGTTACAACTTGGTACCCTGACCATTGTTCTTCCGCTTGTCACCTCAGCAGCCTCACTCACTCATGTACATTGAGTATTTTCTCTTGCGCTTTGACCCTTCTCTTAAGACAAAACATCATACTTAGGTGGAACTCGTGCACTTTAAATGTGTTAGTGCCTGGGTCTTCCGGCATGGCTCAAATGCTGGCCCACACGGCGAAGGTAAAATAGCCGAAATGCGGGGTGGACTGATACTAAGAGCAACAGTTAAATGACCAAGGCATGATAGTTGAGCCTTATTTGAGCATCAAGTTTATAAGTTAAGAATATTGTAACGACATCGGTTTTGTGTTCTGCTTAATCCCCCTTGTTAGTCTTTCTTCCAATACTAACGCATGTATGCTCAAAAATAAGTCATTGCAATGTGTTTTATTTACAACTGATTAAAATGCTCTAAGTTCAAGCAGACTACTATATTTTGACTTTTATTTTCCAGCAATACCTTTGCGCAGGTTTGGTTTCTAATCTTTACCACCTTAATTTTGTGTATTTAGCATCACATGGATTTAATTTTCGGATACATGGCCTTTGTGTTCCGTAATTTTTTACTCATTAATATAAATGCTGCTTTATCACTACTGACCTTTAGTAATAGCGTGATCAAACAAAAGCGGCAATTCGGATGCCTTTCTTACGTTCTGTTTTGTTTACGGTTTGTCATGACGGGGAGTAATTCCGGATCAGATGATAGTAATGAATCACGAAAACGCCACTCAGACGATCATTTTGAATCAGGGTGTAGCTCAAAAAGACCAAACTGCGGAGGTGGTGTAGTATTTTTTACAAGTTTATGAATGTCCATGATTGTAAAGTCGACCTCATGTTTTTTCTGCAAGGTTTTTTATTTGGAAATAATATTTTGTGCTTTTAAGACATGGCAAAAGATAATATATTGTCCATGGTGGCCTATATGGCCTGGTTTTGTTTCATCATGGTTCTGACTCGCGTGTACTTACGAATGATACGCATCTTGGGTATGATACCTGCGCCTTATTTGGTGACCATTAGGTTTTGTACGTGCATATAATTGCTTTCGTTTTTGGTTGGCAGTTAGGATGGCACTATTTGCGTCCCCTGAGCATTAACCACTATAATTTGCGGTTCTGTCTGTGTGTACGTATTCCTCTTAGTGTTAATGGGGAGTTTTGTACCTGGGGTGGTTCTGCACTTTCTTTTGTTTGCAAAATTGGCTCCAAATGCTTATTAACACTTTTTTAGCATCTACGGTTCACTTGAAGGTTCTGATTCCCTCCATTGCGGCCGGAGCCGTTATAGGGAAAGACGGGGAAGCGATTGAACGAATACAGAAAGAAAGTGGAGCCAAGGTGAAAATGTCTAAACGGAATGACTTTTACCCAGGTTGGAATTTGTTGCATAAAATTTGCTTTATGTGTGACTATTTAACTATTATTTATTTTAAGTACTTATATTAAGGCAATCCTATGTATGGTTCTGATGTGAGGCATATTATTGGCCTTACTTTTCTAGTAACTTGCATTTCGACCTAATGGGAAAAGTGCATCAATTACTTCCCATTAGGTTTTTCCAATTTCTAGAATTACCTGTCATAAAATCATATCCAAGAACTAAATTTGATCAGAATACTTGCTTCACGGCTGTTTATTTACGTTTCCTTAAATTGCTTTTTCTATAAAATTTAATGTTCTATTAAAAATGACGCATATAATGAGGTATATGTCAATCATTACATTAAAAGGTGATTGACCAAAGAAAACGCAACTAAGTTGTTACTCATGCGTATTTTCATACAGATCTTGAATGCTTTTTTGATTCGTTTTCCGGTGATTGGCGTTCGCAACAAGCCCTTGCTTGCAAATATATATATCCACTACAAACCTTCCCGATTCTCTTTAGCCAGGATCCCTTATGTCAAATATATTCGGTATCTCGTTTTGTGAATGCCTGTTCCTCCAACCATGCAGCCGCAGATAACCCTGCTTCCGGACAGTTCCATTAGCCTTCACTCCTAGCTGCCCATCTCACCATTGACCAAGATATACCTTCGCTAACATTGGTAGCGAAGTAAGCATGGTTTTAATTTTGCTCCACGGTATCTGTCCGCTTAATTACAAGCAAAACTAGCGCTCCAAATGATCTCAACTTTGCAAAACGATTTGAGGATCATTTCGATACAATGTGCTCCCCATACTTATAGTGATCCTCTCCCTCAGTTTCAGAACTTCCCGAACTTTTATTGTTTTGCGCAGCATGCTAGAGTTCACACGAAGACGTTAAAATGTAATTAAGTTCTATTTCTGCACACTTTTGGGCTATTTTTTCCTGGTTCCTTCATCTGTGCGCATTTTAAATGAAATAACGTTTGTTGCAAACCTTTTGTTTACACTGAGCCCTCGGCCACCAAAGCTTTCCCTGTTTTTAACATCGGAGTCTGTTTGCACGTTAATTTTCCTTGTCTTTTCTTGACTATTTTTTGCACGCTCGCGACCTTGAATTTTTTTTGCCGTGAGTCATCGGACTCCCATTGACTCTTTAAAGTGAAGAGTGATGGCACAGGGATCTAGATACATCTAGTCATCTTGACTACCCATCGCTTTCCTATGTTTATGAGGGTTGTCAATGCTTGATATTTCATTGTTGTAAATATTTCGATTTCAGACTTTTGTGAAAAAGTGGGATATTTTTGGTAGACTTGTTTTAGTTCTTTAGTTGAGCTCAATTTTCTGTTGAAGCTTTACACTGCCTCATTTGGTTTTGTTTTGCCCCAAATACCTATTTAGAGTTGTGAAATCTACATGGAAAGTCCTGTCTTTTTTGTCAAGATGCCAGGCTTTATGCATAATTCGCAATCATGGCTTAGTTTAGGATAGTCAGTCTTAGTCGCATTTTAGAATTTATCTTTCACTAAAGTTGTTCTCTCTGGTTGTTTATACGCACGCTCTTCGCTTTCGGTTTTGCAACACACGATAAAGATTATTTAAATTTGCTATTTTCTTTATGTTTGGGAATGCACGTATACTTCTTGTTGAGACCTACGTTAGTTGCTTCAAGTTCCAGTCGGGTTGTCGTGCTAGTTACTTATTCCATTTTAATGTTCCAAGTGGCCGAGCCAATTACATCTATCCTTAAATTTTGTGATGTTTTTATTTTATTCCTTGTGATGTGGCCACTTGAAAATTCGATTAAAAAGTTGTACATTCACCGTATCGTAAATGAATAGACAATGGCCTCTTCTGCCTCTTTATTCATGCCTGACGACGAAAAGGAGGCAAATTGGGCCGGGCGCTTCATAACATTTGACCATCCTTTCTCCTTCCCTTCTGCCAATTCACACCACTGTTCTAATTCCCGAACTCTATGCACAGAAGCAAAAGTGGTGGGTTTGTGGCAGGAGGAGGACACATCTCTTTCTCTCTCACTTTGCATTTCTCGTGTAAATGTCTTACCTGTCAGAAAGGCCAACTATCGGCCCGGTGACTTCATTTTAGGAATGTGAAATCGCCTGTTACGCGAAGCGAGATCGCTCTGAACTTTTTGTAAGGACCGACTTTCCTCCACACAAGCAGTCAAGCGTGCTAGCGTCAAGGCGCTGTTGTTCCCTGTTGCTGTTGTGATGCAGTTAGGTGAATGTCCGTATTGCGGGTCGAAATGAGGTATTTCAAGTGCGAACTTGTTCCAAATTGGGAATTTTAAATGCCTGGCACCTTTGGATTCTTCCCATCCACTCTTCCCAAAAAGCTGCCTCATGTTTGCGTTCGCCATAGGCACGGGCTAGTTCGGATGAACAGCCTTGTGCCTGATTGGTGTCTGCGACTATGGAACGTTCTTTGAGCTTGTTTAGTGTCCCAACACTTAAGTTTCAATCAATTCCTCCAACGCAGAGTCTTTCTTTCAGTCCCATCTAGCTTTATGGGAATGCTTTATATTGAGCATGAAGATATCCATGCATTCAGTTAACACATTCGCAATTGGTGTCACATATATGTGGCACGTGTTCTATCTCAGTTTATTCTACTAAGTTACATTGAATCTTGTTGCAGACGCACTGACTAAGTTTAAGACATCGCATCGTGCTTGGGTTGTTGCTAAATTGAGGGTGATTACGCCCTAGTTTTTTTGTTAACATCCTGAAACAGCGATTCAATTTTTTGGGACATGCTGACTGATTTTCTGCCAAGTATCTAGTTGCTATAAAATTTAGATTCCAAATGCTAGCTGGTGAAACCCTATTTTTTTAAGTACTCAGTGTGGAGTGGTATCCTATTCCCTCGGTTGTTGCTGTACTTTTTTTAGCAAGCTACATTCATCGAAATAGTGATTCACGTCTAGCCTATTGTTCTCACTAAATCCCCTAGTTCGAACGCATTGCGAGAGAAGGCCAGTCAGTACATCTTCCACTTGTACTTGGGGTGTATTAATTTAACGCCTCAGCAACTCCCCATTGTTCTCCAGGAGACTGTAGGCTTAGTCAGTAAATCGGCCCTGGAAATGCTTCTGCAAATGCATGTCACTTTGGCAAATTTTTGGGTGATTCCACGTATCTACAATAGGTGGTGAGCAGTTTTGATGGTATTTTGGGGAGTGGGGGCTAAGAGCGATTTTGTAGGCATTCAACGCAAACTGGGTGGTCAAAACCCAAACTCATGTGAGCAGAATGGTGTCAAGGGGCAGATTTTGAGACGCTTACCTACAATAGGAAGCAAGTTTGGTAAAATATTTTGGTCCACTGTGGAGTAGGATTATTTACAAATCGGATTGCAAGAACTTGCTTGAATAATAATCCGTATGAGATTCCTTAGGCTCTAGCGAAATCGCTGTTTGGACCGTGGAAAACTTCGTGAGTGTTTATTACAAGGCCCTCAATGAATGAATTTTAACCCTTGAAGGACATAGGAGGTAAAAGTGTAGCCCTTAACTTAGAGAGTAGCTACACTAAAATTTGAGTATGCCCATTTCAGAGGTATATTGCACTTCGAATCCATCGAAAGGAGGAATTGTTGGGGAGCAGAGATTGAGGGACCATTGGGATTTTGTAACCTCACCACGTCAAGCTCATTGCCCCGTCCTCCGATTACGCTTGTGACCTTTGAAAACTTAGGTTTCTCGTTGAAATTCTCATGTGAAAATTTCAAACTTTGTGTGTGCGTGTGTGTGCTACTGGGTGTGCACATATATAGTCAACGAAAACGGGGATTTTTTGTTAGTTAAGCCTTTGAATGATCACACATGCACACGCTTACCTTGCTTTTTGGTGCGTGCGTGATGATGGATGGATGCCTTATTTGTTTACATACAGTTCCATCAATAAACTGGCAACATTGATTGACAGTTGGGGGAAGGCATAGAGTGGGTTTTACGTTTGCCCTGAGGAAGCATGAACGTATTGCGCTACTGCGTCAGCCTCTTGTTTTACTCCCTATGTGGGGTGCCTGCATTAAGACACCGACACATGGATGGGAAATAGAAACCAGCAGATTGATTTGCCTAAATGTCTGGTACTTCCCAAACCACTCTTACTCGTTGCTTGGAATGTCATTTCATCCAGTTCTGTGTCCTATCAAACATCGGATTGACAATAAGGATAAGGAGGCTTTTCAAATGTACCGAACGGCTTTTATAGAAATTGACTATCCAAAAGTTCCCTATTATTGCATTTACTGTATACAATACGGTGGAATTCGTAACAAACGAATTACATTTACTGTTCACACCTCTGAACGCCAACCTATTCGTCAGCCATTTCATGAGAAACACCATAACATTGTCTGTTTACCAGTCAGAGCATACATCTCATCAGCCCATCTCCGCTACCCATCCACAAATGGCAGTTGCTGGGTTGGAGTCAAATCCTCCAAAGGAATCTTATCGAAATTGTACGTTCCCAGGCTGTCGAAAATTTGCGATCATTTCATGGCCACAATTTAAAGTAGGTCTCTATGATTCCAGTACTTCCTTAAGTGAATTTTGCTTTCGTCGTTCATTTTATTGTATACAAAAGTAAAGTCCATTGTTAAAGGATTTAGTTTAGGTGGTGAAATTGCGAACGCGCAAGTCTCTGACATTTTTCCCCTAAGGTGATCCTAACCCAGTAGTGCTGTCGGTGGACCTTGGAGAAAATACGCATCCCCTTTATCATCTTGTAGCAAGCGCTTTTGAAATCGTCTGCTACGAAACTGTAATCCATTGTCCATTTAGAACAGGCAGTATCTTACCTGCGTTTTTCGGGTTTCCATTTCTGTAGATCGGTTTAAACCAGTCAGTGGTTGCCTTGAGGTAGTAATGGGCAGAAAAGGGGAACGTTATGCTCCAAAACGAAATTGTACGCGTTGTCCTGTGTTTAATTCCACATTTTGGTTAATATGGTTAATTGATCACGGCTTGAAATTCGATAGACTGTCTACGTAAGGTGGTAGAACTGCACTTCACGATCCTAAGGGAGATTCCCTTGTCCCTCTGTTAGGTTACAAGTATTTTCCCATGAAACATTATGTACACTTTTAGGAAGGATTCATTTAATGTGTTGACCAGATTACGATTGGGAATAATACTGAGTACCTCTATGTGGGATATGCGTTCCCTGTCAGTTCACGAAAACTGGTTGCGCCAATTCTGCTTGTTGAAGAATAAATCAAATGTGGGATGTGCTCAGGATGGTTACATTTTTATTATTTGAGCACCATAACCTTAGGTATGACGTGCCTTTTGTCGGTTCTTGTGATTAAGTATGCTCCGAAACTCGGGCACTGAAAAATCCTTGGTGTAAATTTCTATTTTTTCCGCAAAAATTCGATCTCACCGGTAGAGTGCGAAGCACGAAGCTCCGCGAACTAGATAGATCGATTCAACCGTCTACCTAGCCACTCATTCTAACAGTTCCCGAGGGGAGCGGTTCGCCTTGACATCTTACCTGAAATGCATGCATTATCATGGACTTCTGGAAATGCTAATTAATTCCATTCGTGCATTCACATGCCTTTCATGAGAGCTTGAAAAAATACGCGTCTAAATGTGATGGCCAGTCAGCTGTTGTCATGTCTTACTCTCTTTTGCTTTCAAATTTATCTGTTCGTTTATTGGTGGAAGTTGCTGGAATGGGGGAGGTGTCATATACCCACCACTTCCTCGACCAGCATTGCGAGTTAAATCACCTCAACTCGACTCGAAACGGAACTTCCAGGTTTTATCTAACAGACAATAACATTCAGAGAACGCTTGACACTTAACAGATGTTTGATTATAATCGCCAAGTTTTGTTCTATCAAGGCCATAAAAAAAAAGTTGCAGAAACATTGCCCTTTCGTTTGGGCATCAGCTTTTGTGGAACATTTAATTGTGAGCTCATTTAAAAATATGTATTTTGCTGCACAGAAATCGACCTCTTCTCATTTTAATCTGAAGCAGAGATAACCTGTCCGTTTTGCATTAAACCTGCATACACCTCAAAGATTGTCATGTCACTGTCCAAGACCGATCTTTTTTACATATAGCTCTCATGTAGGGTTCCTTTAATGTAAGCGTTAATAGTTTTTACGTGAGTCAAAGCAAGATGTTCCTATTGGAGCATTCAGTTGTGACAATGACACGGAATGGAGAGGGGCCCCACACACAAACATAGTGTTTTGATTTTGTGGACATTTAACGTGAATTAGCCTTGCCCTCCACCTCTGCCTTCCTCCATCCACCATTTGTCATCGTGTAGAATGCAGAGATGTCCATCAGGAGGTGAGGTTTAACATTCGTATCCCAATTTTCACTAAGACAAATTAGTTTGTGAAATCTGGTGAAGAACCGAAACAGCGTTTCGTTTCTCCTAACTGCATAGGAAATCGACTAGCCTCCGACTAATTGTCAATTGGGTATCGTTCTTGCCGCTTATAAATACTACATTATGAGATGAGCCAGCAAACTGTTTAAGAACGCTGAGCATCGCGATGGTGCTAATTTTTTTCTCGAACACAATGATGTCAGGCTTAATGTTCGGTTTCTCGATGGATGGAACTCTCAACGCAATTTCGTAACGTAGGTGGGAATTTTTTTGGAATAATTCACCGATTCACTAATCACGCGGTTAGACACTCGTTTTACAGGGAATTTCTCATCTCATCTAAAAATGGAGCTTGTTAAGTCAACCTCACGTTTTTACAAACCTATTTAAATTGGTACGCATGAAAAGGACTACTTATGAACGTAGAAGCTGGTTTTTAGTAGTGATCCCCATACCTTCATGTTCAACAATACCGAGTGTGTGCAGTTAGACAGTTGGTGCCTTGAGGAAGTAACTCTGAACTAACAGGAACCACCGTACGTGCTTGCTCCTAGTATGGTTCCACAGTGTGGCTTCATTCTACACGATGTACAGTTACATGAGATCATTTCCATGCATGAATTGGGATAATTCTCCTCATGTTCCTGGTATGAGGAAAGGGCTTACACCATGGGGATCGAAAAGGGTTTAGGGACGGGCGAGGAGAGGGGAGAAACTTGCCATGCTGCAGCCGCCAACATGACCTTGAGGCAGTCAAGGTCGTGTGTGCGTGGGTATGCGCATGCGTTAAATCGGTGGCATGCACACACGCACCCGTTCGTGTAGCCTCTCCACCGTCCGAGTGTCCGTGTAATTAGTTTTTTTTCGCTCCGCGTTCTGCGTGCGTGTGCTGGATGTTGTTTTTTTTCCAACTGCGCTCGCGTTTACTACTGGTCGATGAGATGTACAACGAGAGAGGCGGGCGGGGGAGAGCGAGAGGGAGCGGAGGGTTATCGTGACGCCTATGCGTTTCCGTATGCCATTCGCACTGCGCAAGTGGACGCGCTCGCGTTAGCGCGTACGCGCTGCGAAACGGTTGTGCCTTTTTTTCTCGCTCCCTCACTCTCTCTCCGTCATCCTGCCTGCTTGCTCCCCCGCTGTCTCCCTCTCCCTTGCCCTGTCAGCCGCGCCACCTCTACCGCCGTTTCTGTTGGTGCTGCCAATGCTTCTGTCTATGCTTAATACTTTTTGCAAATTAAATTACCGTTACTCTTTCTGCTTCGTCCGAGTTTGGATGTATTTACTCACATAACTAGTGCTTGCGGCTCTTCTAACCGCAAAATTATCTTTTCAGTCGTATGCGCCTCTTATTTGTGTCAGCTAGGTTTCCTTCCAAGTAGTTTCGGCTGAACCCAGACGCTTGCTTACGAACCTGTAGTATCTGTGGGCTTTACTTCAAAAATGGAACGGTTTCGTCCGCTGTTCATTTCGCTTCGCTGATGGGGGTTGGAATGCCTCCCAGATTTGTCTGCCGAGTTCAGTTGCTTTCCTGATGTACCCACAGCATTTACATCTCGTCCTTAAGTGCAGCAAAGTCACGCTACTTAAGCATCTATGTGGGACGCTTCATCAGGAAATTGAATTCGAGCGGAATGTCAAGTGAAACAACTCTGAGAAGCGTTAATTGCGTGCATTGCGAACTGTGTAGTCGCATTTAGTAGAGTTATGGCTCAGTCTAGTACCGATTGTGAGCCATTCTAACAAGTCCCCGTGTTCTTCTCCAAAAACACCACAGCCTGACCTTTAATGCATGCATTCGAGTTAAATTAAATCACCCCTCAATGCACATCATAATCCTTTCCATGAAACGCCAACCGAATTCTATGTTGATTAATACACTAGTCTGTTTGGTAGAAAGTACGATAACGCGTGAGTTATGGTGCTAACTTGGCTTAGTAGCTAGTAGTTGATAGCACTGATCCGACAATTATTTTGAAGTACTCTTTCAGAGAACTCCTGCAGTGAATTTGCTTTTACTGAACCATTACCCTCAACTAGCTAGCCCCCCTTATTTGAGCAATTCTATGGACTAAGTTTCATCCAATTTATAACTTGGAAGGGGATTCTACTCGGCGATCTTGGAAAATTTATTCTTCTGCATGGTTAATTTCGAAATAAGCATTCTTTGCTGGTTCTATGCCTTCAACAACAGCTAGGAGCCGGAGAAAAAGAGTTTTTTTTCGCGATCGACGTCCCAGTTCATGAAACTCACGAATCTTGTTCTATCCGTGTTGTAATGGCATAAGATTAGTTACAGTGTTTGTGATCAATACTTTTTACTAAGGATGTAAAATCTCATAAAAAATCTCGGGGTTGTTCATTTAAAGCCTTGAGGACCACAACTCCTTAAAATACAGAGCATTTTTTCGTTTAGTCGCCGAAAGGATTTATTCGTACTTATGCTTAGCAGATACACAATTTCGTTCCGTATTTTGAGGAAAATTTTCTGACCGGGTGAGAATATGAGACGTGTTCTGGTCGCCTATTGGTTCCCCAAGGTCATTAGGTCTGGAGTTCGTGTTCTAGATTTCGGATACCGCCGATTCTCCTCACATAACCAGCATTGAGTTGTCTCTCAATGGCAAGGGCAGTTTTCTTGTCTCTTTGTTCACGCAAAGCGTTCATGATTAGTAACAACCGCCACTGATTCACCTCACTGAGTCAATTTTCCCGCCTAAGTGTTAGTGAGACAAGAGAGGGTATACCTATGTGCTTTCAAGGTTACTTATGATTATGTAACCGCAGGCTGCAAAGATGTTATTAAGACGCTAAATTGATCACGGTACACCTGGCACCTTCGATATGAGCGTTGGATTATCTCGTAAACCATTTTGGAATCCGATAGTCAAAACGCTGCAGTAGCAGCAGCAGCTCTTAAAATCGGTACGCCACTGAACGCATACAGGCAAGGGTGCCTGCCATATTGCTGCGTTTTATTGGACTTTTTCCTCAATGTATAACCTGGTATCATCGCTAGACATGCAAATTAAGACTTTATTAATCTTGATTTTCTTGAATTACAGTTATCTTCTCAATCGCGTCCTTATCGAACGCGAGGTAAAGACGCCATCTCTTGACATGACTACCTGTTCCCCTATCTCTGTCTATGTGGCTTTGGTTGTGGACGTGGTGAGATCTGTTGCGCACTAGCACAAACACCATTCGGTCTTCATTACGTCCCCATCTCATTTTTCATCCAGCCTAGTGCAGCACCTTGTGGGTTTCCTACCTACACTTTTCTTTGTCACCATTGGGTAGGCTCCTGAAATAGCATCGCAATTATACGGTGGCAAAAAATCTTGGTTGAAAGCACGAAATGTGAACAGTTTCACTTAAACTGTATGTTTGATGGTTTGGTTGAATCGCTAAGCTATGCAAGAAGCCAAGAATGTCTACCATGCTTTTCACCTCATCAGCTATAGAGCGATTTCTATGCAATTTCTTCTAACTGGTTTGACGTTACCCTAACTAAGAGTAATTGTCTCCACTAGCTTTTAAATGAATTCTGCGGCTAGATTGGATAATACGACTGAGGAACCATGGGTTTAATTATCATAGCCCATCAATTTCCCCATTAGTTTAAGAACAATTGCTTTGTTGGTTGTTAAGACCTCCAGATAACGTTTACGATGTGTTTACAATAAAGTTGCAACCTTAATTGACATGAAACCACAAATGAGAATCTCAAGTGTTAGCTGTTTCAAAGGGTTAGATCTAAGCGCTAGGATATTTGCGGATTACCGAGAATTCTGATGATGTCTTGCCTTCACTTTATGCCTCTAAATTAAATGAAAAAATGGACTTGGAAAGTAGGGGAATTACTTTTTACCCAAGTTTCACTGTTTCGGCTTGAGCTTACAGAAAATTACTTACTTTCCGGTCGTTTTAAAGCAGATAAGTCATAAATTTTCTTTGCTCTCTGGGTTGATTTATGTGCTGCAAATAAATCATTCCAATAATCTTCTAAAAAAATATTGACAAATGAGCAATTACTTGGTTGAAGGCTTATTAAATAGATGTCATTTGAATTATTTACCTACTCCCTTTTCGAGAGAAGCACATGAGAGTTACGGGCGATTATTACCCTCTTATGCCTACTTCAAGTCATTGGTCAGTGAGTTTGCTGCTGTCTCTCCTGTGCTTGTCCATTCCTCCCTGTCTGTCGCGTATTCTGTGTCTTGCTGGCTCCTTCACGTTCTTCTTCCCTTCTCATGTCCTGAGCATTTTTCGCGCCCATATATCATTAAGCATCTACGATGTCGCCCCTATGCTACCGCCTTCTTATACCAAACGCAACCCCTTATTCCTTCATTTATTTCTTGTGATCTCCCTCTAGGCACCTTGGAGCGTGTGTGCTTAATTGTCGGAACCCTTGAGGCGGTGACCTCTACGCACTCCTTCGTAATGGAAAGGATTTACGAGAAACCGGATACCACCATTCAATCCACTGATGGCCGGGCGGTTCTGGAAAGGCACAAACAGGTTAGATGAATATCCTGCACTAGTCGATGCCATCTTTAAAGACCTAGTGGAAAATGGTCTATTACTACCGTACAGAACCACCGGAAGGACATACCACAGAGGGAATCGCTGCTCGTATGGTGGTAAATGGGTTTTTAACAATTCTTTGGTATCCAGTAAAGTTAATAAGGTTAACTTCAATTGTTGTGCATAATTTTTTTGGAAAACTTCGGATGCCTCATCTCCACGGAGGGAAATTGTGATGGTAAACTTCCTGTTATTTGTTCCTTTTTATTTTTAATTGGGAATGTGTTTTCTGCACTGGTTAGTTAGGCGGTCCAAATGAAATTTGGTCTATTTGTGGAGGCATTCAATCCGTTACTTAAGCTGTACTTCAAAGTAGCTAAAACAGAATTGATCCCACTTCTGGAGGAATATTCAACCTAAAGAAAGCTCCACTGCCACATTCTGGCGGTAATTTAACAAAAGGTAGATTTGAAAAAAAAATTTAAATTTTTTTGTACTGACCCCTACTTTTAGCCCCTCTCCCTTCATATGTACTAAGCTAAAGGCATTGGGAAAGCTACAACTATGCGGGAGGGATATATTGGGATTTCGTGTTGACTTTTGTCAGTAGTCGCCACCTTGGATCACATCCACCGAATTGCAGTGGCACCTCGTCTCCTCTCTTCCACTTCTCATCTACTTCCCAAATTACGTGCAGCTTCAGTAAAAACATTTTGACGACCTTTTCACTAGAACGTAGCTTTTGAATGAGAAGATTCGTACTATCACAGTGTTACCTATCGACGTTGTATCTACCCAAAACGGATTTAGAATGCAGATTTTACTCGTGTCTTGATGCAGTACCTATTTGCACGCTATGTAGAGCTATGTAATTTTGCTTGCTTACATCCAGAAAGTACTGTTACTTGGCGAAAAGTAAAGGCAAACTAACAATTCCAAAGGGTCTGACATTTAGCCTTCCCTCCGTACATATAGCACAATGGCCCTCATTCATCCTCCAAATTGAGTACATTTAAATGATCTAACGGTTCTTTGGATAGCACCAAAGTTGTATCAATTCACCATACATTTAATAATTGGTGAAGTGCTGACGTTTTTTTAACCAGACTTCTTCCTATACCGCTTGTTGGAGCTAGGGTAGACCTTGAACCAGCAATTCTCTCTCTAATAATGTTTAAGAACCAAATTGCTCAGAAAGAGGCAAGAAGATAGGTTGGGGCGCTTAATATCTGTCGATTCGTAAAACTGCCTCTAAGCATATCGCATTCCTTTGGCGATTTGAAATGTTTTAAACGATAGTTGATTTATCGCGCCATCTGTGTTGGCATTCCCTAATTTACCTGCCTAAATTCCGTTATTTGATCTCGATTTTCTCTTCCACTACTCTTCCCATCTCATCTAAACACGCTTTCATCTTATTTTTTTTACCTTAAAGAAGATCTGTTACATATAATGTGCAGGTCACGAAAGGCTAAGGTGCTTTCACAGTCAATTGCTTGCACAAGTTGGGATAGATGACAACAGAGGATTAAGGCGATGTGGGTAAAATAAGGGGATCTATTCAGAAAGATGAATGGAAGCTTATGATTAAACTCATTGTGATGCCAGCGTTTCATTAAGAATGGATTATTCGTCCATTTTTTCCCTAAACCTGCCTAGCCTTGTGTCATGGTTTAGGAAACCTGCTCAGGTCCACTTGCAAAATGTCAACTGTCAGCTGCGGGTACTTATTGAACTAATGCTACACCGTTACCAAGGCGAATGCATTTTAGACGTATCCAATTTCTTGGCGATTTCTAGGTGAAGATTCTAGTGCCTAACAGCACTGCCGGCATGATAATCGGGAAGAATGGTGCGTACATCCAGGAGATCAAGGAGCGATCAGAGGCCTATGTTCAGATCTCCCAAAAATCTCGCGAATTCTCCTTGCCTGAAAGATGCGTAATTGTTGCAGGTGCGTTTTTCTTCCTTCTATTTTCTTTTTTAGTCCGTCGATAAGATTTAGTGTCAATCTCATTGAAGGGTTTTCCGGTTATAACAAATTCCATGACCCAGAAGGAGTCGTGCTGCGTATTGAACAAAACCACAGTTGTTCATCAGTAGGATATTTTTGGATGTGTATTCTAAATCACGAAGTAGGATGTTTGAAACCTGTCGACTTTCCTCTGGAACGAAATGCTATTTGATGACGATGCGTTGTCGAAAAATCTTACCAGAACCGCTAAGGTAGGCTCGTCAACAATCTCATCCTAAGTGCGTCGTTAGTCTGCCCAGTTCCATGACAAGTACCCGAGTCGAAGTGAAAATTTACCATTGCTCTCCTCGACAATTTAGCATTGAAAGAAGGGTATCTTTCTTAATGCTTGGTAATTTTGATCTTTTCAAGTACTTTTGGTCTTTGGCACTAGAAACTTAAAATGACGAAGAGCGTGAACGCATTGCTGTTCAAGTTACTAGTTTAGTCCATTCGTTGTCAAGGTCTCAGCAGACTACTACAACCACTCAGATGTTTCATTCTACCAATACGATGCAAACTGTCTTTGTCTAGAGTTTTTTTCTAACCTTTTTATCACTTTTTACGTAGTTTTGGTAGTAAAGTCTTGCCGTCACATGCATGTGACGGTGGTGGCGAACATAAATTGTGGCCATTGTTCCCCACCGTAGTTGCGTTCATATCCTTCCTGACCTTCATGTCCGTTGTTAAGTCGTTTGGGGAGTCGTTTTGCTCAGCGTAGATAAAAACTGATTAATAATTGGATACTTTCAAGAAAAAAACGGAATCAAGCGAAGATGGGTCATGGAGGCATTATTGCTCAGCAAACTGAATTGAGTCAACAGATTCTGAGGTTTTAGTTACAAAGCTATCTATAGTCAATCTACCACAGATAATAATTCCCTTTGCTTATGGAAGTCAACTTCAACCAACCGTCAAGAGTAATCCGTTCCAGTTCGGACTAAGTGCTCGTCTTTGTTCCTGAGGTCAATTTGCAGTGCTCCTTAAGAGGCTTACTATTAACTAAAAGAGTTTGCCTTAGTACCTTATAGGATGGATGGAGCAAACCACCAAGTTGTACTAAATGGGAGAAATTTTAAGATATCTGCGCGCACCATTGATCGAATTACCCAAGTGCTTGTGATTCTCAAATGGGGCCGTATCTCCCTTTCCTTCAATGTAAAAATCCCTCTCAGTAGTCAACACACTAAATGATTAGTAGCTGGTAAAGTCGTGTGCTGTATCAAAGGGCTAAAGTCCTTTCCCAGCCTGTCTCAATCTACCCGGACGTTAAGGCAACGAGGAAGTTTTTACCGTTTCCCTTCATCGCCTGTCGTCATAAATCCCAGAAATCGTAATTCCTCCAATCACTTATCAATGTCTGCTTCGCTGTTTTCCTAATGGGGCTGTGTGAGAGCGCGCATTGGTAACAGACAAAAGTTTGCAGGGGGTTAATTGTCTTGAAGGGTTTTCGGCATGATTCCCACACCTGCGATGATCGTAACGTGAATAGATAGAAAGTTACTTGCGTAGTTCTGCATTTCGTAATCGGATTATTCCCTACTCTTGTGGATTTCTAATTACCACCCATATCGATACTTTTATGGAAGGCGAAACCGAAAGACTTCGTCACTTTGTCCTGGTAGGCGCACAACTTGGGGACCAAAACGTTCTTCGAATAAGTAGGGGAATGTCTCGTAGCATTTAGTTTCACTATTTAAATAAATATCTTTCAATTAAAAGGTGTTCAAATCCAAATTTGGCGAGTGCGGTCAATAGGAATCTTCTAAGTATTCTCACTCGTCGTGTATGAGGAGTCATGTCTCAGAGACGGAGGTGCAAACCACAGGAGTTAAGGCCCACGAGTTGTTAAGGGCGACAGTAGAACAAATGTTTGTCTGGAGATGTGATAGCTAATGAGTGCAAATGTCAAAGCCATTCAGCTGTAATGATAAACCACCTTCACTCCATATTCAAAAGTGTTTTTTGCAGCATGGCTGTTATCATAACCAACGTTTCAAGCGTTTCCTTCCTCTCAGGCGAGCTGCATCAAATGCGCGCCGCAATGGATCTCATCCTTGCTGTGATTGCTTCCGATCCCCAATCCTCTTCTTGCCCTAATCTCTCCTACGCGGACGTCCGGGGTCCTGTCTCCAGCGTCTATCCCACGGGTTCGCCCTACGCCTTCCCCTTCATCTCCGCGAACGCGGGCAACCTCCTCCTCCGACCTGACGCTTCATCGCTGGCCGCCGCTGCTGCTGCTGCCGCTAACCCCTACCTTGTGAGTCCCCTCACAGCTCCCCTTAACCCCATGGACGCTGCCATTCTTCTCCAACTCGTCAACAACTGCGATCAGCTGAGCGCTCTGCAGCAGCAGCAACAACAACAACAACAACAGCAAAATAACGCTGCGTTGAACGCCTTCCTCCACATAGGCGGTGGCAGTGGTGGTGCCGGACTGGCCTCTGCCACGAGTGCAGTAGTTACGGCCAATCATAATGTTCATGCTCATCCCCATCATCAACAACAGCAACAACAGCAGCAGCAGCAACAGGCTTCATCTGCATCACCATTGGCAACGGCTGCAGCAAATTCATTGGGATCTTTTTGTTCCAATCCCACATTTTTACCAGGTAAGGTGAATGTTTATGTTGATCTCGCCTGTAATTAATAAGCACAGCATACCCATTTAGGCGTTTGAGTGATTCATCATAGCACAAACTGGGCGTGAAATTTTTTCAAAAAGGTCGGTATTTACAAATTTTACTCTTTCCTCAACAGGAATCCTCCTTCCTCACTACACACTGTTGCATGCGCGGGTGCAATACTGCAGTTGTTTGTCGTCTTGATTAGGGTCGGCTAGACTGGACTGGCCCACGATACTTGCCTCGATTCTTTTTAGGAGTAATGTGGAAAATTGCGTGCATTTTTTGTAATGGGAGCATCTTTTTATAGATGTCGAAGTAAAATTCACAGTTTGTTTAAGTGCTCATTCCACACTCAGAACGGTTCTTGTTGACAGAAGGCATAAATTATCTACCAAAGATGCCAAAATAGCTGTTTGTCCCTTAGCTGCAGCAATGTTTGATTCGATCATGCCCTCGGCTGCAGCAGTAGCTGCGGCAGCGGGACCACAAGCGCGGATGACCTCGCAGTATCTCGGAGGACGCAGGGCAGGGGCATTTGTCGGTGCGTCTGCCTATCCCCCAGTGGCCACAGCAGCAACAGCACAACTGTGTCCCTTCGTGCAACTGCAGACTGCTGCCTTTGCAAGTCCTTCTCCTCCTTCCTCCGTCACTCCTGATACCCCTGCGCTCCAGGCCGCTGCGGCTCTCGCCGCGGTTGCTTCGGCAAACTCACGGACCACTTCGGCCACTGCGTCTGGCACTGCAGCTTCACAGAGTGCTGAAGCGCTGGGCATTTTCGATACCGGACAGCGCAGTGGGGGAGGTAATAGTGGGACCGAAGTGGAGATTGCTACAGCATCGGCCCCACCGACCGGACTATGGGAGGAATGCAAAACTGAGGCAGGACAGCAGCCCCCCACCTACCTAACTGCTTCGGCCGCCGCCCTAATGGGACTTTACGCCAGCGCTACGGCTATGGCTAATTCCAACGCCATTGTCACCCCGGCTGCGGGTGCTCAACTGCTTCGGCCTTCGGTTGGTGGGGCGAGTGGACTGCTCTACACACGAGAAATCTTGGTGGGTGTTAATAAGTCCACACCAAGCTGTTAGCTCAGCCCGGTTGCTTTTCATTAGGTGTGGGCGTTCCTCAAATCTTTGGACCGTTTGAGCATCGCTAGAGCTGTCTATTCTCACTTATGTTATCAGCCAATGGTGCAACTGAGGTTTCAATTGATGATTGAGTGAGTCTTCCCTTAGTTTGCAAGAAGTCATTATCGGCATGGCAAAAAAAGGTATTACCGACGTACAGAAAAGCTGAGACTGCTAGCATCGATTGAAGAGCATGTCGATGAGAGGAAATACAGTCCGTGCGGCCTTAATTGCCCGTCTAATTAAATGCAGAGATGATCGAACAATCGGATCATTGCGTTCGAACCATTTAACTGTGATTTGTGCCAAACCTTACTGTAGATTTCTTTGTAATGTATTGGCACATTGTGAACGCCTTCGGACGCGTTATTCATCGCTGAACACATGCGCTGTTTAGTGGGCATGTCTTTTTGAAAATGCACTGCCTTCGCCTTTTTGCGGATGGCTGATTCAGCGTGACAGAAACCTTTCATCCGTTATTAATGGACTCTCGAAAAGATTATTGGGGGTAAAAGTGTAAAAAATACTCCCGTCACGAGTTCAGTTTACTATTTTCCTTAATTTCGACCCATTTATTTCGTATTTGAGTGGGGCGTGTTTGGAACTCGGAAGCTCCTCTTAAGCAATTCAGTTTGACAGATTTCGCAGACGTTACGTCACTTTATAATTGCCAGCAAAATAAGAATATTGCTGATCTACTTAGATGTAACGAGGTCCCGAAAGGCTACTAGGTATGCAGTTTCTCATTACGAGCATTGGCACTTTAGGTTCCGGAGAGTCTCATTGGCCGAATCTCCGGACCTCAAGGCCGCCTGTTGTTGGACCTTCAGACACAGACTAACACTCTCATTCAAGTCTCTCCCAAGGGCGTCCTTGTCTCTGGCCTGCAAAGCCGGGTGATTTCCATCTCCGGTGATCAGATGAACGCCAATTATGCGGCTGCGGTAATTGAGAATACAATCACAATTGAGCAGCTCAATCAACATGCAAGTGCGCTCCAAGCCCCTCTGCGTAGGCCCTATGAAGAATCGGGTGGTAACTACCTAAGCCAGGTCCCCGGAAAATCGAACGGCGTCTTTGGTCCCGACAACAGTGGAGGTGGTGGTGGCGGTGGTGGTAGTAGTGACTATGGTCCTGTTGAGGGCGTGACTTCCGCGGGTACTTGTCCAACGCAGCCGTCGCAACCGCCTCCTAAACAACCTGCATTTTAGTTCCTTAATCTTATTTTTTTCGCCAATGAAGCTTAAAGCCAAAAATTGAGAACACCCTATTGATACCTCCTTCTCCTTCTGTTTGCACAGGACTAGGAGATCATCTGTCCATTCAAACACATCCGGTTATACAGGGAGACGACTAATGGAGATTATTAAGCTAATTAGTCAGCAAAATTGTTGTTTTTTTTTACAAAATTCCTAGAGGTCTACATGCATATACACACATATATATACATATACTCTTCTATTTTTTTCTTCGTTTGCAATGGCGCAAACGTCTGCAACGATGCCGATAAACAGCGTTGTGTCCCTGGTACGTGGCGAGTGACAGCTTTTATAATTTTTACTGACTGGTTTTCAGTAGCATTTTGTTTTCGGATGAACTAGAAGACGTGCGAAGATCCGTAAGGGTTATCTCGTGCGTTTTTGCGTGCGTCTCCCTTTTTGTTTCTTCCTGATCAACAAATGACTATCGCAATTGAAGCAAAGAGACGAAAAGGAGGCAAATATTGAAGGTCCAGTTAAATTCGCTGCATTTTGTTTTCCTTCCTTTTTGTTCCCCCCGAGACTCCACCGCCCTTACCTCCTCTGACTACCCTGTTCTCCATTCCCCACCCGGCGCCGGACACAAGACTGGAGCATCCCGTAAATTTAACCAAAGTACCATTCTTAATAAAATTTTGTGAATGCTTGTGTTTTATTTTATTTGCTTGCGAGGGGTCGTCGGTGAAAGCCATGGAAATGTGAGGTAACGAATCAACTAAGGAAGGCTGAAACGGTAGGAGGTGGCAAGTGCGTCAGTGGTCTACCCTTGTTCTGGAGGTTCCCACTTAGCAGTTTTTTTCAGATGGTAGTTGGGCACTACGTAAGGTGCGGTGAGGGGTAGGGTGCGGGCCTGAAGTTGAGCACGAAAACACTAATTTGAAAGTTGTAATTTTACCGGCTACTTGCGGTGATAAACCACTCTCTTGCTAAAAAAATTAGATTAGAAGAACGCGGCACAGCTGACAAAAAAAAATTCAAACCGAGGAACGGTTAAGTAACTGACGTTCTAGGAAAGTGATCCTAAGTTTATAGGCCTAGAAGCTCAAACTCAAATGCATGGTTTTTGTGGGTGTTGGGTGCAACACTTTGGACTGCCGGTTTCGGTCACCTGGGTGGCCATATTGTACTGGCTAGTAGGCCGGCCTCCGGTCCATGCTAACAGCCTAGCAGTCCCTCTGTTTCCAGAATATGCAATCTGCCCCAGTACTCTGCCTTTTACCTTAGGGGAAGTCTCAGGGCGCTACATTGGTGGCAGCGAAAAGCGAACCCAACTTTGGTGGATTTTATCCTGCTCCATGCAGCTTCTGGCAAACTTGAGCGGTGTGAAAGAAGTGCATATGTTACGAATGGGAGAAGCTCTTACATCCCATCACAGAAAGGCTGATCGGCGTTCATCTTCGGCACCTTCCTCACCCTAGTGTTCTGCAAGGAAGCTATTAACAATTGAAGCGACACTAGCCGTGAACTCAAAGTCCAGTTGAACTATCAAGAGGGCTCGACGACGCTGTGGTCAGGCATCTTCTGTAAGCTCTCTCTCTGCTGTTCTTGGGCGACTCGCCTCCCTTCGCCAAAATGTGTATCTACAGATGTAGAATGTGCAGGACGCCATTCGATAGTACAGTTTTATGCTTTGCACACTTGGATCGCATGCATTTTGTTCCCATGAAGCCTGATTGCTCCGTTTGCTCAAAGTTCTAGGGCACCCTTGGGTTCATCCCACTGCATCAAAAAGCCCGGAATTAAAATATATGTTGTGTGTTTCGATGCATTCGAAACCCTTGATTCATGCCTCCATCATTTCATTGGGACGCATTATCGTGAGAGAGGAGGTATCAGGAACGCGCCTTTGCTTCACCGAGTGCTATGCGGAACATGACTGAACTGCAAAAACCCATGCTCTCGAATCTCGATGACTGGGTCGGTTAGCTCGTGAGAGCCCCTTCCAGCACTGCTTACATTATGATGGCTGACACGGGGGGCTTACTGGAAAGAGCGTCGGGGACGTTGCTTGAAAGAAGAGAGGGGCTGTGTAATACGTTGTTTGTTCAGACCGCCGGTTTCAGTCACTTGGGTGGCCATGTTGTACTAGCCTGTTGGTTGGCCTTCAGGCCATGTCAGCAGGCCCCAATCCCTCTGTTTCCAGAATATACTTATTCTGTTTCTGTACAGTACTCTCTTTTACTTTAGATGAAGTCTCGGAAAGCTCCGTTGGATTTCATAGGATTTGTTCGTAATCAATTTTAAACAGGTAAGATCATAAATAGGTAATATACATCATACAGAGCAAAGCGTGCGCGTTAAAAAATTAGTAGCGAAATATCAAAAAATCTTCATTTTTAATGCACTAGAGGTAGGCCATGCATTAACTGAACGTTTCAAAATTAGCTTAAGTTGTTTTAACCTATGATTTTGCAGTGTCATCCCAGAGCTCTCTGGACTGTAAGGTATCGTCCGTCTGTTGCGTTGTTTATTCTTGTGCGTTGAAATTCATCCAGTATCCACTGGGTGCTTTTCGCAGCGATGGTATGTTTTATTAGTCATACCATTGTGCTTGTATCCCGTAGTTTCCATTCCTGGTCTAATGAATGTGAACCTCGTGGCTTAAACTATGCTCATTCTGTACATACTTTGTTTGTTTTATACATTAAGGTAATATTTTACTAATCCAAAACTGTACTCAAAATTGGTCATATAGTTGCGCGGAAGTAAGGCTCCTATGAGTCATATTGGTTGCACGCTTTAATTAATGCATTTTATGCTATGCATTATTTTACGGTTTTTTCACAGTAAATTGTTAAACATGACTATGTTACTTCACCGCACCTGCTCTCGACCAATAGTAAATAAAGCGAATCTTAAGAGTTGTTAAGGTGATTTGTTGCATAAATTCCTTTGTCAAAAGTGGAGCTTGATTTGTGTGTTACTTATTGAGTATCTGATTGTACTCAGTGGATTTTAATTTCACCTCGACACACTGCCCGTAATAAACCGATTCCTGGCATTAAAGGCTGTTTTTTGTTGTTTATTTCATGGGTATAAATTTTTTGGTCTACGTCATTGGTAATACGAGTTTTTACGCGTCCGTGTTTTTCTATACTTATATTATTTGAGGTTATTCCGGGGGTTAAATATGTGCTTTGTCCATTTTGTAATTGAGACTCTTTACGTGCAGTAATGTTCGGTTCTTCTCTTAGCGCTTACCCATTTTGATTATATGTATTCTTCTCATATAACCATGCATCCCAGATCGGGCGCCAAAGTTATTGTTGTTTTTCGTACTCTGAGTCAAAATGTCAGAATCTAACGGGCGTTCCTCCCCACGATCGCAAAATAAACTGAGCCGCCGTCCTGCCGGATCTAGAAAACCAACGTGAGTTTATGCTCCTAATTTATTTGATAGTATAACTCAATAAAGCCCTTCGCCTCAAATGGATATTTGGGGCTGCTTTCTTTGAATATTCGTTTGCGCTTAAGCCCAGAGAAAAGACGTTTCGATGAAGACATGTCCCCAGTGTCTCCCCGTGAATCTCCTACTCCATCCTCCTCCGAGCGTTCACCTCCTGCTCGCCACAGTCGTCACCGCCACCGTCATCACCCCAGTCACAAGTATGAGCGGCGCAGGGACCGCGAGACGGCTAGTTTCGGCAGGTATGGGCGGGTGCGCGAAGAGAAGCACCACTCAGAGCGTAAGCGTCGCCGTCTGGCATGCGAGGTGGTGGCGACGGAGGGAGCAGTAATAGACGACGTAGGGACGGACGAGGCTGAGGAGCGTTCGCTACGTCGTGGTAGTGATTATAAGCCGGAGGAGAGGGTTAGGAATGAGGTAGTGGCGGTGGAAGAAGAGGGGGAACGTCAAGGAAAGGAGCAATATCGGAGGGATCATCGAAGGCGGTCGTTGGAAAGGGAGGAGGAAGAGGTGATGGTGGCAGAGAAAAGGTCCTTCAATCGAAAGTATGTCGATGAGCGGGAAAGTCGTTGCCGTTCAAATCGAAGCCAAGAAGAGGGGTCGAAGCGAGTCAGGGTACTTTACCACACACCATCAACCTTCACTACTCTACCCTCTGTTCTTAGATTTTTTTCTATTTTTCGCCTTAGCGCCGAAGTGAGTCGCAACACTCTCAATCACGGGTCACTCTATTGTACAATGAGAATAGGTCGTCGCCATCTGTTAAACAGCATTTGAACTCTTTCGTGAGCACCCTTCTGGAACCACTACTCAAGGAGGCGACTTCAGATACAGAGTTGGAAGACGTACTCCCAGTAGGTATCCTTTCTGGCGAAATGGCCAAACGGTCGATGCTTTTGCCGATTGACCAAACGAATAAAATGGCCACATCTCAGCTACAGCAGCCAAGCCCACAAAACCAGGTTCAAAAATCGCAGGAACAGCAACTTAAATTCAAACAGTCCCCTGACCAGACAAAGACGACCACATCTGTCTTGCAGACATCTGACGGGAACCAGCAACAAAAGTCCGTTGAAGAAGGGGATAGTCGTTTCGATAAGTTCCTTTCCAACCTCTCGGAGCGTCTGCAAGAGAGGGAGCAAGAACTGGAGACCTGGGGCGAGAGGGAGGTTGATTTCTCGGATGTACTGACAGAGGACAGCAGCGCACTTTACCTGGCTGCGTCCTCTGCTACACTCAAGCCGAGACAGTTGTTGGAATCGAGTCTTTCTACGCCATGGCAAAAAATCACGGAGAAAGGTCCAGATGAGGTTGGGGAGGGAATAGAAACGATTAGGACGGAGACAGTGAGTCGCCCAAATCACCTCTCGGATCCCGTGGTTTTGGTTTTTAAGCCCGATCAATTATTAAGTCTATTCTTTGAAAAAATACTGTTCTATAGTTGCCTGATAATGCTTTTTCAGGATATCGCTGAAGGCAAGGAGGATCCTCTTAATCTGACAACGCTCTTGTCTTCCAGCATTAGTCGGCGTTTCCTAGGTGATTGCCTAGTTAGAGAACTAGGTGAACGAGGTATGTCTCTTCCACCGATACCGACGAGCGAGGTTCTTGCTGGTTTAAAGGAGTCCCGATTGGGGATGGTTCCAACAATATTTGAGGAGGTCCCCTGGCGTCAGAGGCTGCTGGGTATCATTTACACTTGAGTTGGATGCCTAGCTTGCTTCTGTGGTCCCGCATTGTAGATTTACTTTGTATGTGTTTTGCACTTTGATATACAACCCTTTAACATTCGGAAACTTCCTTATGCTTCTCTTTAAAATACTTGGCAAGCTTTGGTATATATCTAGTGTTTCACTGGCCATTTGACATTTTTACGATTCACCGTCATACCTGTCATTATTTGTGAACAGTCAGTTTATGTTGTAGGTCGCCATTGTGATATTTCACCTCAATCTCATAGTCTATTTGGTTCCTGAAAATGTTTGAAGCTGCTTTGTAGGATTTCAAAACTAGATTCCATTGCGCAGTAACTGGCCACTTAGCAAAGAATATTCCTTGTAAACCATGCTTAATGAGGTGTAAAGGATTGTGTGCCTATCAAGTATCTCTGTTACCATTCATTGCAAAGTACAAATGAATATCCTTTGTTAATTTACCACACGTATCTTGACGTAGTCAATGTGCCGCCTACTTTTAAGTAGTCTTTGGTGTTTTGTGTAGATTTCGCTATTGCTTGATCTAGTTTTCGATGTTTACTGCATCACTAAATAGCGTTAGCGACTCCACAATACCAATAGCGTCTATCAGAGTTTATTCGTTTTTATCAATCATCATTAGGAAGAAAATATAAAATTCTCCTCTTGCTACGTTAAATTTGTGTTTCTCTGGAAGCATATTTTATGTTGTACATTTAGTTTTATGCTATTTTGTCTACAATAAGCTGCGAATTCCTAGATTTATCCCTTTGTAAAAGCGGTCACACCAAATGCAACGTTCTAACGTGGCAAAAAATTACTCCAGTAAAGAAGCGGGGGATATTTTTCGTGCAAACGGGGAAGCGCTCGAGGTTGTTATAACTTGTGAGGCTTTCGGAACATCTATACTAAGTTGGGGAGGAAGAGGAAACGATCGGTATGAAAATAGTGAGTTGGTAATCCAGTTGATTGTGAGATCAAGGCCTTCATAACTCATGGGGCTTTCGAAACATCCGCTTTATTCGGATGGCCAATTTGGCGTGAAGGAAGAACCTCCAGCAGAGCGCCAAGAACGCAGCAGTTACGGTTGCAAGCACGAACACTGCCTGTAGAGCATGTTCCCGAATTTCAAAGTACCGAATCAGGGTTACACCCTCCTCAGCTGAAGGGAGATGGATTATTCAGAGCTATTTTTTGAACCGTTAATCATTGAGTGATTCAAATAGGACTCGGGTCTTGGCGTTAATTATTGTAATCACTTGGAAAGCAGATGGCTTTTCGTGTTGGTAGTAAAGCATCTTCGTGCGGCGAAAACCAATCTGTTGTCGAAAACCTGAGGCGGTCATATCTGCAGTGTCAGGTCGATTGAACATCCTTGGTGGTTGGATGTCGAAACCATAGCTTATAGTGCTTTACAATAGTGAAGATTCCTAGCGAGATTTACGGCGATTTTGTTTATAAGTTAACCAAAATCGTAAGTCAGCAATGCATAGGAAAGTTAGGAAACAGTGTTCATCACGGGTCATAGGCGTAAGCTCATAGCGACTAAAAAAGCGAGTCAGTTGAGGGTTTTGCGACGTGAAATCATTTTCTTACCAACCGGTACGTCTAGAAAATCACTTTGCCGAAGATAAAGCTAGTCTGGTGCACCACTGCAACATTTCCTCAAGCACTGACCGTTCAATCAGGGATGACTTACGAGCGCAGGAGTGGGGGTCACAAACGATGAATTCGACACTGGGCCCGTGGCAATCGAGGTGCTCAGGGTCTGCACCGAAGCGCCCTGCCACAAGACAGCGCCGAGTGCGGATGGCCCAGCGCTCCGCACCGCAGGCTGGCAGACAGCGGCTCCACGGCGTCCATGCGCTCCACACACCCGTCCACGTCGCGCACATTGGCGAGTCGTAGCCCTCCTTGCACACACACACCGCCTTCATTTGGGGGGGAATGAAGTGGTTTAGATAATAAGGCAGCACAAATTGACAGTTAGACGAGGAACTGAAACGATGATCGTTTTGGAAGTTGATTTAACTTCCGAAAGACATTTGCGGTTTCTAGGTACACCTCCTGTCTGAAATGTAAGTGGCGCTTGCATTGGCTGTCGAACTATAGTAGATTCGAGTCGTCTCAGTGAACTTGAGTGGTTGCAGTAGAAGTGCTAAAATTAATGCTGGAAACAAGAGAATCAATAAAAGGGAGGGTTATGCACAAACTTAACAATGTCTTTGGAGGGCATAGCAGTTGTCCAAGTCTGGGAGTTGACATGTGCGAGTGCTCAAGCACGGAAGAACAATTTCCCCTGGTGGTTTGAGGCCATTTCCCCTACAGTACAACGTCTCCACTAAGCGTAAGTGATGTTGCTTCACAAAGTTTTTCATACTGTGTTCTAGTTTCAAACCGTTACTCGAATTGACGGATTTGATGGCACTTAACGACATGGATGAGATTTTTATTCACATTGTTGCATTACAGAAATCTAGGCGCTGTCAGACATTGATAACCAATGCTTTACAATTACGTTCTCACTCCGTTGAAAGTTTTCCCAATGCTTTAAGAATGAAATCCGAAGTAGTGGAGTATACCTCCGGCAAGAGGGGAAGTTAAGAAGAAATTCATTCATGGTATCTCTCCAGAAATGGTCTGCGCTGGTCGGGGTGTATACACTGTCAAGCCTCAAAAGTCCATCCAGGGCTTTCATTGTGCAAACACTGAACACAGTTTCTAAAATCTAGCAGACATCATCATTAAGTAATAGCTGCTAAGATTTAAGATGGGCTAAGAAACCCATCTTCTTGCGGTCCAAATTGGACGAAATATCCCTTCAAGACTGCACACCTCAGAGCAAAGTGGATAATAGACGATAATAGTTCAGCAGAAGAAATTGAGGCTTCCTCACTACTTTCATAGCAATCTGCAAATCCTCATTGTGCATCTCATGTCAAGCCTTTTCATAATAAATTTACAAATCTCAAGGAATTCATCCTATCAACTCAGCAATGGCTACAAAAAACTAATCAGAGGTAGTCACCTCAGAAACCGTATGTAGAGGCGAATAGTCAGCATAAGGAAGCAGGTGGGCGCTGCGGTGTTGGATATTGTAAGAGTACAGTGCCTTACCGTTGAACCATTAGATTAGGGGGTTTCCTTAACGACTTTTAAAGGTCTATCGGTGGTGACAGTGGTGAAAGTTTCACCAAAAAATATTACTTGAGCCTATCAGTAGTCCGGTGTAGAGCAATTGGCTCCTTATCCGTTTGAACTTATCCCCATCCAACCGAGCTAAGATGCCTTGAGATGCGTAAAACAGAACACCATCTTACTACAACACTGTGCTGATATCTAGGGGCAAGGCATCAGTGACCAAGGATGCTAGTAACCTCCGCGAAAAGGCAAAAAAAAAAAGATTCAAAAGTATTATTGATTTACGTCGTGAAGGTGTCGTGAGATTGTAGAGAGAATGACGGATTTGCTAGCTAGTTAAGAATGCAACGCGGATAGTGCCTGAGAGAGTTCATTAAAGAGCAAAGCACAGCGAAAATTTTTGGGGTTGGGACTTTAGAGTATGAAGAAAAATGACCAGAGCATAAAATCTTCGAAATACTAAGACCGTATTTTTATGCATTGAGTCAATTGTAGTGAAGACAGCATTTCCCAAGTAATGCATACAGTCTTATCACTACGTCGCTTGATCGAGACATGAACAACCAAATCATCGTGACAAATAGCAACTTTTACCAAGTTAACATTAGTAACTCTCACCACATTCTGCAAAATGGTCGATTAAAAATTCAGGATAAAAGAGAGTAAATCCCATTAAGAGTCCAAAATGGAGTAGTGGTCGTAGCTAGAGCTCTCAAGGCACCATCCTATGGAATCTGTAGATAAGTATCTTTCAATTTTGGCTAGGGGAGGAGATACAAAATGCCCTTTGTCTTAACATCAGTAGTAAGCATTTGTCAAGGATGGTGCTATAATCACAGGAAATCGGGTAGTCTTACCAACACTTTTGGGAGAAGTCACAATGGCCACTGTAGTACTTTGTTTGTTCGAACTGCCGGTTTCGGTCACTTGGACCGTACCAACAGCCCCCAAGCCCTCTGTTTCCAGAATATACATTCTGCCCCGGTACTATGCCTTCTTTTACCTTAAAGGGAGCCTCGGGACGCTACAGCCACCGTCCAAAGCGATAGCTAAGCAGTTGTAATTACATCGTTTTCCACTAGCTGAGCCAATATCTTTCCAGAAGGTTTACACAAACCGAACCAAATGATTCTTTTTGCATACACAGTTAAAAATCTTGCATAAGCTCTACAAGATGCTTTGAATCGATGGCGAAATAAAGGGTTCTGGTTAAATAACAGTAGAAAATGAGAAGATAGAACTGTTTAAAAGTTTTATGCACTTTAAATGAATGATCGGGAGACTATGAGTAATAATTAAGAACTGCCATTTGGTACCTTTGAGATAAAAGTAAGCAAAAAGTTGGCAGAACCCCGAAACTCCAAGGGCTGCACCGTAATGTCCCTCATAGAATTGTCAGAGGGCCTGATATCTACAAGAATTTTGAGATATCTGATAATTTAAGGGGAAGAAGGCCATAATGCTGTCTGTTGATTTGACAATCTTGCAAGGTGTAGTCGGATAGACAAGTTGGATCAGGAAAATTCCACGTGAAATCGAAGTCCGGAATTCGGATTTCTCGTTTAGCAGATGCGTGTGGTATATACCCCAGTTTACCACTTTTACGACACTCAAAAACGGCTGATAAAACAATAGTGCTTCGAAAGGGATTGCTTACGGTGGTTTCTTTGATTCCATTGCAGTTAGATCAATTGCCTATTCGTTAAGATTTGTTACCTTCTTGAACCCCTGCTTCTATTTGCATCCTGATTTTTTAAAATTGGTGTGTAGAATCAATGGTTCAGCTGTCACAGCGATCTTCATGTCTTATCACCATACACATAGCAGTCGAATAGATTGATAACTGGGGTCTGCTGCAACTATGGTAAATTTTTCCAGCCATAAATTGAGCTAAGTGTTGAGTCTACAATGCACACCAAAAATGCGATGAATTTACTGGATCTAATACTTGAAGTAGAAAGCATCTGAACTCTTGATTCCCTCTTTTTCTCACAAGTACACGGGACTTTACCGGTTTAACTGTCTCGAAGCTCATAGGCTCCACACAGGTCAGCAGAATTGTCTTCGGTTTAACGTATGATTGTAGAACGGCAGATCTTGCGCCTCACAGTCATATAAGTTAGGAACCGAGTCATGAAAGGGTCAAGAAGGTATTCAGTTACCCCTAGAAGCGTATGAATAGTCAGAGTTTCGGATTAACAGACAGCCATTTTCAAATTCCATAGTCTGCGAAGTAAAGTGAAACATTTGTGTTTGATAATACCACGGAGTGCGAGAGCCTCAAACCCAGAAATGCTTAAATACAGTAGTAATTAGGTCTTAATGTGATCAAAGGTAAAAGTAACCATGGCAATAATACGATGCAAGAAGAGTAGTAAAATAAACCTGGCAAGTTGTCAAGTTGGTGAAGGCACAGTTATTGGCTTCCGAGATTGGTATCAGTCAGATAAACATTTCGTCAATATTTGCCATAATAGGCCCATCATGTTTTTTTTCTTTTTTTTTTCATACCGAAATGAAATTTCTTTGTTGAAATTTATTAACTGTAGACTAACCTCCTTGCCATCGCGACTGTCGACACATTGTCCCTTGATGCAGATGATCTGATCACATCTGGTCACCTTTTTAAGACAATTGTCGTAGCCCAGACTAATGTCCCCAGTCCATCGGCCGGCTGAGCAGACACAGGAGTAGGTGGGGCCCAGGTCAGGATCGAGGGTGGGTAAACAGCGATTGCCGTCGTTGTTGACGTTGCAGGCTCGATTACCTGCTGCTAGGAGTCCGCCGTTCGGCAGCAAAGGATTGCGAATTAAATCCTCACAGGCATTAGCGGGGACGGAGCAGTTCTCACCCATGTATTCTGGGTTGCAGAGGCAGGATACCTCCTGGGTGGAAATGCATGAAAATGGAGACTGAGATCGATTGGAGCATCCGTACGTGGTGGAAGACAGGGGCCAGTATACTGCACTACAGTCTACTAAGCGGTACGACTATTCTGCCCGAAGATAAGCTTGAATTTGCGATTTAATACAGCCGTATAAGCATTCTCACGAAGTTAACTGAGTAATATGCTGAAAATGCTAACTGGAGTACTAAAAATATTATGCAAAATGAACCATTTACCGTCTTGTTTTTAAACTGCAAATGTAAGCCAAATTGTCTGAAACAAAAGTGAATTTAAATTTTATCACTTACATTAAAATCATGGTCGTATGAACACAACAACGTTCCTTTCGAATAACACACCGGCTCCTCTTGCCGCTCACAAGGGTTGTCTGGTATACAGCCCTGCACGGCAGGGATCCAGACATAATTCTTCTTACAGTCGCATTGATATTGATGCAAAAAAAAGCCTTCCTCAGTCAACCGACATGTTCCATAAACCTCACCCGTCCCCGAACAAACCTTGGCCTGATTACAGGGATTCGGACATATCTCCAGCATCATTGGGCGTATTTCAACGGGCAGATGCAAAATCGCATGACACCAGTAGAGGCACCGAATCAATAGTGTCCGTCTGATTATCACAAGCGTCGCATTTTTGGAATTATAGAGGTTTGACTTGCCCCACTTTTTACTACGCACCTCGTTCACTAGGTGATTCGACATTTGTGGGAATTCGTGGAGAGGCAAGAGTCTTTCCATAGCCTCCCCGAAGGTGCTTTCGCACTTGGGCAGGTCGTCAAAGAGACAGTCAGACACATCAGGAGTAGACAGCGCTTCCAAGAGGTTATCTGCCCATGTGCCAGAAACATTCGTCCAGAGGGGAGTTAAAACTTCTTCGGAGTGATCGTTGCGCAAAGCGACAGGGAAGATAGGACTGCCGTATATGTCAAAGGGAATTCCGTTAGAAACCTCCTCGGGGCAGACATAGGTGTTAAAGGCGGCATTCTCTTGTGCCAATAAAGTAGCAATCAAAAACGCCAAATATGCTCTATCAGGCGTCAACATAACGCCTTACCGGACTCAGGATTAGTAAGCAACCCTACCACTTTATGAAACGATTAGTTCACTCGACACCAATCGATTAGGCTGCTAGCAAATCGATTACAAACTGATCAACCTACTAACCAATCACATGAGAAAACCGGGGAAGCATGTCAAAAAGGCGGTTGAACCGATGGGCTTGCAAGACATCTCAGGAGGAAGCGCCGATGAACAGACTCTCGGCACGAGTAGACAAGCCTCAGGTAAAAAGGCAAGTAAGTCGACTTTGGACTCTACTGTGTCGTCAGGGCACCCAAGAAATATGCTCACTTACTGAAGGTGTCTATTATTCATTTACTAATTACCTAAAATATTCTACCGATGTTAAATGATTGAAATCCATCTTTCCCATGCACTCTTATCACAAAATACGTGAGGCAAATTCCCTAAGAAACTGTTTCGACAAAAAAAAGTATTCAAAATCGACTTTTAATTGCAGATGAAAAAAATGCACATTTTGGAAGTCAAAAATCTACATTCGAGTGGTCCAGCAGAGTGGAATCAATTCTCGAAAATTTTTCATCGATGGTGGTATCTTCGAGGCCAGAATGGCTCTGATTCGCGAGCTGAGAGTCATTTGATGGGACCTTAATAGCACACCACTTTGTACCGTTGGTGCTTTGAAAAGCGGCTCCTGACTCTCCACTTGACGATAGCGGGATTCCCTTGCTGGCCTTTTGAGCCAACTCGTAGTATTGGTTTGGGTGGTTAATCACCACGGAAGCCGCATCTTCTGGCGATAACCCTGGATGCGTGGCCTGCAGCATAAGAACTTCGTTAATTTCTAATCTACTGGTTCATCGAATAGATTCAAGCTCTAGCACTAAATCAAATCGAATGGCGTTAAGGACAGCATACTTTAAAGAACTCCCTGCAGGCAAGTTGGTACTGCTTATCTTTGGCTCGTTTGACAACCGCCTCAACCTGGTCAGAGGGCACTTTACCGCCAATGGCTAGACGTTGGCTCAGTAAATCTAAGTCCAAATGACGAAATGGACAACCGTGAAATTCTCCAGGGCCCGGCTGATTGAATGAAATGATCTGCAAAGAAAAAAGGCTGTTATGAGAGGTAGACCTTTCGAATCTGATACACCGCACATAGACGAAACCACCAATGTCGATAAACTAAAGCTGCTGAAACAAAAAACCAAATTAGTTTTTCTAACCTTCATACAGAAATAGGGAGTATAGTCCGCTCGCTTTCCTTCCCTGCCATAGTTGTGGCGTATGCTGTAGGAGTACTGCTTTGCGAATTGATCCGAATCAACCGTAGGCGCAAAAGAGTTTCGCCAAAATTTCAGTGCTTCATCCATTGATAAACCTATTCCCTAAAAATATTTACGGAATTCTGAAAAGCCCACGCCCACTCTATTTATTTACACTAACAGATATGGTTCGATTTTAGCTAAATTACAAAAATTTGATACTTTAACCAAACGACAAATAAGTTAACCTCTCAAGTTCAGTGTACAAAAAGCATTTATGGTTTAGAAACATCCAAAAAAACTTCAGCAGAGCGAGTGAATGGGAATATTTGGTTAATCTCAGGGCCAAAATCAAGCTTTTCCGAAAGAACCGCTTCGGTTAGTGGTACCGTCTTTGAGGAGCAAGGAACACTGAATACACTACCTTTCTATAAAATCATCACTGAGAGCAATCACAACACAGCTGAAATATTATTAAAAAGAGACCTTTCTCCCCATTCATTTTCATTGGTGGGTACCAGTTTTGCTACGTCTAATGTACCTTAAAGCAGTTACAAAACAAAAGTTGAAGTTCATTCTCCTTCCTTTCAAAGAAACATCGCGGTTACCAGCATTCGCCCAAGATTATTGATACAAGAGGACCTTGAGAGCAACACACTGGACTTTAGAGAGCACTTACTCCCCCTGATTAAACCGCTTATTATGGTACCTAGAATTGCTCGAAGTGTTTGCGACAGTGAATAGAAAGTAGCTGAAGTAATTTTTAAGGTACAATGAAGAATTAAGCTTCCACTTCTTTAAATAACCATTCCAATCAGTAAAAAGTTGTTCTGCACCGATTTTACAAAAAGAAAGTGTACGACCATTTTACAAATCCGAGCCCTGAAAAAACTGTTCATTTCCGTTTCCTGATACCACTTTACATGGTCTAGTGTCACTTTGAGTGTCAAAAACACTTTCAAAATTTAGAACTGGAGCAAATAAAATTCGTTCTTAGATTTTACTTAACATGTGAACATACTTTCAGAAAGAGTCCATACTGCATACGACCCCAGTGACGGAGATGATGATTGGCAGCCAGAGCCTCATGCAGACGCGACATGCAGGGTGGAAAAAGACCGAAGACTCTTGCCAACTCGTTCACCTGGCTACTAGAGACGGCGCCGAAGATGGGATTCTTTATCCCGAAGTCGTCCTCTCCGAGGTAGCGTTTGGAAAGACTCGTAAGGAGAGGCAACAACCGGGTACCCTCGTCTGCCAGGCGGGAGACGAGAGCAAGACCTAGGCGAGAGAGACTGTGAGAGAGAGAGGCGCGAAAGCGGGTCACCACGAGAGTAACCAGCTCAACGTCTGGGACATAGGCGTAGCCAGCTTTGAGAAACACCTGGCGTCTACGGACGAGGTCTAGAACCTCCGTGAAGTGGACCTGAACAAAATGTTATAAACACAGCAATCACCTAACAATTACAAAAAACTGAAACCATTTGGGAAGCCATACCTTATAAAAAGATGCATCAGCTGCACTGACAGCATAGATGGCGGTCCCAGCATCTAGCTGGCGTCGAAGACGCAACGACTCTTCTGAATCGATGGATGTAAAATGAAGGTTGTTCGCGCGGAGAAACTCACTTACAGCTTCAGAGGAATAGCCTGATAAAGCTCGTTCTAGATTAAACCGGTAACGAAAAAGATCCGACTCCTGCTGAATAAACCATCGGCGCATTGTATCGCTCCGGCAGTAAGCAATCTGACAATGTAATTAAAGGCGGTTAAGACAAATCAAAAGGTAAAAGACATTATCGGAAGCTTGAAACAACCCAGTGCAGGGACGGAGACAATGGTGCATTCAACAAAAAGCAAAAATAAACAGTTATTCACGGCGTGGTAATGCAAACCTGAAGTATGAAATGGGAGGTTACGTCTCTGTGAATATCCTCCGCAATATTTTTGATTTGACCTGAAGTTAGGGTAAAAGACTTCCCCATCGAGCCCAACTTTGATAGTTCAACAGTCAACCTCTCATCGTAATCTTTGCTACTTCGAATAAAATCCTGACCAACAGCCTCAACGCATTTCAGAACTTTAAGACGCTCAATAGCAAGCTGCTCCAGCTGTTCCAATTCTATCGTATGTGTCGGAGGTTCGCCATAAAACTGAATACGCGGAATAAACCGGCGATTAGGGGCAGACCTAGCGAAGTCCATCCGAACCCAATGACGCGCCCCAATACCGTGTGTGACCTAGGGTAGATTAAAACAAAAGTCGACGAAAAAGGAACCCTTTTTTGTCCACAGTAGGTAAAAAACACAGTCAACAAATAAAAAGCTAGAGCACATTTTAAACATGGAAGTAAAATAACTACGAAAACAAATCTTTAAAAGTGCATTTGTCACATAGCCTTGTTGACTAAAGCACCAACCACCACTTTTATGCTGGACTCGCAACCCTATCAAAGCCATCCTAGTACTGGTGCACGAACCACTCGGCGTCAAAACCACCTGCCCTTCCAAGAACCCAAACCGAACCAAAGACCCACGAGTCTAGACACCTCAACCGCCCGTAGCTGCGCGATCAGAACCCTGCACAAATATGCGGAACCCGCACTGCGCTAACCACCCACCGCAGCGTCAAAGCGAACTTCGGGAGATCACTACCCGACGCAAAAAAATAGGTTGATGCATGCATTAAACCATTACTTGATAGACACTATCCTGAGGCCGGTGATATTTACAGTATGTCAATGATGGCAAATGTCGCTACTTCAGCGGCGATAGCGAAGATCATCCACCAATCTTTCCCTATAGTCATCGTCTTCGCCATCATCATAGTAGTAGCGAGAACGTGAACGTCCACGCCTACGACAGTAGTAGCCACGGCCATCCCTACCATCTTCGTCTCCCCCGTACCGCCTGCTGTCTTCGTAGGAGCGTTGCCGACTGCGCCGACTGCAGCGACGACGATGGTGATGTTCAACGGAGGATGAACGGCTGCGCGAATCCTCCTCGTAGTCACCATATCCGTCGTTGGAGCGTTGAGAGCCTGTTGTTGTAATTGTGTTACGCAAGAAGGCGTTCACGCTTTCATTAAACTACGAGAACAAAAAAGTAACATGCGTTAAGTGTAGCCTACTTTAAAATTGCAAAAAGACTAGGCACTGGAATTAACTGATCAAATTAAGGTCAAGAACACTTAGAAAAAGTCACGACTATCAACCAGCATGTTGTGCAGATGAGCTAATATGGACAAATAGTTCCATGATCGCTAAAAACCCAAAGTGAAAATTGCCAATTTGATTTATGAAAAGAGATTCGATACCTAAGGGCAAAACTTAGAACTTTGGGAAAATAAGCGTGACGTAGTTCAGACGGAAAAATTAGTGAGTGACGGCAAAGGTGAGGAGCCTGTAAGGCATTCTGCCCTCAGTCTTTTAAATTGTATTGGTGCTTTATCTTCATTTCAAACCTTTACGACATCCATTTCAAAGAAGCTCAAATGAGTGAGAAGAGGCCCAATACCAAGAAAACTTTAACAAAAAATGACAAATGTACCCACTGCAATGACGGAAGAGGAGGGATTTCTAGCTTACCTGCCTATCTGCATCAGGTCCAGTTTGCTGGCGAGATTGGATGCTGCCGTTAATCTATAACACAGAGATAGGGTAAGAAACATTGCGAGAAACCAGTGTTGCAGCACATTAGGTGGTGCTGAACTTACAAGAGAACTTAGATTCGGATTGAGTCCACGCCTAACTTCCTGGAGGTAATCCTCGTAGTTCTACATGGAAATAGTTGATAAATGATGAAAAAGAACAAATTTGACAGAATTCACCAACCTCATCCCGCCACTGACCAACCCTACGAATGTGTCACGCCTGCAGACCTGAGAACTAAAATCACGGCCTTTTCTTGGAAAGGGTATGCCACAGCTATCGGAATAGTCCATGAATTACTTGCAAATGAATTTATACATTATATAGCGGAATAACAAACTATGAAAAGATTCATAAGGAATGTGAGAGCGATGCTTACAAAATCACGGGCGAAACTTGTCTATTATAATTGCAAAACGCAACGATTCATTGGTTGATGTGACATTACTTGCTCCGTACGAGAAAATGCTCAACACATTCATTACCAGAGTCCTGGAATAATATATACCACAACAGCCCGGGTACTTTGTTATTCAATTATGGTAGCAGTTGTCACTCACGTCTGTAGAGTGTAATCGCAACATTCCAAGTAGAGAAAAAAGTTTTACAAACCGGCACACATATAGCTCTAGGATGTAGAAGGAACCAACGTAGAAAAGTCACAATTGTGATGCCGAATCCAGAAGAGATCAGAGCGGAGAGCATGTGATGCCAATGGTTAACATGTTAGGCCCCAGCTCCTGGGGCAAACTGCCAATCAATGAGGGGTTCACTACTTATACACGGGAGGCAAAGCGATATGACGGAAAGTTCATGAAAAAACCCTATTAAAAACCTAGGATGGGCTACAAGATGCATCCAAGATTTAATGCCACACTGGTCGTAATGATGGTTATAGGTCATCATAAATCACAGAAATAGAGTCTAGTTAAGACAAAATTCAGTATGCATTAGGAGATCTGATTCAACCATTAGTTAAGACCCCAAAACAAAGCTGCTGTTGCAGTTCCGGAACTTACGCTACTCCATAAATATTACGAGAGTTAAGCGAAAAAACGAAATACGATTTAACGCTTATCATACCAATGCCGTAGACAAGATAGAAAATCCGACTTACCCGAGTGTCACGCATAGAAGGAATAAAAAAACCATCAAGAACCAACTCACAGAAATTGTACTCTATTTCATTCGAATTGGAATATGTGCTCCAGTGTAAGTTACTTTAAAAGAGGGTTAATGTCACTTACACAGTGTCTCCTGGTCATTTAAGGACAACTGCAAAAAGAATCGACTACCAGCAGTTCTAAAGCTGAATAACTAAAGCAGCCACACTCACCCAGTGGATGAACGCGCTAGCCCTGGATGGTGAAATAGAACGGTCACGACTCCGTCTGGACATCCGACGACCTGCAAATGAGTGTCCTTTGTGAATAAGTCCAAAGATCAACACCGGCCGATAACACATGCCTTCAGCCAATGACAGCTAGCATCGTTGGCTAACTTTTAGATAAAATGTTTGACAACCAAGTAAGATTTAATTGATTGAGAATCGTAACAAGATTGGAAAGTGCTGAGACTGATTAGCAAGCAGGTCTTTTAACCTATAACCTGCGAAACAACACCGATTAAACCTCGGGAACACGTTCCTAAAGGACTATAGCATCAGATCTCCGGCCGAACTCACCCTCCCTGTGGCGCCGTCCACGCGAATCCTCACGAGAATGCCTATCGAAGCGTCAGCAGAACGGAAAGTTCAGCATTAATGGAGCCCACCAAGTACCCTACCGCTCAGCTCACCCACTAACATCGGCATATAAAGTTGTTGTAAATATAAAACATTACAAGCTTCATTGATAAGCAGTGGTTGATCAAACAAACATGTACTGTTAATAACCTGAAAAGAAAAGTCACAAGTAGTGAAAGACAGTTCAAGGCAGAAACGGTACACACAGAGGCAGCAATAATAAACGATACGCGAAATACACAATGATAATAATAATGACTACTGCCGCATGGCAAGCTATTACTAATAACGGCAATGTTCGTCACATTTTTCCATGTGTGCACTCCGCATTCCAATGGCAAGAGCCCAGAGACCGGGAAAAATAAAAACATAACTGTCAACAACAGAGAATCGTCTTTAGTATCGCCCCCACCTAACCTCGAGCGGTAACGGTAAGATGACTCTTCAGAATGACGATAATCACGGCGCTCGTAGCGACTACGACGGTAGTCTGAATCACTACGGTGCCCAGCAGAGCTGTAATGACTGCTGGGTGATCGATGCCGTTCGCGACTACGCTGTCGTTTCGGTGAAACACCATCCTGCTGGAAAATCCTGTTAATAGCGGGTGCGTGAGAAGAGTAGAGTGCAGAAAGCGTCATTGACTCTGTGCCAACAGCCTGAGGTAAGAGATGGGAAAGAACGTTCGCATTGGGTGTGAGCAATCTAGAGATATCCGCAGTAGGAAGCAGAGAGCCTCGGGGTTGATTTGATTTCATCGCCGCCATAGCGGCGACAGTTGACATGGCCGCAGAGGCGAGGTTCAAAGAAGACATTAAAGGAGGGATTGTAGAACGCGATGAGGTAGTAGCAGCACCAAGAAGACCGACAGAATTAGGATTGTTAAAGCCCAAATCTTTAGATCGCCGAGAGGATGAAGAGCTGTGGGATTGAGAGGTGCCAAGACGATCCGTTACACTGCGTCGTCGAGATGAATCGTTGGACTTAGGCTTCTTCGGCTCGATCTTGCGGACAATTGCAGGAATAGATTCCATAGAATCGAGTGGGAAATGACGACACAGTGCTTGACCGCAAACTGGCTCTATTTCCTAAAGTGTGAAGTAAACCATTGCAGCGCAAATGCACCAACCTGGCCATCACGACCTATTTTAACCTGTTTCCCATCATTCCAAGAGTTCGTTAGGTGAGAAACACTAGTAAATGGAAGTTCATGTCTAAAAAGATGCACTTAAACGCAAAAGCTCACTAACTTTGTAACCCAATCCAGCTTAAAAGGGCTGCTTAACACGTTCACAGTCATTCTAGATGAAGGGAGGACCCAATCAATGTGCAAGCGAGAATCGGATGGCGATGCAAGACGAGCGAAGCCCTGAAATTTCCCACTCTCACGAACCGAGAAAATTAGGAGAACGTTATTGGAATCGTAGTATGCTCTATTTAGTCGGCTCTCATTCCCGATAGGTGTAGACCAGGCGTTCTTTTTCTTAGCGATTTCAACATTCTCATAATTGTTACTTTTGATGAGGAAATACTTCGTATTTATGAAAAGTTGGTCATAATCTGTTAAGATATCTGGATCCATGATTTCAGCTGACATCACGCCATCATTTTCACTATTTGACTTCGAATGAAAGGAATTCTTTTGTGACTGTTCTTCCTCAGCTTCTTTTGAAAATTCATTCTCAGGGGCATCAACACGGACCGCATCCTTCTCACTGTTTCGATCCCAACAGATAGGAGATATACGCTTTTCTGCTGTGTTCGGTTCCTCAAAAGCCTCTCCAGTTTTTAAGGACCGGTCAGGGTCGCCGACAGCTGGAGAAACCGATTTTCGTCCAGTAAGTATGTCAATTGGTGGATCGGAATGATCCGCTTGTTGAAGATGAGGGAAAAGGTACAACTCATCCAGCTCATCGGCAGCGTCCTGTTGCAAATTCTTCGATTTCGCATCTAGGTTTGAAGGATCGTCTTAACAACAAATCCATGCATATGAGGAAACGTACCCGACACAGACAACCTATCATCAGCAGCCGACATAGTTAACGGCTTCGAAACAGACACCAGAGTTATTTGAGGCAAACTAGTCGAACAATCCAAATTAAATAAAATGGAAATAAGTAATAGTAAAATAGCGTAGTTCCTCTGAGTTTCATTTAAAAGAATTAATACAATTTTTTTAGGAACAAAACATGTAGAATTTACCTACAAAATTATGTAAATTTCCTTTCACAGACTTCCGCTCTATGAATCATATGCCAACATTTCGTCTGCCTTGTTATTTTCGAATC
>MIEF01008052.1:0-13741 GCA_001870725.1 Taenia solium | reverse complement strand
AATACTCGTCAGCTTGTGTGGAAGGAGGTTTGCCGCAAAAAAGCAGAGACTTTGCTGTCCGTTTAAGCTTCTCCTCGTGCCATTAGGGGGTTATTTTAATGACAGCAAAGACATTTGTGTGTTTAAATGAAAGGAAATGAGAGAAGGAAAAGAGAGTGTGAGAGAGTAAAAGGAAGGTAAACAGCAGAGTACAGCCCGGGTGGTTAGTAAATAAGCGGGGAGGAAAGTGTTTTTTTGAGTGTTATGGGCCTGTTTTATCTAATTTTCTACATCTCGTAGTTCTGTTTTCAGACGTGCGCAAAATCATCTCATCTGCATCATGTTTCCTTCGTCCAAATATTCGGTTTTCTAAGAGCACATGTTTAATGCTTTTGGTTCACTCAAATTTTACGTGACACTAGTAAATGCTCAAGGCTTTGGAATTCGTTAAACGTGTTTGTCTAACTCTCGGACTAGGATGGTGTGTTCATTCACAAATTCTGTTTTTCTATTCACCTCTAATTTTCAAATTATCTGTTCTTATTCACAAATTCGTCTTTCATCTCGAAGAGGTTATTTGCCGTTGAGTCATTTTTCCTGCAACTGGCGTAAGAGCAGTGTGATAACTGGTCAGTTAGATTCCCATACACAGGTAGAGACTAGTTTAAGGTATAGAGTAGCACCTGTGTACCCGAACCGAGTCCGTCATGAAAAGGAGTTTGAATCCTTGTCGGCTTTACGGATGACACCCCACACATGGGATCACTGCAACAGGTAAACAAAAATGCCTTTATGTAAAGTGGGGGCCACTCATCACTGCATAGTGTGCCTGTTGAATGTGAAAGGGATGCGTGATCAGAAGTGGTCTGCTAAGTTAGCAGAGAGCAGCTCTAAAATGGAGTTACAAAGTTGTAGACAACTACTACTTCTGTCGTTTAACAGTTGGGGAGGGAGTAAGTAGGTTTTAACTTGACGTGAACAAGTTAGCCCTAGTATTTTGCCTGCAGATGTAAAGCCGCATCCCATCTGGCTGTATTCTTCATCCCCGATGATGAGGTAATGCACCCCGTATATTTTTGTGATAATAAGGGAGCCTGGTGACAAGACCAACCTATTCGGTGCATTACAAATGAGGGGTGGTGTAAATGTGTGATTCGCTGTAAATACGAGCAGTCAGAGGGGCAAGCACTTTCTGGAAACGCTTGTGCCAAAGGAACGATCTTGAGCTGATCGCCAAGTTGGCATCAGATTAAGTTAGAACACTAATAGCTTCGGGGAAGTGGGCACAAAGTGGCAGAGAGGACAGCGAAAACGAAAAGGTAAAATCTGTATTGAGTGCATATATGAATGTACGATGATCATTTTTTTGTCCGATTGCGACTTTTTGGTTTAATGTAAGCCGATTTGTGGATATGCAGACTTGTTTCGTTTTAATGGAAACCGAATCATGCAGCTTAACAAAATTTTGACGATTGGTTTGCGAAACGCATACACGCTTAAGATCCGCATTACTACCTATCTGATTGAATGCAAGTGATTTTACCTCGATAAAGTAGAAGAAAGAGCAAAGCACTTCACATGTTCGTATGTCTTGATAAATTACAAGATCTATAGCAATATCCGCAGGAGTAATAAAATGCTCCATTATACAATAATTTCCTTTTAGCACAGGAGCTGATAAGTTGACGTCAGTTGGGTAATGAAAAGTATTGAGGAGGCAAAAATTTCTGGATAAGGAGAAAACGTTGATCACTGACGTAAAATGGCGCAGTATTATAACAATAACTGCGCTGTCATCCGGTGCCTTCTCCAATGCCATTAATGTCAGCCTTGTATGCTACAAGAAGCAAGGATGTTTGGAAGCTCAAAAACCCACGTAGAAACTAATGAGATCATCGATCGCACTTATAAATGTGAATCATCAATCGGGCTTCTAAGATTACTACTGAGGCGTTTTGGTGTTTTTGTGATTCATACTTGAATCGAAATGTTTGCGGGGCCTTCAGTGATTTAAAGTGCTTTAAACTTCTTCTTCAGCATTCCAACTCAGGTCACATTCAACAGCACAAATAGTTCATTTCCTGCGCCCAATCTTGCTCGTCTTTGATAAGAACAATCGCATTGGAGCCCTCCACTTTTGTTATTTGAAAGTGAGTCTAGTGGTGCCTAAGAATAGGCGCAACAACATTGGTTAAACCGTTTGGTGGTATGAAGGTCGAATAATGAACCTGGGACAGCCTCGATATTTGGCGTTTTGCCTATCACCAAACCACGGAAACCGGTGGCCTTAACGAATTGTTAATGGTCATGGCGACATTAGTGCCCCTTTGGACCTCAGAAGCTAGGGTTGAAAACACGTGGCACCCCTTCTATTCATCGGATTGGGAAAATGTCACTGTTTGGGCGGTAGGCCTCAACACCGTGACCCTTTATAACCTCAAAGATTGACACCCTGCGCGGTATTAACTGCTTTAATGGGCACCACCCATCAATCAAGGTGGACTGGGCTCAGATGTGTTGCACTGCCATGCCCCTGAACATTCGGCTTCCGTCGTCAGAAGGCTAGCTTCCGCATTTAAATTTGCCAGGGTTTATCCACCCTCCCAGTAGCGTCAGCTCAAGTTTCAGAGGTCACAATGGTCGACAATGCGGTAATGCGGTCAATCTTTCTTTGGAAAAGTGATTATTTCATCATGGGTACATAGACGCCAGGTATGTCAATTCAAGGCAGTTGTAGGGTAGGGACAGCCATGGCTGCAAATGAACGTTTTACGTTTAAACAAATGGCATCGAAGGGTTTACAGGGTTACTCAAATAAATGGGTAACAAATTGGTCGGCGGATTGGATAAGTTGTAGTAAGTATCCCCAAATGCATTTGCCATTAACTACGACGCAATAACCAGGTAGGTTGCAAACACTGTGCAATTTAAAAGCTGAACCACGCAAGGTATTTTGAAGAGTTGATCTACACAACACTGCGAACTTCTCTCTCACTCACTGCTATTTCCAAGTATTTATCTACATCAATTTGCGAATTTCGCCTTCACTCACTGCTGCTCCTATTTGTTTATTAACACTACACTGAGAATTTCACTCGTACCCACTGCTATTTCAAAGCATTTGTTCGCACTACACCACGAATTTCGCTTTTAATCACTGCTCTTTTAAGCCATTTATTTGTGTTTTACTGAGAATTTTGCTCTCAGCTACTGCTTTTTGCAGCATATCTCTACAATGCACTGCAAATTTCCCTCTCCCTCACTGCTCTATCGAAGTATTGGTATGCGCTACACTACGAACTTCGCTCTCAGTCACTGCCATTTAGAAGTATTCATCTGCTCTGCACTACGAAACTCGCTCTCACTCACTGATGTTTCGAGGTACTTGTCTGAACCTCATTTCAAATATCTTCCGCGCTACACTACAAATTTCGCTCTCATTCACTGCTATTTCGAAGTAATTATTGGAGCCATACTGCCAATTTTGTTGTCCTAGTCTGCTCTTTTTACAATTTTTTCCCTACACTGCAAGGTTCACCCTCACTCACTGCCATCTGGGAATATCGATCTGCAATTCATTGCGAATCCGGCACTCAATAACTGCCCTCCTGATTTATTTCTCTACGTTACATTGCGAACTTTTAACCTCACTCGCTGCTATTTCCAACTGTTAATCTGCACTACACCTCGCTGCCCATTTTGATTTCCCTTACTTCCATTTATAGGTGTTTTTCTACACTTTACTGCTAATTTTCTTCTTACACTACGAGATTTTCTTGCTGCTCTTCTTGCCCTAATTAACGGGTTTTCGGAGCTGTGTTCTGTGCCGTTTATGATTTGCACACTTTGATTTTGGCCGCAAACTGCAACACACATTTTGTGGAATATTGTATAGCTTTTTCTGCTTGGTCCACAATGCAGTCCTCTTCCCTTAGTTTAGCTAGTTCATTGCTTCTGAGACAAAGGACTGCTCAACCACAGGTTTTGGCGCCTTATTTTAAAACCTAACAATGCATAGCACTACGCCATACCCGTCCATCTCATTTAGAGTAGCCTTTCGCTCTCTTTTGCCACTACTGCCAACTACTTGTAGAGGAATAGGGCGTAAAATCGCCAGCACTAACCCTCCTACCAGATCCTGGTCATGACACGATGTACAAAAGGTTGACCAAAATCAAGTCCTTGTCCGTCTGAACTCTCTGGATTGTCACTTCTTTACGTAGGTATTTGCGTAAAGCAAACATGCGATGTTGAACTGAGAGTGGACGTATGTAAGCTGGATAGGAATGCACATCAAACCTGATCAGTGCCTCGTGTGGCAGATGAATATGACATTTGGTATTGTCTGACATCTTCTTTCAACTAGATGTGGAATCGGCAGTTTGGGATATGACGGGAGGGGCATTCCCCACCCCTTCGAGTCAAGCTGACTACAATCAAAGAGAAACAGTATACATGGTATGGAAGTGACGTTTTAAGATGCTTAGTATTCCATTAATTTGTACCATACGTACCGATTGCACTCAGGATATCTTGTAAAACTCTGCCACAGCCGTAGTCTGGATCCATATTTCGCTGATGTATTAATATGACCAATCATCCATAAGTAGCAAAGGTATTGTGGGCCAATTTGTTAAGTCCATCGCATTTCCTTATTCCATTGGCTTGAAAATTATTCAACAACACCTATTAATTTCCGTCTAGCTGCGAGATTCATGTGGTGCAATAGGTGAATTTGAACGGGATACCCACCGACAGCTTTGTACTTGTTACTTGCCCTCCAAACCATGCTGCGTAAAATAGGGACACATGTGAAATGCAGATATCGTGTCCTCAACCAGTTGTTATTCCCCATCCGTGATGCAAGTTGAACAGGTCAGATGCGAGGTTAGGGTGACAACCCTACCGGCACAGATAAAATCATCACTTACCCACATCTAAACTGATACAACTCTAAGACTTGTAGAGGAAGGCCAATACGCTAGTAAATAACAGCAAAAGTAAGTTCACAAATCACAGATTAGATCTTCCTGGTTTACTTTTTGTTGCCTTCTAAGCATGCAGGCTATTTGTGTGGATATTTTTTTTGCCCTCCTTATAAATACGACCATTTTTCGCTAAGACAAGGATCACCTTAGCTGTAGAGCTATCAGATTGTTTATATAAGTCATACCCGCGGCATTCCACTAAGCGGCAGCAAAGGATTCAAAGTTAATGAAAGACAAACACACTAATCATCCAAATGACCGATCGAATCTGTTTCATCCGTCGATTTATTAAGTAATCTGCTTAATTTTTTATCCAATGGTACATGTACAGTACGGCGTCAAGTGGCGCAGATGAAGGCATCCCATTATTAGCTTTACAGCGAGGGCAAGGCATTGAAGGCCGATGCTACTGATAAGTTTGTTGGTAAATAACATGCTCTACTATAGGCACTAGGAAGAATGATGGTCGCAATTAAACTAACAACGATAGTTTTGCACAAGTAACTGCCGTTGTTTGCAGAGGTCTGGTGCCTTCACGGAGACTTGCTGCATAAGGCAAGGAAGTCTGAAAATGAACAAAGTTCAAGGAGCCATGTTCGCGCTAACATTTAACGATCTTTGCCTTGCAGGTATTGTATGACTAGCATCGGTGCAGGTCAGGCTAAGCCTTTGAGCTGTCATTCTTTGACTGGCCCTGTGAGGGCCATTTGACTGGTCCTGTGGGGACCTAGGGGGCAGAAGCAGGTTAGGGGAGGTGGTTGAGTTGGGCTGGAAACTCGCTGTTGGATGGCTGCACTGAATGTGTGAATCGCTGTCGCGCAATGTGCTGTGGGAAGCTGAGCTGGCCCAAGATGACAGGCGTAGAACTGAAGCTCTGTCATGCAGTGCACCAATTGGTTGCCACATCATCGCAGATATTGTGCTTCGCCGTTGTGTGGAGGGGAAAAGGATGAGTAGACCAGGCATACGTAACATTCGCGCCCACAAGTTTACAGAATGCACGTAAGCTTGAAAGCTCACCATAATTTTAATTGATTGCCGTTCTCTAAAAGAACAGGTAAATAGCTGGTTGTTGCAAAGTGCGACATGTTGTAAAGAAATGCATTGGTTTAGTTTGTTGCATGCAGGACGGCTATTGATCGCGTCTTGGTATGTGAAGCTTTCGTAACGGTGGCAGCTTAAATGGCTATACGTTGGGCCGTCATTCGATTGCCTTGGTTTTAGTGGTGCGGATGCCTATGTCAACAACTCCTCTGCCACTTTGGTCCCCACATAATCGAGTCAGCCAAGCTTGGTCCGACGTGTAATGCCATGACAATCACGATGGCTCAGGTATTGCCCTTTAGTTTTTGCAGAAAACTAGGCACCATAATAACCCATTTAAACAGAACCTTTGCGTAATTTAGTTACATGCAACGAAGATAGGCAGCGTTTACTACGTGGAAACAAGCATGCCTAAATGTATTTATGCCCTTAACGGTGCTTGCAAAAGGGCTTTATGCCACCTAGCTATGCCGATCAGCCGAAAGCATGACTGAAGTCACTAACATGGACAACCAGTCGTTAATTCTTTAGTATAGTTAATACCATGGTAGCGAATTTGATTTTATGGGTATTGCTTCAGCTATTCCCTATTCGATCCCTACAGATTACTAGGCGCCAAAATGACCTGCGCGAAACATATGCGTACCCAATCACATGCAGGAAAGCTTGACAAAATCTGCTGCCAGGCCAAGAGGACGTTTGTAATGTGAAAAATTAAATTGCTATTGTGTTGTGACAAAATTAGCAAAGGAACTTTGGTCCATCTCCTCCAACAACGTAAATAGGTCCGTGTAGGCTAATAAGCGCGATACGAAAGAGCGCCCTAATTGGTGTGACAAGCAGAATTCAAGCGAATTGAGCCAACCGGGACACTCGCAGAGTGAATGTCGCGAATGCGTCACGAACATCAGGAGTTCCTCATTTTCCCATTATGATAGAAATTCTCGTTAAGGCGGCTGCAAGATGTTGAGAAACGAGCGCAATTGTCTTGTTTTTGTGGCAGTTTTAGCAAATTAATGAGGCTTAATCGGTGCCTAGCAACAGATGCAATACATGTCATGGTCTAGATAGCTGGCGTATAGATCCCACAAAGCTTGTGGCTATGCGGATAACATCGCCTTTCAGTAAAGAGGGTACAGAAAGGAACCTTACCAGAGTACACGGATAACTTGTAAACTCATCTTTTAAGACACTTAAGGCAAGAATCCCTTCCCAACCACTGTTTCCGACCCAAGGTGAAAGCGTGTCTGTTGCTACTGGTTTAAATACTTGGAGACTACATGGACAAGTCCCGCTCGATCAAAGACGGAAAATGCCAAACATGCGGCATGCAGAAATTTCTGGAAGTGGGAACTGCATCGTTGGATGCAATACCACCAGCTGATATAACCTCATGAGCAAAGGTGACAAGAATTTTGAAATGATCTGTGGGCTGCTTGTTTATCTTGCGAGTAAGCAGATCGCCAAAAGCGTTCATACACACTAGCAGCACCTCAAGACGCTGGTGAAGTAAAGATGCAAATTGCCTGCATGCATACGCTTCATATGACCCTTCGTTGAGCGGCGTTGGTGAAAAAACTACGACAGTGCGAACGCACGTGGGCGTGCACCACCAAATATCGCGAAGTAGTAAATGGAAACTAGGAAAAGCGGAAGTAAAAGCAGCAAATCAGTTAGTGCAAGTGGCAGTGCAAGTGACTGAGGGGTGGAAATTTCTACTCGTGTGCTTCCGTGTGTAATGCTATACGTCAAGGCTGCAGTTATATCGTTTGAAACACGTAATGTGCAAACAGATCCAGGTATTACTGCGCCGTGTATGATGCAGTTCCACTACTGGATGCGGCTTCCCTGAGCAACCACAAGCGCTAAATGCACAGCCACCTCTAACCTTGCCTCCGCATGCCTAAATCTAGGACTCGTTATGTAAGGGAACGCAGCCTAAATATAGCCCAGTTCCTATGATACATGCTGCAACACCTTCATGCCCAAACCAACGCTATCACTGTACGTTCAAGGTGGATCTGCTGAATGCCGCCAGTACTTTATGCAATTTCGTAATCATATTGTCTCAGCATCATCTGTTGGGCAACTGCTAGTGTCACATCGTCAAGATGGGAGGATTGGGACCGACTCTCTTTGTCCACATCAAAAGCAGTAAATTGCTCTGAACCACGGTGAAAAGTGGTACAGAACTTATTCCACTACTGCCCTCCTCCCCTTCTCGCAACGTCCGTCGTTTTTTGCAGTGAGATCTTTATGTCTTGTGGGCGCATAGGATAGGCAAAGCGACCGCATTGACATTTTTTATTTGGGTTTCGCCACCTGAGTGTTCCCGATGCCAATGCCGAGCAGGAGTGTCACTTGCTGGGAAGGTGAAAAAGTAAAGGTATTCAGTGAGTAAAAGGAAAACCCCTCATAGGGCAGATTGAGTAACAAGTCAAAGTGATCTTTCCTTAGGGTTCATTATAGGCCGAAACTAAGGCAAAGAAGTGTATTATGTGGAAGACGAGGGCATGAAATAATAGATAAAAGGCAATAATAAGCCACAAGTGCATTACTAGATGATGTGGACTAATATCAGCGAAGCCCGATCTTAGCCCTACCGGACCATGTAATCAAGTGATTTCAACAAGGTCTAAGCAACAGATGTATTGCGTGTTTGCTTCATGCGATTATTAAATGACCACGATTACTTGCCTTTTCATGAGCACACACAGATTCTATCACCGCTTCTTGATGAGTGTTGCTGGTGTTTCGCCACAAGGTGTTGGCGATCCTAGCTTCTAACACCACTACAAAGGCAATGCTAAGCTAATGTCCTTAATTTTTATTCCTACGATATTTGTGCTTAGGAGCATCACTGACAGCAAAGTTTTCGGAACGAAAGTTTTAAGGTCGACAACCCAGTGCGTGCACTGTTAAATCAGCGGTGAGTTGGCACGCTCCTGCCCATGCAGTGTCCGACGACCGTCCTTCTCCCATCTCCGTTTCTCATTTTCAGTGGATCGCACCGCGAACTGAAGGGCAGTGCTTACAGCATTAGAGCATAACTCCTCATGATATTCATTAATAGGGTTCACTACCCGCTGGAAGGATCTCGAACAGTTCTGCAACGTTCTAGAAGTGCACACAAGCAGCAGTTGCTCGTTACTCTTTAGTTTAAGGAAGCAAACCGAGGAGTTTCGTAGTTGCGAATGTCATTGGTGCTGGTGAATGCAGTGCTGTTGCTTTTCTTTGATGATATGCACATCCGGTTATGTCGTGCGATTCGGTTATCTTACAGATGTAAAAGTTGGCACGCTCCTGCCCATGCAGTGTCCGACGACCGTCCTTCTCCCATCTCCGTTTCTCATTTTCAGTGGATCGCACCGCGAACTGAAGGGCAGTGCTTACAGCATTAGAGCATAACTCCTCATGATATTCATTAATAGGGTTCACTACCCGCTGGAAGGATCTCGAACAGTTCTGCAACGTTCTAGAAGTGCACACAAGCAGCAGTTGCTCGTTACTCTTTAGTTTAAGGAAGCAAACCGAGGAGTTTCGTAGTTGCGAATGTCATTGGTGCTGGTGAATGCAGTGCTGTTGCTTTTCTTTGATGATATGCACATCCGGTTATGTCGTGCAATTCGGTTATCTTACAGATGTAAATTAAGGGCACTCATTCTCCAGGGCATCTCATTTTCGAGGGATTTTTGCGTTCCTTTCTTTAGGTGATGGATGCACAGATGGCGCCATAACTGGGTGCCGTCTGCGCTGTGGGATGCATGCCTTCGGAGAAGAGCAATCTGAAGGCAGCGGAAGCAAAAAACAGCTCTTTGCTATAGTCTCAATTTCGTAGACAAATTGTTTCTTTCTGCAAAGTGTGGATTTTGTCGCGCTAAAAGCGTGCAATTTTGTTGCAGATACGAAATTTCTCGGTGGAGAATTAGTTTTCAATTCAAAAGGAAACCTGACAATTGCGAAAATGTTTTTTACTTTTGCAATGTTTCCTACTCAGTTTGACTTCCTTGTTGCATCAGTATTATTATCGGTTGGGAGCGAAGAGGTGGGTTTCCTACTCATCTTTGGATGGTGGTGACGAATGCGGGCCGTTCCAATGCCCAAGCACGTTACTACGAGTCGACTCAGTGCCGACGGATACATGAATACAATAAAAGAGCCTACATTTGACACCGTTACAGTAAAAAGGGAAGCATTTTTAGACGAAGGGGAGCCGGAAATTTGTCTGTGTTGTTGTCATTTACGCGTGTATTTCCGGTGTGCCAGTCGTAATTCTAAAATCTAAAAGCATGAATTTAAAGGCAATAAGTTAGGGCAATTGCGGTTGTTATTGTGTTTACATCCTCTTAAAATTGGCTAAATCTGCCGAGGACGAACAACTTGCATTTTCAGCGCCACAAGATAACAGAGCCAGTCACAGGATTTCCATGCAGAAGGGAGGGAGGGGGGAGTACCACACTCGCGACTGTGATATTGTGTAACTACACGGGGAGGTAGGAGGTACTAAGGAACGCTGCTAAAATGGTGGTTATTCGAGCACCGGCACTTTGATCTCGATCATTCCTACACGGATCTGATTAATCCCACTCCATAGTGGCTGGGCTTTACCCGCGTAATCCATTTGCCAGTCAAGGGATTCAGCCCATATGGTTTGACCAACTTGCTATTGCTGGATGCTCTAACAATCAGCTCCTTATAACACCTAGCCTGAGAAAAATAATAAAGATTATAAACTCACTATTTTGTGAGTTGGTCACAAGTTTGGGGCTGAGCCCCTGCACAGTCACTTCTCCACATACTTGCAATGCAAGAGTTCTGAGACTCAACGAGTCTTTCTGTGCATTCATGTCTCAACCCGATCTTATTAGCGCGATGCAAATACGTTACATGCTGTAGTTTTGACATCCTCTGCCCACATGATGACTTGCACATCGACGCAAGTGTGTAGCTAATATCATGCACATGTGGGACAGAAGGTCCCTTTAAGAATGAGCAGTTAATATACCAGTGACACTCCAATCAGATGTGGCGACCTTCAAGTAACAAAGTAATGAAAGGAATGAATCTGTGTACGCGTTAGCAGGTAGACTGCAGTCAGTATGGCCTTGCAAATAAAATTGGACCTTCAAGAGGACCGTTGTTGAAAGTTTGGAAGAACATGCAGTGAATCCGCCAGTGTCTGATCTTAAGATTGTGACCAGTGTTGAAAGACCACGCAATATGCCTGACGAAAGTGACTACTTTGACATACAGGCAGATGATCAAATCTACTTTTATCGAGCTATTGTCGTCTGAGTTGAGCATAATTCGCAGCAATTACGTGAGGCTTGTTAAATAACACCACTGACAAATATTTTTTAAAAATAGGGGCTTTTGTCTAGTGGTAAATGAAAGTGTCCTCTTTACTCTGCTACCCCAAGCCACAAATTTCAGCATTCGATTGACACCTCATTCAGCACAAACATAGATATTTGCTCCATTGTCTTCCGATATGCTGCACACGTTACTGTGTGGCCGACAGGAACAGCAAAGAAGCCTATATTATCACTACCCTCCTTTTCTATTACCACGTCGTTGACAGATACATTCTGAGCACCCTCACACAAACAAGCTCAGGTGGTCAGCCATTGCATCGTAATGATGTATTCAAACCTGTTTCATGTCAAGATTATCCAAAGTGCAGATCCAAAGCAAATGCAGTGATAGCAGGAGACCATCTTTTATCGAGAACACCCTAGGTTCACTCTTATAATCAACCTAGAAAGCTAACACGGACAGTGACAAACAGCAGCGCATGACTTGAAGACGTGTTCGACGTTTTATTTTGGCGCCATCTGTGCTTTTGCCAGCTCGCTTTTGCCCATTTGCAGATATCGGGTATAATTCTCTGTTCAAAATCATGACCCTTTTTTAGTTTTTACCATCCAAATTATTAAGAGACAAGTAACACCCTAAAATCATGCCCAAATTCGATTTAGTCCATATCCAAATCTGCCGTCTCAACTGAATAGTGAACTTGCTTCGTCTTAAAATTGACAAGATTCGAAATGTTGCCACAAAGCACACTTAGCCTTTAACAAAGTTGCAGCAGACGACTACTCTAGAAATAGAAAGCACCTCACACGTTTGCAGAACTGATCGTAGAGCTATTTGGAGTGTGGCAGAGCAATCCACACGGTTTGACTAAAAGGCCAATCCTAATTAGTAATTATGAGAGGTGTCATCCTTTCTCTGCATTAGCCCAATTCCATTAAAATTAATACAAGAGATACAAAGTGAAGAAGTTAGAAGTGCTTGTGACGGTATTGACGATGTCTAATGCGACTTCCTTTCGAAATCGCTGAGATCGCAACGTACAACTGCCTACCGCGAAATTCGCTTTTGAGTATGACTTCTTCACATCTTTTCCCAAAGAACTCTCACTGCACACTAATTGCAGCACCCAAGCGTGAACATAATTTGTTGATTGTCTTCTTTTTATTTCCGCATTTGATGAAGATCTCATCTACATCCCAAACTGAAGGAAAGAACTCCTCGCTGCCTTGCAGTGATCTACCGCCTTTTTTTCTCTTCGCCATCTCGCTTGTATCCCTACGGTCTAAACTGCAACATTCGAAGTATTCTTGTGTTCATATACGGCCTTGTTTGCCTCACTGAAGTTCATCCTGGAATGGAGTTTTCCAAACATGGAAAAAGTGCTACCACGTTTCCTAAATTACAACTTTTTTCGTTTGAAAGCAACGTGACTGAAGCATGATCCGAAAGGAGTCATTATGGCCAAATTAGTGGATCTGCACTACATTTGCATGCTGACGAAATGGCGATGAAAGCAGTATGGCAATATGGGAGTAAACGCAGTATGGCATTTTGTGATGCACAGAAGGTGAATCTAATTGCCAGAAGTCGATGGAATAACCAGGTTTACTGAGATTGGAGGCGTTTTTTAGGAAAATGTGTCACTCTGTTGCCCCAAGGGCTGCATGCAATCCAGATATGCCCCGTCCCTCTACTTTAGGCCAATAACCTGGACCACAAGGCCTCACCAATGAGGACCAAATTTCTGACCTTATCTTCTTGCCATTGCAGCTGAATTCGTCAGTTCGCCAAACGCAGCGTAGAATGTTTGATCAGAGTAAGTGCAAACCCTATCCCATTGTTGAGGACCACTTTACATCTGCTCGCAATAGCACACACTCTGATTCTTCCGTGACGTCGTCAAAGACTATTGTTCCGCTGCTCTCTAAATCCGCTAATTTTGCTAAGTCTTTTGGATCAAAGCAATAGCCAGTTTTAGTCATTGATCAAGGCAAATGGATAGTAGGTATGCAATGCAAAACCATTTGAACATTTTCACCTCTCCAATTTCCCTTTATCCTCGCTTGTTGCATCAGTGTCGCAAGGCAGCCGTTGCGGGGCAGTTTTGGTCGATGTGATCTGACCTGAACTGTTCTTCCACGCACATGTGGGGCCCGCTTATTACACTTGCTTTTGTAACATACTTGGAAATATGTAAAATCAAATAATAAAAGTGAGACTGCTGCGTTTTGGGCGGTAATTCCTTTCTGCGACAGGGATGCAGCTGAAAAGGATGTGTGTCTATCTCAAAATTAGTTTTTCCCTCAATCAGACGTAATTGAGGCACATGTGTGGTTTCGTCAAATAATAATTTTACAAAACATGAACATAGTAAAGCTTTTGCAACCATCTCGATGGCATTTCTTCCTTTGGGT
>MIEF01008051.1:0-39876 GCA_001870725.1 Taenia solium | reverse complement strand
AAACTCCCTTTAAGGTAAAAGAAGGCATATTACTAGTGCAGAATACAAATGTATTCTGGAACCAAAAGGCTTAGGAGCTGTTGACACGGCCCTGAGACCGGCCAACCGGCTAGTAGCACATGCCCACCCAAGTCACCGAAACCGGCAGTTCGAAAAAACAAAGTATTATACGGACCCTCTTCTTTCAAGCGTCATCTCCGACGCTCCCCCCGGTCAGCCTCACGTGTCAGCCATCACAACGTAATCAGTGCTGCGAATTGCACCCACGAGCTAACCGTCCAAATCACCGAGATTTCAGCGCATGTCTTTTTGTAGTGCCATCAATTTCGCGTAGCACGATAATGTGGCCCAATGAAAAATGGGGTATAAATCCAAATAACAAGCACCGACTACTTCACTTCCATGCAAGCACATGGGTGCACACTGATGTACCCAGCACCTCCTCCTCCTACGCCCCCTCATAGGTCTTGGGTGCCACAATGCCTTCCACATGCAACCACCGAGTCGTTTAGGTTGTTGTAGTGCTAGTCCATTTCTCCTTCGAAGCAGATAGTCACCGACAGCGGGTCGCCATGGCAGAAATCTCACACCCACTCGATATATTCGAAGGTGCAATCCACCACAGACCTCCCTCAACTCATGACACCAATGGACTTAACTCAAAACCACATTACCCTCAGTGTGCGAAAGTCAAATTCCCGCTAAGTGACCATCTCAGGGTTGCACTTTCGAACGCACAGCAATAAGTCTATTAGCACACCCACCCACCACCACCTACATCACGAGCATGCCATAACTCCAACTTCTTGCACCAGCTCGACAATCTATGCTCCTCACCAATAACCTACTGAGGAATCCTAAGAATACAGAGCTGAACATGGGATAAGCTAAAAATAGGAAGTGGGAGAAAATCTCCTCGAAGTTCTTGAAAATGTTTCTCCGTTGCTTTGTCTATTTCACCTGCCCTCGCTTCTCCAGCACAACCAGGGACTGAGGTTTCAATCAGTGACATGGAAGCAAAGGCAGGATTCGTATTGAGTGCCTTCCGGTAAGGCTTTCACACTTCTGAGAGGTGCCCCGCCAAGAGGAAGTATCCTTTCGTCCAATTCAAGGTCTCAAACTACTTTGACGAAAAGAAAGGCCAAACGCTAGGCGTATTTCCAACTATATTCAACAAATTAAGCCTCAGGTTTCAAAAGCCACAATTATTGCAAAAAAACAAGTCAAAATACTACCAGAACAATACTAATCAAGGGCTTAAACCGATTTGCAGCACAATCAGGCATTGAATTTGTCAAAAGTTAATTGTACGTATTTTTTCGCCTTCAACTTGGAAAGGAAATGCATAGTAAATTGGATAAGTGAGTGCCTTTACGTAAAAACGATTTCTCAAAAAGAAATTTAAAAACGGCCATCGCTAACTTAGCAGACGTTTACCCTTTTGAATAAATTATGTCCCAATAGTCAAAATTCATCACCGCGAAAGTAAACCACCCAGCACACCAAACGATTAATTTATCCTGTTCGCCTCAAGTGTTGTGCGGTGAAAAAAATCTAAAAAAAAGCGCAGTTTAGGCTGTATTCTATTTTAGTTTCCTTGCGGTTAAGTATGCAAGAAAATTTATATGCAACATGAACAAATGAGTAGGAACAAATTCAAATAGTAATGAGGGCCGGTAAATGTATACACATGAGGAGGAAAATCAATAACACGCGTCGAAACTTGCAGCCTTTATGATTATAATACACTCATAAGTTGATAAAATTGCGTTAATAAAACTCCTAGAAACGGTGCTTGGGATGACTTTTGCATGACATGACAAACAAAGGTCAAGATTGTTTCGATTAGCATTTGTAACAAGGAAATAGTGACTTGCAATTCGGACAAAGCAGGCGTGTCACAGACCCCTCCCCCTCCTTTCTGCAAGACAATGACCAAATGAACCACTTGTGCTCCACGTCCCGCCATCCCCTGAAATCACTCGTCTCCACCACCTCTAGTATCTTCACTCTCGATATCACACCGGAGAATCGTATCACCCAATTCATAGCCTCACCGAAAGGCATCGAGGGAGTAGCGGTGGCAGTTAACCCAACAGAATTAGGGCCTTCGATTTCAGAAGCAATAAGTTTCATCAGTGATTCGGTAGTAGTATTAACCTGCCACTCATTGACGCCGTCATCGATCCTCGCCACCTAAAACAAAGAGTAAAAAGAAGTCAAGTTGATGAGTAAGAGGTAGCGGTGGGATGAGGAATTCGGTAAAAGAGACGCATAACGACGATACTGAGTTGACGGCAAGAGGCTCGAGGTGGTCGAAATATTTTTGTTCAAGCATCAGTTTTTGCTCTCTCATGCATCGAGCAATCAATGGCAACAATGTTTATGCTACGGAGATTGGCTTAGAGCAGAAGTTTGTAGCACTAAATACCGCCCAGTTTTTAGCAAAATCTCTACTGTCTTTCCAATAAGATGGGAGCGAAACAAGGAAAAGTCAATACTTTAGAGGTGGATATTCTCTCCTGTTCGAACTCCGAAGGCGAGATCACTTTCTGGTTAGCAAATGAGGATATGGCATCACGAGGCTAGTCGTGTGAGAGGGGTTGATGACCTTCAAATTTTCCCAATTATAGTTGACCTACGAGTTCTTAGAACCTATTTGCACCAAACAACTCCATTACCACTTTGCCAGTCACCTTTCTCCGATCAGTTTACTGTCTCATGCGCGCAGATAAGCTGCTGTGGGCGAAGGCACCGCCATAGCAAATATGCTTCCTAGCCGCAGATGTTCGGACCACTAACCCTATTTCCTCAATCCACCAATGCTTTGATCTGAGTTAAAACACTCACCATGGACTATTTTCTGTTGAACACTCAATAGTCTACAATCTGGGCCAGAGTGAGAGCATAATCTACTACCAAAGTCTGAATTACTTTTGAAGTTCGGACCCATCCAAATATGCTAGCTTCCACTTTTGTGGTTCGCATGCATGCACGGTAGCAGTGGTTAAGGCGGATCCGTGTCAAGAGTTCACCTAAGCTTAGGCCAAGTTTCATTTACAACGGTTTATCCTTGCCTGTTTTCGTCAATTTATAATGTCGTTCACAAAAGTGGTTCGCCATAGCCTCTTTTACGGATTCATTTCACCTCTCCTTACTGTCCAATCCATACACTTTGGTAACATGGGTGTAGACTTACAAGATTGAGGCGACTTGGGGGCATGGTGTATTGTAGTTAGAGACAAACCTGCCAACACCATTCCGCTTTCTGTGCAGAACCGATAGCCAACGCAAGGTGACCCTAATTCCACAACATTGCCCTTATGACGCAAATGGAAGTGATTCTATAAGGTTCCTATGCCACAGAACACACAGAGCTTCCTGATTACGTGCTTCTTGTCAGTCCATAGTCAGTTTCTGGGTTTATGCAACGCCTTTGAATCTGGTCCCATTTACGGGGCGAAGCTAAGTCCCTCTCTCAGCGTAAAACACCACATAATAGTACTCGACGGCATTCACTTCTGTTTTTAATTACAAAATCCTTCAAAACAAGAGTAGGCTTAATGAATCTCCCAATTCGCAAAATTCTTTTAGATAAGAGGGATTGAATGACACAGAATCAAATGCGATTTGAGAATGCGTTACAAACAGTCTTTTCTTATTGCGCAGGAGTAAAGTGTTGAAATCATCAAAAGGAGTCAGAAAATTCCAACAAAACACACCTCAGCTTCATGTGCTTAGCGAAATTCGAGCAATGCAACTGTGGAGCAAGTGTATAACAATAACAATGAAACTTAACCCATTCAGGAGGCAATTGTTTTACGAAGGGGAAGTTCAGCCCTAGAGCCGAATAAACGCATTTGGACGTCCTACATCAGACCGTGGGACGTATCTCAGGGCAATTCCATAGATTCTGATAGTTTGATAGTTCGCATCAGCCCGAGTGCAGCCCTAAGGTTCCCATGATCAGAAGCCCTTCCTTGGTATTTCATGCAGGGTTAACTGCAGAGGCCATCGCGGGGGACAGGCAGCATTAACACTAAGTGAGACCTGCATGCAATTGCAATGGGCTACTAAGGAAATAACGCAGCTAGTAAATCCGGACTAAAAAAAAGAGAATTTAAAAACCCCGAATGATTGCAGAACGAAGGCACGCCCAACTGCCTGAAGTACCGTCCGACGCTTTCATTTCCAATTGGTTCTTATAGGTACCACCGCCTCCTTTCATTTGTTCATGCTGATAGCAGTTCCCATTCGTCTACTAAGAAGTGAGCATTTAGAGGGACACCACCAAAACTTACGTTTGAATGACCAAAAAATGACCAATGTGGAATTCGTAACATGAACTTCTTGTACAGCGAAACCAATCCATGTAAAACGTAAAATAGTTGCTGCTTGCATTTATATCGGTTCACAAACTTTTTTGGTGAACGCTTCCAAGTTGGCCGATAATGTATTAGGAGGAGCTCGAATGAACAGCAAAACAAGAAGAGAGATTATTACCGTTAGTAAGATATCCTCAGAAAACAGGAATGGCTCGTTTCGGAGATGTCCCTACCATACCTGCTGAAGGAGACCGGTGTCCCAGCATATCCCTATGGACACCCTGGTGGAACATGTGCTCAAACATACAATACTCAACCCCACTTAGTTAAATATTGACAAGCTCCAACTTCCCATCCCTATGTCTTATTAAGTATCAGAAGTAAACACCATTTCAAGTTGTCTTAATTTACCATGTCTAGGATTGCATTTACAAGCCCACCCAAATGCCACTGAAGGCTGACCAACAAATAACATGACAGTAGCTCCTCACCAGATCATCTCGCTGAGCACATGACAGACGACAAAACTGCTCCTTCTGGTTAACTATGGCAGTGAGCACGAGAGCATGTTCTCCAGTGTGCCGTTAAAGAGAAACGGCACCTCGAATTGTCCCCTTGATAAAACAGTCGTCTTGAAATGAATTGAGAATGCAAACACTGGAAAGGAAGGCAATTCATCAACAAGGAAGTCAACTGCTGCTTGAGCCACTAGTTTCAATTTGGTGCAATAACCCTCAAACAGAAACCGACCACATGCCGTGGTACCTCTGCCTTTGAAGCTTTTCTCTGACCCAAAAGACAATTCATCCTTTCCTCAAAAAACCCATTGGTCTCATTACGAACAATCAACTTCATTGATTAGGTACAGCAGCGCAGATTGAAGTGTAGCCTTCCGCCTCTCGCTCATTGTCGTCAAAGAATTGTTCGCACTTTTGTATAAGCTGAGCGAATTCGTTATTAGCAAAAGCACTTATCGATATGAATGATTGCAATCTACCGCTTTTGTAAGCATGGCATTATCATTAGCCAACACATTTTGACAACTGATGAATGAATGCTGAAGAAAGTGCACCATTTCGCCTCTGCAGACACGATACTCGGTAATTCATCCCACCATTGGCAATCCAAGCAGTGCACGGCTCTCCCCTCCTCATTTCGCACCTTTGCAGCTTTGCAACTGTGAAATGCATGAGGCGGTCGCTTGCAAACTCTAGGGAGCACTTTGCCTGACTTCCGTTTCATCTGATTATTTTAAACTTTTGCGTGGAACAGACTACTGAATGAGTGTCAAGCAGTCGGTGTGTCACAGGCAAGATTGACATTACGCGTTGAAAACGAGCACAGGTGCAAACACCAAGTTATATTTCATAAAAGTGCCCTCAGGAAATGGCCCAGTCGCGTGGGTGTGACGCCATCAGTGAAGTGTCTCGGTTCCCTTTTCTGCTACGAGAAGTTGGGCCAGTCTAATATTTCCCTCAACATTTAAAGCTTGCAAGTCTAGAGGCTGCAATCATGTTTACTCACATTTTGACAAGCAATTAATACGGCTTCATTTTGCTGTACTGACTCAAAAAAATCAAAGATGCAGCCCCAAAAGCTCAAACCAAGATTAAAACTGAAGACAGAGCTACGTGTCCAGAAGAACTCGAAGAGTTTATCATGCATATTTAAATAAATGCCAACTCAGCACACACGCACATACACCTCCACAAGAGAAGAAGTGCTGAATGAAGTCATCGCACCTATAGAGGTCAAAAACAAGCACAAAGACGAAAACCTCAAGTCAATGATGGGCTTTCGGGAGATTGTGCGATTCGCAACCTAGTCTAACTTCTCCCACTCACCCACGACTGCATTCCAATTTCATCCATTCGTTTCATCTCTCCCCTATACTCAGGAAGAAATAATTCCTCCTCCCGTCAAGGCCATTTAAACAAACACATTTCTGAGGTTCATGTGAATTAAGGCTAAAAAAGTAGAATTGGTAGCCAAGAGTTACCAGTGGGATGGATAATTTGGTAAAAGAGACGCACAATGGAAAAGACAAGGTCAAAGATACGATGCCTGTGCGCCTCCACATAACAGACGTCATCTGTGTGATCACAAAGTACGGCACTGTAGCATGAGATGGCGATGTCGAGGAGATTGTTGGCAATCCTGAGCTGACGCCTTCGCTGGTGACACTGCAGCAAGAGGCTCAAGGTGGTCGGGACGTGTTGGTTCAATCAACAACTGTCAACCACTGCCCTGCCGCATCGCACTACTTGTCTGTGAGGAAAGCGGGGATAATGGTGAAGTCGGGACTATTTGTTAATGGTGTAAGGGCGATGAATGAAAATAACAGCACTGAAGTTGACAAAATCATAATAAGTCACAGAATAGTAGCCCTGCACTCCAAAGCAAGGTTATTAACCGAGAGCCAACCAAAAATAACACTAGAGTTAAGCACTATAAGTGAATCGGCGTTTGTACACAAATACCAGGAAATAGACTCCTCCCAACATTCCTTCTCAGCTCTCTCACTGTGCGTCAATCGGATGCAGGGCTTTTCCACTTCATTCCTCGTGGCAGAACCTGTGGCAAAATGGATGTCAAGAGCACTTCTGATAGCCTACATTAGCTTACCACCACCAATTCTTTTCTGTAAACCCACAAAAACAAATTCTACCGCCACAATGAGGTGCCAAGGTGACTAAGAGTTACCTGCATTTCTACCACACAGGAACGCAATGTTTTCTGGTGTGCAATTGATAAATCTTGTAGCCATCTTCGCCTCCCAGTAGTAACTTAGGCCAAACCATACAGACAATCATAGGGTCGCAGAAAGGAGCGTCAGCTCAACCCTCCAAATCAATTCTGAGGGTAACTAATACACCATTAATGATCGCCCCCTGATTACGAAAAACGAAGTAACACTAAATGCTAATGACAACACTAGTGGAATTCACTAGACACAAGGGGTTGAAGAAAATCACAACGGATACCACAAAAGAACAAACAATCCGCCAAGGTATAAAAGGAACACCACGACCCTACGTGTTCTGCTGGCTCGTTCGCGTTCAATGCAAACAGCATCCATCTAGAAAGCCATCCAAATTACCGAGTCATGCAGTTCACGACACATCCAATTTTTTAACAGGTTAATCACAGCCTAGATGCCCCAATGCTTTTAGTCATCGAAACCTGTTCGCGTAAAATAAGCACAATCATCCAACAAGAAAGCTCATATATATATATACTTCGTTGCTCTAACCCTACCTCGATTGCTTATAGCACTTAAAATCAGTCAATTATAACAAGCAAATAGGTAAAGTACGCTTGAGAATGGGCATTAGGCCCATTTGCAATAATTGGGAAAATAAACACTCACTGCAGCTCCTACAAGGCGACAAAATCACCAACGTCTTAGCTGCACTCACGACCAAGAAAAGCGACGTGGAAGAGATCAATTTCGTGAGACCTGGAGTCTCACCGAGGACGCAACATTGTCAGCGTTCGCCCTCGCGCACTGCAGATCCCCACCCAATGGAAAGAATGCTAAATGAATCACACGCTGTCAAATTGTGCTACAAGCTTCATGAGGAACGAATGCGAGTACCTCACTACGAGCATTACACAAACCATGAATTCAACAAGCCTCAAAAGCCGTCAGCCACAACTCCATGTCGATATGTAAGCTTACTTATGTATATGTACTAAATAAATAGAAAATTCTCAGAGTAGATACTCACATACTTGCACCCAGTAGTGTTAACTCCAAACCGAGCATGACGACAAACACACGAAAGCCCAACCCTTCATTTATGCCGCTAATTACACACAAACGGTCTTGTGCATGAGGAGAGCAAGATAGTTGCCACAAAAATCATGACTGGCGTCAGAATCCATCGTACACAGAATTTATAATTTTTGCAATAAAACTCGATTCCAAACACCCTGTAAATACAATTTTAAAAGGGCACATGTACGAAAACTTAAACCCTATAAATGTTTCCCATTATGTTTCCTACAACACACTTATTATTAATAAAAAGCATCGGTTAAAAAACTCAATCGTTATGCATAAGCCTTTGGACTTTAAGTTCTGTTTTGTGTCTAGTTTTTTTCCTCAAACAGGAACATTATTTGAATTCCTTCCTTCTCTTAGCACGCTACTAACCCACAATTCTGTTTAGAGCAATTTTGACGTCTCACAAGACTTAATCCCCCCATTAGGCAATAGCGAAGGAACAGGAAGGAGGTGGCCCATGCATAGGATCTAAAACACTGTTAGCATAAAATACAGAGGTAATGCTCGAAGAGAATGAAATTCTCGGCTAATCATCTGCACTCATACCAAATACCATGGCACTACTGTAGCGTCCCGAGGCTCCCTTTAAGGTAAAAGAAGGTATAGTACTGGGGCAGAATATATATTCTGGAAACAGAGGGCTTGGGGGCTGTTGGCACGGCCCGGAGGCCGGCCAACCGGCTAGTATAATATGGCCACCCAAGTGACCGAAACCGGCAGTTCGAACAAACAAAGTATTACAACTACTGTTTAACGAGGTAGTCTCAAGGCCACGATAATAAGTCTAAGTCTTTCTACTAGCACCTCATATTTATGCCTAGGCATTACGTGTACTTTTATCCTAAGCGACATTCGTTGAATGCATTTTGGCATTCATGAATCACGTAACTGTGTTCACTCCCCACACATAGACCCCTAGCCTCTTTGGAAGATCGAAGGTTGCAAGAAACACGTGTGGGTGAATACAAAATGCACTAGCAAGGAAAGTGTATTTGTCCAAGGTAATCAATGCACAAATAGGCTGCAGTCGGTGAATCCGCCCACAAATGCTGAAGCCAAAAGCACCGAAACGGTCACCAAGTAAAAGCACGCACCACCTTTGGCCCAATCCTCAAGATGAATGGCGAGGGGAAGGTGAGTGACACGTGAATTTGCTGGCTGTAGAGGAGCGTGGAAAGACTGACGAACGATGATGAAAGGCAAGCTGTAAGAGAATGCGGTGTTTGCGAAGAGCTCACCCAACAACCGAGAAGTCTTGCAAGAAAACACATTTCAGTGAAAATGAAGTGCTCTCGTCACTTCCTTGCGTAGGGAGGTACTTCATAAACCACCGTATTATTGCCTCGAAAAACGAAACATGTCACGTATTATCATCGGCAAGACAGGATACTGAAGTGAACTATATACCGTGTGAACGAACAAAGTCGTTTGTCTTCATCGCTGTGTCGATCGGTTCCATGGCAATACAGTGACATTGAATGAAGGAAGATTATCCGCTCCACTGCTTAACCGACAGTAAATGTTGTGATGGTGAGGAGAGTGGAGATACTGCCAACCGGATACAAGCCATATGGTGGAATTAATCCACTCACAGTCTCTACCATCGCCGAAAATCTCCTTGCCTAGCAGTTTCAGAATTTGATCACAACACAGTCAAGTTCATTGTGTTAACACGGAGCACAAAACACTGTGCTGACTGTTCAGCATTGTGCTCCACTCTTACCGTCATTGAACCTGGAGAAGCTACAGGACGGACTGAAGCACATTCTAGAAAACACCAAACAACAGCGTAGGGACCTGCCTTAGACCAGTGCCTCCGACACGGTATTTATACTCCTCTGGTGAGCGGAATTCAATGCAAAACTCATGGGACGAGTGCATCTCACCTCAGCGGGATGAGTAGTATTCACTCTCAAGACAGATGCTCACATCTGAGTTGAGTTCCATTTTAAAACACTTTTGCTACTTTTGCCGTTCGCGGTGCAACTGTCTCTTCCATCCAACATGAACTATCACCTTACAAAGTTAAGGCTTAGATGGGCTAAAATAGGATGAGGTTAAAAAGTGCGAAGAGAAGTCGGTAGTTAAATGTCAGTTCTGAACGCCACGGGTTTCTAGATATTTAGACTCACTCTTGGATTTCCTCTGTAACTTATGAATGTACCCTCAGGTCATTTGACAGCGACAATTGTCAAGTGAGATTTGCTCACACAGACAGCAGCAGCGGCAGCAACTATTCAACGCTCAAGGTGTTTCGTGCGTGAGAGAAGAATTACCAACACCATGTAACAAAGATGCGCAAAATCTAGTAAACACTGAAGTGAACGCACTAATTTGTGTCATGCAATTGGAATAGCAGGTCCTATGAAATTGTCCAAGTTCGGTAGAATATTCGAGCTGAACTGAACTCGGATGCACACACTTTCAGAATAGAGGTCACGGAGTGAATTGTGATCCAGTCATGAGTTCCATTGAAGTGCACTCAGCAGGAAGGTGTGAGTAGTAATTGAAGGAGGCTTCTTTGCAGAGGCATCTTGCCGTGAGATGTGACGATGCCGACCTCATCGCGAATCACTAATTTATCCCAATTACTTACATTTGGAGTTTGATTTGAGTGTTATGCTGGTGGTACTGTTAGTCTTCCTGTCCACATTGCATGTGCAGTACTTCTGCGAAATTGGAGACATCGTTAAGAGATCGGTTGTGGGGACGGTGGTCTCGATCTTAAATTAGGGTCGCTGGAAGTTGAAAAGCTGTCGAAGTGGAAAAAGAGTGAGGTGAATGGATGCTTGGAGTTGTGAAGGTGTGGGATTGTGACCAGTTGGTAGCGTAGGGTTGAATCGAAAGGGTTCTGAATGATTGAATGTTATGCGAGGTGGGGAACCAGAACTAGACCAAAAGCATCCCAAACAAGAAGTAAGGTATGTAGTTAGGTGACTGGATTGGTGAAAGGGAACAAAAAATTAGAGTGCTGGGAAATTTAATCTACGCGTCCTCAACTTAGCCTCCTATACCAACCTGATTGTAGAATGGATATTTGAAATGTGAACAAACCGTGTCCCCGAGGCACTTCACCTCAGCTCATGCACGGACGCGGCACGAAATGATTCAAATCACCAATGTCGGAGCTGGATGAATAAGTTAACACCGCCGAGGACTTCATCTCCGTGGCATCACTTCAATTGTTATTAATACACATACTGTCAATAGTTTTAATTAAGCGTTTAAAACAGTTATTTGCAACTGCGTGATTACATTACACCATTTAACTAATGAGCAGCTACTCATTAACGAGCCATCTATGCATTTGTAGTGATGTGCAGTCGTTAGCATTTGCATTATAGACACATTTCTCTTCCATCTATAAATCCAAATATGTGGTTTCTAACTTACGTTTATGTAAGCATGTACATGCAGACATGTATATGCCTATATTGCCCCTTCAGTAGGTGATATTGGGCAATGAAATACCGACAGTGTGTGTAGAATAAACCGGAATAAAAAGGAATGATTCAGTGCTTGAGTCGATGAGCAGGACGTGTTGATTAGCTGTCGTAAGGTTACCACCGACGCACAGACGGAGGATAAGCACGCACTGTCGCCACATCCACCTCCCTTCCTTCCTTCCTTCCTTCCTTCCTTCTCGAGCCAATAAGACGGCGACTGATGCAGTTTAGGCCTTTGTCATTGGCTGACACGTGCGCCAATGCATGCAAGGCGAACTTTGTCAGTGATGGTGAGGGAAGGGAGGTGCATAAATAGCAGTGGAGAAGGCCGTGGTGCAGTAATTCGTGCTGCGTTTCGCTGACGGCGAGGTAGTTGTTATGGCTCCCAAAGCAGTGCCAGGCAAGGCTGCGAAGAAGGCGTCGAAGGTGAAGGTGCCAAAGACGGACAAGGCGAAGAAGAGGAGGAGGAAGGAGAGCTACGCCATCTACATCTACAAGGTGTTGCGCCAGGTGCACCCGGACACGGGCATCTCGTCGAAGGCGATGTCGATCATGAACTCCTTCGTGAACGACATCTTCGAGCGAATTGCCGCCGAGTCGAGTAGGTTGGCGCACTACAACAAGAAGTCGACTATCACGAGCCGAGAGATTCAGACTGCAGTGCGTCTGCTGCTGCCGGGTGAGTTGGCGAAGCACGCGGTGTCGGAGGGCACGAAGGCTGTGACCAAGTACACGGGCTCCAAGTAGATGCGATGGGTGTGGAGTGCTGCTGCTTCTGCTGCACTCTGACGCAGCCCACCTAACCCCGTCCGTTGAGTAATTGAGTGAGTGAGTGAGTGAGTGAGTGAGTGAACGCATCCCACGGCCCTGTTGAGGGCCACTACCACGACATTCATTCTTGGTTGTTGTGACGGCAGTATGTATCTGTACTACCACTTTCTCTTCTTCTGAGTAGTCTCCACTGTGGCGCTGCTATTGGGGTGCTGGCATTGGTGTTGGCAGTGGTGTTGTCAAGGTGTAGGCGAGGGCAGTGCAGGGTAGGCAGGAGGGGGGATGGGATTAGGATGTAGTGGTGGTAAGGCGTGTGGAGGTGGCAGTGGTAGTTTGGTTAACGGTAAAGAGAGGGAGTCAGGAAGGGAGGGCGCGAAGCGGGCTTTGCGCAGTGAAGTGGTTCCTGTAGGTCCTCTAGGAGGGGTGCTGGGCCATGGGGCGATGTGGTGCACAAGCATGACCTCGCTATCAGTTTTCTACGCTTGGTTCGCTGAATGTTGACAGTAAGTGAGCGTGAACACTGGCCAAGTAAAGAACAACAACAGCTCTCTCTGCAGTGCCAATTGTTGGCACGCTTCTCCCACTCATTCCTTCAAATCCTGCCCTTCCAGTTGCGTCATTCACATGACGCCTACACCTCGTCCTCTTACGCACCCACCCACCCAAACCTCGCACAGTATGTGCAAAGCCAAACGATCATAGACCGCCGCAGCTACGGCTGAAACGGCTACCTGTTCCACTGAAATTTATTCATCATGTCGTGCTAAACCCTTGTGGCACGATAGTATACCCCAGCACCAAATGATTGATAACATGTGGGAGACCATTGATTCAGGATGGGAAAGCACAACACGCGGCCAGAATCTGAAAGTCACAGTGCCATCACCTACATCTGCCTACATCCAAGGCAGAAATGCGGACAAACACGCAACTGACACATCTGTTGGTCAACAATCCTCTTCCAGGTGGCCCTCAAGAGGGCCCTCATCACAGCCATAGTCACAAACTCAATCAATCAGTCTGTCCTTGCTGCCCACCTCCTCCTGCGTCTTCTTCGACAACAAAACCGCCTCAACGTTGGGCAGCACACCACCCTCCGCGATGGTCTCACCGAACACCAACTTGTTCAACTCCTCGACGTTGCGAATGACCAACTGATATGCGTCTTTTCACTGTCGCATGTCGCATTACTCGACAACTCCACCATCGCGGCAGCCAGGTATTCCAGCGAGCACAGCAACCCAGTAGAACGGCACTCCAGCATCCACACGCTCCGCGTCGTTACCACCACGCAACAGTTGGTGCACACGAACAACGGGAAACTGTAGACCTCACCGAGCCGACATCTCCTTCGCACTGGACCGTGACCTGCCTCCGCTGCCTCTTTCACCCATTCTCCCCTCGCTATCGACCAACCGATTGGAGCGTGTATCTCCCAAGAGACGGACTGCCTCCATCCAGCACGCGCCTCTTGTCACACTCAGACACGCTTCTTATTGGCTGTACAACACTCCAACAAATCTGCGCATTTCATTGGCTCGCCACCGCCAAAGCCTCCTGTCATTGGCTCCTGCATTTTTCACGCGGCATCCGACCACACCTGAATCTGGCATAATGGGACCTCACGTGGCAGAAATCATTAGCCATTCGTCCTTAATTTGCGTTAAGATTACACAATCTCGCCACAACAGATTCCCGTATTGTTAGTGCCGTATTTGCGAAACTATCAAATCCAGTAATCGCACTCCTCTTCACGCTCCTCTACTCACTTCCTCACGGATTAATCCATCTGTAATACCAGCAATTTAAATAGTTGGCCCTACCTAACTGAGTGAGCCATGTCGAAACTTTATGCATGCAAAGCTTTTTTTGTTGCTAACGCCCAAAAATCTTTCCACCAATTATTTATTTATCACTTTCAAATTTAGATAGCAATAAATACTTCTTACACCACCCATATTTCCACATGTTTTAGTGTGCGTAATTCTAACCGTGATAATCGAAAAAAATTGGATAGAAAAGTCACAATTAAAATAATAGTGATTTTAACTTTGATGCGTAAAAGAAACTAATATAAGTAAAAAGCAGGAATTGTTTAAATTCCCTGAGTTGCAGTTTTGATAGGCTCGTGTAGTGCTGGTGGCCATCACGTGTGTCCATATAATTTGGGGCGCGTGCGCGTCTCGCCATTCGCGGAGCGAAGCCTCTGTCTCGTTTATTGTGCTGAGCGATGTCCGGTCGTGGTAAAGGTGGGAAGGGTCTTGGCAAAGGTGGCGCCAAGCGACACAGGAAGGTGCTGCGTGACAACATCCAGGGCATTACGAAGCCGGCCATTCGACGTCTGGCGCGTCGTGGTGGAGTGAAGCGCATCTCTGGTCTCATCTACGAGGAGACTCGTGGTGTGCTCAAGGTGTTCCTGGAGAACGTCATTCGCGACGCTGTCACGTACACGGAGCACGCGAAGAGGAAGACCGTCACTGCGATGGACGTGGTGTATGCGCTGAAGCGTCAGGGTCGTACCCTCTACGGCTTCGGTGGCTAGGTTGTGTTGTGGACGGTGTGCGGACAGTCACAGGGATGGTGGCGATTGTTGTGTGAACGCTCCAACGGCCCTGTTGAGGGCCACTTGCAACATCACGTTGTGGATTGCATCGGTCTTTCTATGTTTCACTGGTACGCCATGAAGGTGGTATGGATGGGAGTTGGTTATTAGTTTGGGGAAGGTTGGAAAATCGATACGCTGGAAGGTTTTGGGCCTTTTCGTTATAGTTTCTGTTTGCTGAAGTCAGTAAATAAGAACTTAGGGGTGTGATAGCTGCCTCGTGCGTGTTTACGCTGTGCCTACTTTGGCCCAGATAATGCATGCGATTTTGGAGTGCACCTATTCGGGGATTTGAGAAGTCGGCCATGTAGGCGTAAACGCTGACGAGGTGCAGACACGGTTGGAGTTTTGGGTGGGGGGTGGATTTGTGTAGGGCGTAGTTATTCGTGGCTTGGGTTAATATCCCTTTTTCAGGGTATAGGGTTGGCACTGCTCTCCTTTTTCCAGTCCTCCCGTTTGGTCTCCCACTTCTCTGGGTGGATTCGACCCCTGGTCATGTATCGCACCTTCCTTCTCAGCATAACACATCGTTTGTATCCGGGTTGTCTGTGTGCAGGCGCCCTTCAAGCTGACACTTGTTAGTTGATTTGCCATGTATGGCTAGTTATCTACATCAACTATTTAAATCCTCTTTGTGTGGGACGCATAGGTACAGAGCGTTGGAAGCATTAACCGACCAACAGTTTTCAATGCATAAAAGTGGTGAGAGGGAGCTTTCTTCTACCACTGGCACTTTTAGAGATTGAATGCCTTCGACTCACTACGGCACTTCCTTGACCTGCAATTAAGGATGTTAGTCTCTGACAAAACGCACTACACTAGCTACATCGCGGGGCCTCCACAGTCTTTGCCGCTGGCATAATACAGCGAACATTCCCATTATGGCTTAGTTTTCAATCAGATAGAGTATTTGGCAGCATTTTGAGCATTTACATTCATGCGTGCCACATTAAATTCACGAGGGAAAGCAGGGCTAACCTCACTTCCAAATGACGGCTTTCTTCACGTTTCCGTGCTCTGCTTCCACTTTGTAACACCAACCTCCTCCACCCAAACCACGAACCTGCCTATCTGCTGTGATGCATCCCATGTGCGTTCAAGCTCAAGTTACATAGGATGCCGACCTCCAACGTTACCTACACATATTACCTACTTCTCCGCTCATCCGTGCAATCACAAGCTCGCTGTCGTCCTCACTGTATCCACTAATTCATTCTACTAACGAAACCGCCCTTTCCCATCAACAACTCACGAATGGCCACTCTTATCACCACCACACGCTATGCAGGCGAGTCAGAAGCACCACAGGATCTCGTGAAGTCAATGAGCACACCACAAAAGTCAACAGTAGTGCATTGAAAAGAAGCCATCACAACACAAACACATTCAAACAAGCCAATGCACCATTGGGTTAGATCGCGTCCCCGCCTTCCACCGACTTACTAGAGCATCCGCACAGAAGGATGGGCAACAGTAGCGCAACCCATGACCGATGAACAGGAATAGGTACACTTGCAATGCGCATCAGTGCGAATCGGCACCCCACGTACCGAGCTCCCATCGCATCACCAACGCAATGGCATCAAAAGCATCGACGCAGCACCCACACTCGCAGCTTTATTTCCCGAGGTAGCTTCAACTTCAACGCCGCCTGTCTGAAAAATATTAAAACTGCTGTTAAACAACAGTGTCGAGCACACAATTGACAAGACAAACCATCCCAAAAATGGCTACTTGTCAAGAATCTATTAAGGTAACCAGCCACTACCTGCACCAACATCTAGGCTACTTTAACTCCATGCAGTCACAAGGGTGCACACCGTTATCCAACAGTTCCTCCTCATAGGTCTTGGGTGCCACAATGCCTTCCACATGCAACCACCGAGTCGTTTAGGTTGTTGTAGTGCTAGTCCATTTCTCCTTCGAAGCAGATAGTCACCGACAGCGGGTCGCCATGGCAGAAATCTCACACCCACTCGATATATTCGAAGGTGCAATCCACCACAGACCTCCCTCAACTCATGACACCAATGGACTTAACTCACAACCACATTACCCTCAGTTTGCGAAAGTCAAATTCCTGCTAAGTGACCATCTCAGGGTCACATTTTCGAACGTACAGTCAGAAATCTACTGGCACACCCACCCACCACCACCTACATCACGAGCATGCCATTACCCCAACTTCTTGCATCACCTCGGCACTATGCTCCTCACCACCAACTTGTAAACGAATCTCAAGAATACAGAATTAAACATACAATAAGCTAAAAATAGAAAGTATGATAAAATCTTATTGAAGTTACTGAATATGTTGCAGCAAAACATCTTACTCGTTTGTTCTTGTTTCTCCTTCGCTTCACATATTCCATCTTCTTCCTATCCCATGTCTGCTCACCTACTCTAACATACGCCTTCGCTTCCCCAGCACACCTCATGCCAGCGGCACCTGTAGATTTCCACCAAACTTATAAGAGTCAAAGTAGCAGCTCAGTGGATATTCCATCCCCTTTTCAGCCTCAAACAATCTATGATGAGTAAATGAAAATGCCACAAATATGCATACCCGTCCAATAAACTCTATATAATTGCCGAAAACGCTACGCATGGCTCGCCATTCCAATAGAATCAGCTTCAGATTTAAAATTGTATTGTTCACAACTCGTTTCAAAGTACCTCGCCAACGTCCTGTTACAACAAACCTAATTTAGGTAGCGTTTAGAAATTCAGGCCACTTAGTCCCAATGCATGAAAATACACTACAGCCTTCCGGGCACACGGTTTCAAGTCATCTAGACATCATTCCTTTGCATCAGAATCGAAATCGGACATTAACTCAGTTCGAAACCGAATCCGCGATTAAGTGGCCAACACAACTAAGGACTGGGGCTTCAACGTGTCATACGGAAGCTAAAGCGTAATTACAATACTATGTTCCGATAAGCGTTACCTATTCTATTGACACAGACATTAAAACAACTTAGATAATCCAACTTTTGCCAAGCAGCGATGATGAAAAGATTCGGGGATGTGAGAAGATAACAAAGTGATATGCAATAAACACGTATACCACAACTACCAATGCATTAAAGGAGTGCTATCAATTCATAAATCGCGATTCATTACTATCTGATCAACATTCAAAAATATAGCAAAGGCAAAACTCGTATTCAGTGCTGTTAGTAACGCCTCCATATTTATAACAAATGCTTTACCAAAGGAAAGTGTATTTCCGTTAAATTCAGGGCCTCAAACGACTTTAGCAGAAAGAAGAGCCAAATATCAGGCACTTCTTAAACTGTGTTTAACAACTTAGATCTCAATTCTCAAAACTCATCCATAAATGCACAAAGAATAGGATAAATGAGTGCACTTGCATGAAACGAGTACTTCTTAAAAGGGTTCGGAAGGAGCCAACAAAAACTTGCCAGAATTCCACCTTTTTGCACAAATCAAGCTCCATTACTCGAGATTCATCGCTATAAATGTAGTAGACCACTAAACACACCAAGCGACTAAATTAGGCTGATGACTTGAAGTGTTGTGCAGTAAAACAGAAACTCGAAAAGGCTGTGTGTGAAAGGAAAAAAGACAAAGCAGCAATCCAATTATTTTTCCATGTTTTCAAATTTGCAAGTAAATGTACAAACAAAGTAAACTAAAAGCAAATGAGAAACTTTAGAGAAGTGCTTGTTATTCAGTACCGATAAATTGGTAGAGACAAAAAGAAAACTATGTGCTTACATCAAAATCGTACTTTTTGTTGTGGCGAACACTTAACAAATTAAAACGAAAAGAATGAGTTTCAGTAAGGTGAAGTTGGGAAGGAGAGAATGCAAACGCGTATACAAATAAGAAGCCCATCCCCGTCTCTTCAGGTAACGTCAAAAAGGCTTTCATCGCTTTGTGAAAGCAAAGGTAATCAAGTTGGTTGCAGTAGACTCCATAAAATGCCACTCAAGACGCAAATTGGGACCAAAACCTTCGTAACCATTTGCCTATATGCATGTAGCTACAATCCTTTGCATTTTTCCTCATTAAAGTAATCCGCGGTGTGATAAAGGAATGCTAATTTAATGCCTATTTAAAAACGATGCTGCTGGTAAGAAGTTGAACAGCTATTTGAATGGGGACGTGGATGAGCAAGGCCTTTCTTCAGATATAGAAAGATTGTCTTCTTAACTGCTACCGCTTAGCTGCCAGATTAAAGCCTTTTGATTATAAAAAGATACCTAAAATCATTCACACTCCCTTTTTTAAGATGGCAGAGATGTAGGGGATGAATAAATGGGAATTCCTACAGTCACGTTACTTGCATACATGCTGTGTTGCGCATTTAGACCCAGTCGCAGATTCATGAGCTTCGCACTCAACTTCATGACTTGCAAGATATTTTTGGTACACAAAATGAATAGAAAGTTGTTGCCTTCGCAACACAAAGCACGCTCTGCCTTCATCTCTTCCTTGCTCTGCTCAGCTACTCTCCAATGTGCAAAATTGGCTGTTTAGGGGGTATAAAAATACGAAAAATATTATGACCCCACTAACCTGGCAGAAGAGATGTTATATTAAGCGGAACATCATAACTACGAAATTTTTATGAAGTGCTTCTCGGTTAAAAATCAGCGTGCACTACATTAAACATTTAATGAAACCCCATAATCCATGTTGGCTATGATATCGTTTTCAATGCCTGCGTAGATGTATCGCCAGGTTCGACGACTACAGAAACCTAAAAACATAACATTTGCAATACTTTGTTCATTCGAACCATCGATTTCGTTCATTTGGACGACCATGTTGTACTAGCAGGACGGCCGTCCTCCGGGACGTGCCAACAGTCTCCAAGCCCTCTGTTTCCAGAATACATATTCTGCCCTGTTTTACATTAAAAAAAAATTCTCAAGACGCTATATTGGTGGCAGCGAAAAGCGAAATCGACTTCGACAAATTTCCATCTTCATCTGTACCGCATGTGGCAAAATTTGGCGGTATGAAAGAATGCATGTGCTACGGATGGGAGAATCTCTTACAGCCCATAGCTGAATGGCTAAGACCGATGTCTTTCTTTGGCCCTTTCCTCATCCTCGTATTAACAACTGAGGCGACACTAGCCGTGAAGTCCAAGCCTACTAGTAATGCCAAAAGGGATCAACTGCGCTATGGTCAAGCAAAATGTGGTCACCGAAAGGTGCATCACCAGATATAGAATGTGCAGGACGCCATTCGGTAGCATCTTTTTATGCTTTGCGCACTTAAAATCGCGTGCATCGTGCTCCTATGTGGTATGATCACCTCATTTGCTCAGGGTTCTACGGTGACTACGCATTTCTCCCATGGCGTCATAAAGCCTGGAATCACAATATGTCGTTTGTTTTGACCCATTCGAAAACTTGGATTCGTACACCCGTCTTTCATTGGGACGCATTATCATGGGAGAGGAAGACCAAGAAATGCGCTATGTGCTATGTGGAATTGATGGCACTACAAGAAGACATGCGCACGAATCTCGATGACTGGTACGGTTAGCTCGTGGGTGCTTCTCACAGCATTGAATACGTTGTGATAGCTGGCACGGAAGGCTGACCAAGGGGAGCGTCAGGGACGACGATCGAAAGAAGAGCGGGACTGTGTAATGCTTTGTTTGTTCGAGCTGCCGATTTTGGTCACCTGGTAGGCCATATTATACTAACCGGTTGGCCGGCCTCCGGGCCGTGCTAACAGCCCCCAAGCAATCTGTTCCCAGAATACATATTCTGTCCAAGTACTATGCCTTCTTTGAACTTAAAGGAAGTCTTAGAACGCTGTAACCTTCTTGCTTAGGCAATATAAATAAAAATTGAACGCTAACCTACTCTTGGACTCCAGTGTTTGCAACGTTGGTCCAATACTATTAAATATTTTATGGTGGTGGCGATCATAAAATTCAATGGAATACACTTTTGTAAGCTACGGGTCATCTGATGTCAAAGGCAAGCAAAATGCTACAAATTAAGAAATTTTAGTGTTTACCTTTATTGTTTCTGGTAATGGTTTACATTTTCCTCTCAGTTTTAGTTTTTGTCTATTTAAAATCCACTGTAATGGTAAATCGGCGCACGTTTGCGCATCTTTTGGCCCTGAAAATTTTTGTAATGAGAGGAAATTAGTCTAATTAATGTCTCGTTGGCAAATTGTAGGACAAACCATGATCGCTAATTATCGTAATGCCAATCACTTGTTAGGCGGCTAGCTCAAATTTTTCTTCTGTGTAGTTTCTTCGATGATTTTAGGCAGGTTTGAATTCTTGCTAGAGGGGCTTTGTTTGCATAAATTTTAAAGCTCCTGGCAGTTAATTGTTCTGTTTGGCGTAGGCAATGTTTTGAACCTCTGATTCCATAGGTTTGTGTATTTCCTTTGGGGCATTATATTGCTATGAATGGAGATACTACTTAGCAGCACTGAATGTGTATCCAACTTTTGTGGTTACCCCTTGCATTTTTTAGGTAAGAATGGGTTGAAATTTCGAGTTTTTTAATGCTTTTTCGTCCAGCAATGGACGCGGTGTACGTTTTTTTCGCAGTAGCATGCTTTTACCATTTAATCATAGGTACTTTCATGTCTTATGTATGGCGTAATGTGAGTTATTTTCATCACTCTAATGTTCGTATTGGTAGAACATGTATCGAGGGCACAGGACACTTCGTGATTCAATGATTTAATGACTGACTCTGGTTTTATGTTGATATTGTCCTTGCCAAGCGTGTTATTTGGGGCCTTGGTTATCATTTAGTTGTGCGTTCAGCTTTGATACGAGTTGGTGTATGAGGTAGCTCCAGAGGCAAAAATAATGGTTACTTGGGAGCGTGTAGATAGTTGCTTGGAAATGTTGGCATCACTACGCGGACTGCATCTTGAAGTGGTGTTAAATATTTGCTTTTAAATGTATTTTTTTTGTTGTTTTAACTTTGCGTGCCTTTACTGCAATTTGTTGGGCGTTAAGTTCTCGGCCTTTCCTTTGTTGGATACTACGAGCGTACAGTAAGGGCGAACTAACATTTGATGAATCCGCAGAATGGTTGACAGTGCAGGATTTTCGAGACACTCGCGGAGGCGCCCTCTTGGTCCTGCGATGCGGATCCTTCCATGGATGATATCAGTGTGTTTGACGGTATGGTGATAGATGTGATACTTGTCTCCCTTTTTTGTACAAATGGTGGGTAATCGCATGGAGGCATGTTAAAGAGACGAGACGAACGTGGGATTGGAGTCGGCATGATAGGCAATCTGGTTGTCTCGTTGGGGAAGGATGGTGAATTGCAGTGATGATTGTTTCAACGTTGAAAAGAGGAAATTGAGGAGAAGCGCTACAGACTTTTAAGATCGAGTTAATGCTCTTTAGGTGAATTTTGGTTGGTTTAATTTTGCAGATCGGGGCGTATGTCTTATTTTACTATTTATTAGTTTTCCATTGTACACGAATGCCCTTTATGTTGTTTGCGTATCTTCCATTTTTAAAGCATAAAATATGTTTGTTGGTACCTATGTACACGTATGTATATCTTCCAAAATGCATTGGTGCATGTATCACGTTTTTCTATTGGCTGAGATTCACGAATGAGCATTTGGCAATTTTTCGTTGTCCATAGACAACTTACACGTTTCTTCGTTATGCTGAACAACTGTAGAAGGGATTAATTTAAGTTGTCCGGGCGGTTTGTCAGGTAGTGCGTTATTTCAAATAGGTGAGGTTATGGCGAATGAGGTCTCATTTGTTGTAAAAATGAGGAGAATCTACGAAGTTCCTGACTTCACTTGGTGCCAAAGTCGTTTAAGGTCCAAAGTATAGCGAGAGGGGATTTGTTCACCTTGAAACCTTTTGTGGTAGACATGGAGGCCTTTACGAACAGCGTTAGATAACAGTTTCGCCTTCGAAATTCGCACATTGCTCATGGAACTTGTTAGTGGAGTACTTTTGTGTTGAGATTGTCAGCCTCTCAAGGGTGGCGGCTGATGATGGTGAGCGGTTCCACTGACTAACACGCATTCTGCTGTCGGCACAGCCTTCAACGTTGGTGATGGGTCGCTTTTTAGTGAAATCACAGGCCCGACCGGCTGCCAAAACATCCAACGTTGTCGGCCTTGGCAGTGGTAAACGGAAAGCCACTGAAGCGCCTTCGCACTCGTTGGTGCCGTTGTCAACAGCTGTGGTGATGCGATTATCCTACATATTGATTCTGTCGAACGTCACCTTGCTCAGTGTGGACTGATCATTTGCCCAAGACAAGAAGTGTGACTTTGTGTCTGGAAGACTTATAAAAGGCTTGGTGCGGTGTGTGGATGCCATGCGATAGCAAAACGAAGGCAAATCGGTAACCCGGTAAGTACTTCCCTATAAGGCAGTATAATGGACAACTTTGGTCTGATGTTGTCACCGGCTTGCAATTGTTAGTTTTGCTCGTTCTTTCATTTTGAGATCAATGTTTGTCAGGTTTTGTCGCCTTTGATATTATCGTATGAGGTGAAGCCGATAAGAAGTGATTGGGGATGTACTTATAAGATGAGGCTTTTATGTGGAAGCATGAGCCTCCATATGTCCAATGTTTACGGCTTAAGGCGCGTCGATAACTTGTCCAAAGAGGCGCTTTGAATTACGGCCACTTGAATGAGCGTTGCAGTGAGTGGGATGACTTATTGTTGGGTGCGATTGATTTGTATGCGAAACGAAAAATGTGCAGCGGCTTCAAACTGCACTTGCTTCCACAGATTCTGGCCCATACAGTTTCCACCATATGAAATTGTGCCATTTTGGGATTTGTTTGTGCGCATTGTTTAACGGCCATCTGCCAGTTGATGGGATTGAGTGTATTGCTGCCGCCTGAGACAAGTGCTTGGGTTTGTCGTTACATGTCTGTGGTGTGACACTAGATTTCAGACTGGTAGCCATATCAAGGTTCAATTGTTCTGTCACTATCATGGTCGTGATGCCGTACCATCGGCAGGAGTTTGACCATTTTGCTTTTAGGTCCACTAACCACGAACACGCATGATGGTAAGCACATTCTCCCAATCTCCCACGGAATTAGCCTACACCGTAGGGGATGAGGAAGCTGTCAGTATAGTGCTCCCACCGAGGGGAGCACGGAGAATGGTGCTGGACAGGGTGAAGGGGTCATGTAATGCGTCAGTGGTCCGGTGAATGACGAATTTTATTGGTGGATCCACTTACTTGCCTCGTCGTTGCACCCTCATCGAGTGGATTGTCACTATGTTAAATACACGTCTCTGTGTTCTGCCCTAGTATGATGCCTCATTTCGTCTTTGGGGTGGAAGAAAGCTGAAGACGCTGCAGTTCGTGCGCATGAGTTAGTGATGGAGACGTTCTAGTGTGGAGTAGAGCGTCGTTAGCCGCGGCCAACTGTATAGTCTTGCAGTAGCTGAGGCATGTTTTGCCTCAGCAGGTATGCAAGCGCTTTTTTCTTGTTAGATCGCAGTTAACCGCTCCCGAAAAGATGATTAGTGTATTTTAAATTGTATAGTGAGGTGTTAAGAAAAGTGACATGCTGCCACTTGGCCCTGAGAATGGCCTTAAAGAGTTTAGCGTGCGCAATTTGTAGGTAGATGTGTTTGGGAAAAGTAGATGCTCCTAACCACTTTTTGCAGGGCATGTACACCAAGAAGGTGGGAAGGAAGGAAGTCTATATAGGGCTTGAGTAAACTCGTAACACCTTCACCACCGAGCGGATCCAACTGTTGTGGTTCCAGTACGCGGTACCTTTAGATAGATGTGACGGCCAGTGCCACCTTTGGGCGACCGCGTGGGATTTAAAGAAATGCTGAGCGATATTGCTAGGTGAGATGGAGGCTGTGGTAGGAGGCCATATTGTTGAATGCCTTTTTGCAACATCTGTTAGTCACCCTACAGTCCTTTGTAGCTTTTTTCTTTCCCCAGTGTTACTTTAAGCTGCTGGCGTTTCAACTGCCTCGTTGGCAGAGCAGTGAAACCTCCCTCTATTTGGTGACACTAGTCCTTAAACAAAGTCAAGTCGTTGGATGCACATTGTAGTGCAAGTAGGTGATAGAAGTGTTAAGTTGGAAATAATCTGAAATGATTTCCATAAGACTAGGCTCGCATCGGGTGCAGGTTAGGACGGAAGTGAGGTGATGTAGGCGATGGCTATGGGATTGATACTTATCTTCTGGGGTTTAACCACCAGTAGTGTTAAAGATGACACAGATTTTCGACCTGGAACTTTTCTTCCAACTCCTATTTCGGTGAGTTTTGGACGAATTGTTTCAAAAACACATGCGTGGATCCGCATTATAGCACTAGATGAAGCCGTCTGATGCTGTGCCACATTGTGTCATTACTTTAAAAGTTTCATCAAGCAAAGTTGGTATACATTTAAGAATGAGTTGACGTTATCCTTTTTATTGCCTTATAGTGAAGAAACATTGCCCCACATGTTGAGGACGACAACGACCTTGAGAACATCATAATGCCACGCCGATGGGACGCGATGACAAAGTAAATGTAATTAATAAAAAGCGAACTGTGGAAACATAGAGTGCTAGATGAGTGCATTTTGGAAGCAGGAACACCAAAGCGCAGCAATAAACCCTCTGCTATTGAAAAAATTGAAAGTACTTGAGCATTTGTAGCGCGGGCAATAGGTGTGGGATGTGCGAAAATTGAATTGAAGAAAGCAGGTGTGGAAGTTTAAAAAGCGGCAAGGATTAGGGGAATTAACAATTAAAAGGAATGGTGCAGGTGTCAACTGCGTACTAAACAAGACCATTTGCGGAAAATGTGATTGACACAAATATCACGTGGTGGGGGAGGGGAATGTGGAAGCAGATTTGGTCCCGCTCATAGGCGGCTAGCAAGCTTAAAAGGGGGAAGAGGAAGCTTGGTGGCGTTGAACAGCTAGTAGGTATGCGATGTATTATCCAGAATCTGAGGCGCCAAGACATTCACTGTCTTCCGGCACTCCAATAGCTCTAACAAGGCAAGGTACGGATCAATCTTTGGACTTTAAATAGCATTGGAGGCGGCCACAGCTTAAGCAGTATCATAGGAAATTACGCTATTACTCAAACTGTCTTTGTTCATTGGCTGTTCCCTTTAGATGCAGCTACATGTAAAGTGTAGCTCATTTAAAGCACTCAAAAGTAGAGGAATGAGATATAAGTGTGGGACTGAGAAAATAGCAGGAACTACTTGGTCAAAAGTGCAGCATTTGCCATCGACGTGTCCTGCATTTTAGGCTACTCAGACATGTCAGAAATCTTCCTCTTTTCAGTCATAAGGAGTTATTAAAAACACTTAAACAAGGCGAACTCAAACAGTAATGGAAGCACTCCCCAAATCACTGACAAGTGTCATAGGGTTCGCATCTTCCAGCGGCGTTTTGGAGTACTGTCAAGCGATAGAGAAAAAACTTTTGGCAATGGTGGAGAAGGAAAAAAAGGGAGGCATATGCATTAGCAAAAAGGGTGGAACAGCAAGCAATGCACTCAATTGCTATTCACTCATCAATTTAATGGTTGAGGTGTTTCATTTGTTTGCCCCAGTAAGTTGCAAGAATCACAGTGCATTAATCACCGCTCCTGAGAGGCAAAATGCCTTCCTAGATCATTTAACTGATAGAACAGTTTGTTATAACCAACTGCTTTCTCGCTCTGACGTAACAACAAACCAATTCATAACCATTATGCAGGAATGACACAGAAGAACGGGCACATCGCATGCCTGAAGAAATACAAGACCCTTTTTCTGACTAAACAGTGCTCATCGCCACCTCGCACGCAAATGAGGATACATCTGTGGAAGTCACTTTAACGTACACTTTCCTCGACCACCCCATTTCTGACTTTTAGCTCACTCTTGGACTTCTGCTCTTCCTCTACTTCTCCTCTCCGTGAACGCTTATAAAGGGTTCGCTATTGGTGAAGGCGATTTGTTTATGGGGAAGAAGAAGCGTAATGGTGTGGCGGATGAGGTGTGTCTTTTTCAAATGTCCTCTCATGAAGAGTCTACAGTAGTCTGGTTTAATGCTTCTTCAGGAGTCATCTCATCTTCCCCCTTTTCGCACCCATTTCCTGCTTTTTTTCCTTCACTTCCTTCGTCCCTTATTCTTTCATCTCGAATTTTGGAGGATCAGTAACGGAAGACGTGCCACATTTTTTTGATACTTCCTAATTCCTCTCACTTCTATTTAAATGCTCTTGATTCGGCAAGGGATCTAATGCCTCCAACACATTCTTCTTTGTTAATAACATTTTTTTTTCTATTTCTACTTTAAAACGCAACCACGAGTCCATTGGCGGGAAAAAAGTCAAGAATCGGTGCTACTACTGTGTTTTTACACTTTTGGAGGGCTCTTCAGATTGTGTTGGTGAGAGGCCCCCTCCGATCAACCTGTAGATCCATTTGCAGTGGAGGTAGAATTGGTTGCAGTAACTTATTCTCATTCTCGAAATCAGTTTACCATCCATTTTTCAAAATTTGTGTGCAAATAATTACTTCCTCACTGATTACCCGTCTTTGATGGGAAAATTTATTTGGGAATTGTCAAGGCTCCATGCAACGTGCCTATGTACCTCGGTGTCACTTCCATAACATCACTAGCCTCGGAACCGGGTGAACCATCAACAGAATCGTCAAGGATATCTATCATTTGACTTTATAGCGTTGCGACAATATTATTTATGTTCGCCATTTATAAGTGTGCAAGTAGATCGTCATGGAGACGACTACATTGCTTTAAACTGTGTCCTTGGTTTTTGTTTTTTTTTGGAATGGACAACAACAACCAGAATGCTTGGCCTCCGCATTATCAGATGATAGTTCGCCACTTTTGCAGTAGATGCTACAGGTGGTGGCATTGGAGCTGGCAGAGATGAAAAGTGATTTTGTTGTCCGCATCTGCTGCATTTTCACGTGTTCCAAGTGCCCACTTTTACTTATCCTCCTCCTCCTTCTCCTCCTCCCCCTCCTGCGTTAGCACACTCCACTGCAACCAACAAGGCAGCAAGCACAACAGCCTAAGAGGCAGTGGACATTCGTCTAGAGCTTTAGCTGACGGCTGATTGTCAACATCTGAAGACTGCTTACAGGCAGCACTGCCTAATTCCACTCCTTTGTTATATTTTGGATCACTTGTCGACACCAGATCAGCCAGTTGTTCACCAAGGTAGGAGAATTAGCTCTACCGAGGAGAGATTGAGTAAAAGTGCAACTTCATCGACTCCTGATGGTTAGCAAAGGCCAGGAAATGATGCATTTGGTCAGCAAAGGCTCGCACAATCCACGGCGTGGCCGTTTTTTCCCATCTTCAGTATCTTATGTCTAAATCTACATTAAAGCTAAAATAAAAACTTATATGGGAATAAATTAGGCTCCACGTATAAAGTTACCCTCTCAATATCTACTCCAAAGTTTCTACTTAAGCATCACTGCTGAGTGAAAACTTGCTTTAGAAAAGGACAAAAATTTTGCACTGTTTCAACCATCTGTAGATCAACCGTTGGTTTGCTGCAGTGGCGACCTATTACGAGTTCCACATTCAATTTCAGCACCTTGGATACGGTGAGAAGAGATAAGTGCCTTATTTATGAAGATGTGACATTATTGGATTGAAACGGGATAGTAATCTTGAGTCACCACCGAAAGACCTCTGTCTCAACTTCCAAAGTGACAAGCATTAAGAGCCGATGATCTCGTGAAACTCCCCGTCTCAACAACAACCAAGCGGTTTCAAGCATTACTTTCTCTTACTATTATCCCTTACATCATTTCCATTCACCACAAATGAAAGCACTCGCATTGAACCCAGGCAGTCAGCTACTTCAAATGTTTACACCCAAAAGAGGAGCTCAATTGTAGATCGAGAGGTATCATTTGACAGGTTCACTATTGACTACCGACTGGTATAGTTTAATAGGGCAGCGATTTGTGGTTCCATGCCCGCGTGTAGGCAACACCCTACGAAGCGCTTTGCGGGCTTGGACACCAGCTCCAACTGTTGCCCTTATTTTGTCCTTTCTTACGCGATTATATTAGCTTGCCAAAGGTTGCTCTTAGTTTACCAGCATAAACTACAACTTAATGTCCCTATCTTCGAGTAAGGTAGGTGAAATAGGCAGACATATGAGTACTTTCTTGCGGGTAAAAGCATGGAAGGGGATTTGAGGGAGTGAAAGCGACAAAGAAAGGCGGGCAAGAACACAAAGCACGACTCCATAATTATCCACTCCAGTAGATTAGTTGAGGCATTGTTGTATGCCTGGAGCAGTGGCGAACAACATTGTCATAATAAAGTTATCCTTAACTTTTGTAACAATAAAATATGAAACAATATTTAAACTAATGTGCACAATAGAAACCTTGACTTTTTTACTACTGGCTGCTTCGTCGTGATCCACCTGGAAGGAGAAGTACTTGTCCGTTCAGGTATAAATCGCTTTGCACTGATAGTCAACCAAAGCAGGTCTCAGGGACAGTCTTAAATTTTTTTCGGCCGTATGAAGAGGTTCAACTACATCCCTGCTCTCCATTGACCCACACTCTTGATCCCTTAGTCTACTTTTTAGAATCATGTGGCATTGCTACCCTAGTCCTTCAATAAGGCACCTTGCTCCAAATCATCGACAGGTGAATGCGCTGACTCCAGACATTCATCCAATTAACAAGCAACTCCTCTGGTGCCACTTTTTAAGCACTTTAGTGGCTCCACACAAGTTGAGTGGGAGGGGACGTCTTTGAATGCAGTGTGCGACAACTGTAGTGCGGGAATGCATTCCATTACCACATGCCTCCAAATGCATTTCACTCAACATCTTCGTCCCTTTACTTGTTAAGAGTTTTACTGCACTCTGAGTCGGAGTGAATGACAAGGTCACAGAAACTACTTCATCACCAATCATTAAGGCTGTTTTTTTTTATCACACAGTTAATAAGGTCAGCTCATAAAAAATACTTCCAATCTTTTTCACTGCTTTATAAGCAGTGACTAGAATGGCTGTTCTCATCCATTCAATGCTTTTGAGGCTCCACGAACTGCGTGTAACTTGATAGTATGCCATAAATTCGACGGCTACTGCATTTCTAATGTTTGATCGCTATTTGAAAGGAGGTCACTAGAAGCAAAAAGTGGTGCTCCTCTTTTATTAATTATTAAATAAGCATCATTACAGGTAACTTACCAGTACATTCAAACTTAAAAACCCAGACAAGTACCCACTTAGAATTAAACTTCTCGACTATAACTAAAAGTACTCAACCTACTCACTACTACTTACGATCACGAAGAGAAACGCAACGACACAGTGCAATGTTTAGCCCTCGAAACCTTCAGTAAAATGACTCTTTCTTACCCAACCGAATTAGCAATGCATAGAACGATATAAGTTTTTATTGCATCAAGATATGCCAATCAGGAGTGCATACATTAGCGCTTCTACACTGCTGCATTTGTGCCACTCACACGTCAACATGGAGCTGGCACCAATATTCACGTCACTGCTCACTCAATGACGTGTACGCAGCAAAGCTTGCATTATAGTTCATTCATTTTGGGTGTGCAGGCGCCAGTTAATGAGAATAAGAATACAGCAGAGGCAGATCCTGGTTAGGCGAAAGCATTGAGTAGTTAGCGGGCATCGTGGATAGGTTCAGCAAGGCCAGCTGCAGTAGATAAAAGGCCTACAGCGATGGTAGAAGTCACCATCATCAAAGTATACGCGTTAGCGTTCAGAAATCTCACGAAAGCTGTCAGCAGCTTCAGTCATCAATCTCGTTCATCAGTGTATTTAAAGTCGGCAGAGTGGAAATCATTACGACTGAACAAAGCCACTGCAAAACACCGAGTTGTATTGCTTTCACAAATAAAGAACACCTCATATGAGGGACCGCAAAGAAGCAGGCGACCATGAACCTCACAAATACGATATTCGAAGTGAAGCGTCTAATCAAGTGTTGTTTCGACGACATGAAGCGGTGGTCCTTCAAAGCTGTAAATCCTAGAAAATACCGAAAATCGAGGTGCAGCATTGTGGTGCGACAAAGCATCTCATTGTAGAGTAGATCTCGTCCATGGTGCTGTCGAAGATGAAGGAGACTGCGGAGACGTATTTAGGCGAGAAGGTGACAGACGCTGTCATCACAGTGCCAGCATACTTCAATGTGAATCAATGTCAGACCACAACTGATGCAGGGTAACTAGCGGATTTCAATGTGCTACGCCTCATCAATGAGCCAACAGCAGCTACCATTTCCCACGGTGTGGGCAAGAGGTTTGACAGGCAGCGCAATGTGCTCATCTTCGATTGGGGCGGTGGGACCTTTGACGTTTCTATCTTCTCCATAGATAATAGATAATTTGAGGTAGGGACTATTGGTAGTGTTACGCACCTGAGTAGTAAAGGTATTAATTCTCCACCGATCGATCATTATGTGGAGATGCTCCCAAAGGGGCACAAATAAAGGATTTGACATCTAGCCAGGAGGTCATTAGCCGTTTGAGTAAAGCGTGTGAGGAGGCAAAGAGGATGTTGCCTTCGGTCCACTGCACGACCATAGAAGTAGAATAGATGTTTAAAGACATCGATTTCAGTGCGACTCTCACACGATTCCGATTTGAAAACCTGTGCTTTGGATCTCTTCAGTCGGACGATAGATGCAGTCAAGTCTGCGTTCAGCTATGCGAAGATGACAAGGCTGATGTGCAAGCAATAGTGTTGGTGGGTGGGTCGACGCGTATTTCGAAGGTGGAAAAGATGTTGCAGAACTTCTTTAAAGACACCAGATTGAATAGATCAATAAACCTAGACAGGACAGTAGCGCACAGCACCGCGTTGCTGACGGTAAATCTGACTAGTAGCAGTTCGGTGACGATGCAGGATTTGGTGTTGCTGTAAGTGACGCCGCTCTAACTGGTTTAGGAGTTCTCATATGGCACGATGGTGACAGTGGTAAGGTGCAACATGTTAACACCAACGAAGCATACAATAATTTGGGTGATTGCTGGTGATAATCAAATAAGCACTACAATTGAGGTCTTTAAGGTTGAACATGCGATAACAACCCACAACTACTTCATGGGCAGATTAACTTTGACTGATTTACCAACGTGGTCTTTGAAAGTAATGAAAGCAGCATTCTTAATGTGTTGGTAATGGAGGATTCGACAATAAAGCAAGACGGCATCTCAATCATCGATTAAGGAGGTCGTCTGTCGGAGAAGGAGATAGAGCAGATTCTGGAGAATGTGGAGAGGTTCAAGCGGGAGATGAGAAGGCGAATAGTAGGGTGGCAGCGAGGAATGCATTAGTGGACTACATCTATAGCGTAAAACAAGTGTTGGGAAAAGCATATGTGAGGCAAGTGGCATCGGAAGATAATTGAAATGATATATTAGCGATGCGTAAGAAGATAATCAAGTGCATAGACACTGAAAACTGGGTAACAAAGAAAGGCTACGAACAAATATACAAAAAATATGAGTAGATGCGCCCTTATTATGAGCATGGCGAATATGGGTTTGTAAACATGGACATATAACAAGTTAAAAAAAGACGATTGTAGCAATAAGTCACCGTTTTATTCGGTCCTGCAAAACACGACGATACGAAGGTTGAAATTGTGTTCGTCTATGTGTGAATACTTAATCCTAAGCCAATGTAAAATACTACTCTGTTCATCCAATCAACGCCCGACCTCTTTAGCGCATACTCCTACCTTTCATCAGCTCCTTGAGTGGCTCCACCCGATTTGGGTGTGACAAAGGTGCCTTCGACAACAAAGTGTTAGTTCTATTTACCCATAGACTTCAGTCACATTTTATTTAGATCATACTTTTTACTGCTTATATTTCAGTAGCAACCACACTTCACGCCCCTTAAAGCATCAGTACGTTAGTTCTGAAGCTGCCCTGATGACGCAGTTTTCCATAGGTTTAGGATTTTTCGGTAAATAATTGTTGGTGGCGCGACTTGGAGACGCTAAAAAGACGTGCCTTTAAGGTCTCGGCAAAAAAACGAATTGCTAAAAGGTGTGTCAATAAATTTTAATTTTCTGACCTTCTAAACCGCGGCTTGATTTGCAATATCGTTGTCTTTTCTCAAGGACAGCAAAAGTCGAAGAACCAGATGCAAATGTTTGGGAATAGAAGACTCTCAAAAATTTTGCCAGTCCAACTAGCGAACGCCTACATATCCTCCATACTATTGCTAAAACGATACCAAACATAGCTACCACTCTGGGGTCAAAATAAGCGAGCATCTAATCTCATCTTACCCCATGTGAAAAAGAGATGATCTTTCGAGCATGGGCAAATTATTTCTTCCAGAGGTCACTTGATGTCATGCGAGACAGCTACTAACAGGCGTTGTTACAAAACTGAATAGCTTCACAGTTTCATTGACATTGTAGGTAGGTTGCAAAATTTAATGCGGCTATGTCACTTGAAAAAATTTTAGTCAGTAATTCAATGGACATGTATTCATTTGACCAGATGCTATAGATCCAATAACAAACCTGTGTGGCCATGCAACTCCTGGGGATGCCCTACATGACCTGTGTTGTTGTTATGTGTCATTCCTTGGTCAAATGAACCCCATTTTGCCCACCTCCTACCTCTTACGAACCACTGGCACATAAGTGCCATTATGAACGCTAAGATTTACTGTTCATCTCCTTAAAATAAGCACCACTATTCAACAGCTTGACCTGCCTAGGAAAGACGAATTTTACACCCAACTGAGGACAAATCGCGAATGTTAGTGAAAAACCGCTTTGACACACTTTTCAAACCCACAATTGGGACCAATTTCACTCCCTGCCCCACGCTTCTCAGGTAATACCCTTGCATACATGCGAATGCCAAACAAAATTGCGTCTATGGAAGCACTCATGAGCTCTAAAGTGGGATACCCGAAAAGTTGGTGTCAGGTTACGGGTTGCAAGGATCCACGCGATGGAGCTAAATTTATTGAAAGTGAACTGATGTAAAAATAGAAATGGCATCCTATGTAAAAGCAAACATTGTTTAATCGGGCCTAGGAAGAGCATATAAAGAAGAGGAACCAACCGAAGTTGGGACAGACGATAGTGTTATGCAACATAACGTAACGAAGCACAGGAAAGGGAAACAAAGTAGAAGCACAAGAACCCGACTAGCATATTTTTGTTAAAACCATTCAATCGTATAGAAGGTAGGAACTACAGACACTTACGGGGAAGGATAGGGGGAAAAGGAGCACAGTTTTAGGTAAATCTCATGACATAAACGATGGCTGGGCAGCACAGTGTGAGTTTGGAGAAGAATGGAATGATGGCATTTACATGGGCAGAAAGCCACACATGCATAATCGAAGTTGAAAAAAAAGCGGATGTTGTAGAAGTTACTGTGAATTCGCAGCTGGACGTAAAAAGAACTTTTGTTAAAGCTTCGGACTCACAATCAAATTCTGGAAGTCTAACTCTATTTGGGACCTATCAACGTAACTTTCGGTCTGTTGCTTCCTAGTTTGCAGCCATTTGTTGCAGAGAGTGCTCGTGGGTAGAGTTTGGGTTGTCGTAGCTAACGCCACCTTGGAAGAAAGTGCTTCCTTCCCCTTCCGGTCATTCATGGAGGGTAGGATAGGAGGTCAACCTTGATCAAATGTAATGCATTACCATTACATTTGTAGCAGGGTCATTATAACTTGCAGTACTGAAAAAAAAGAATTTTTTTCCCAAGGGTCAGCCACCTGGGATAAAACATTTTGTGCCCAACGAACGGTCACTGCAGTAAATGGCTGCAAAATGGGAAGGAAACGACTAAGAGCAGCACTACAACATTCCAAAAAGGAGAAGAATGACAGGATGTTCAGCAGCGAGGATAGAGTTGACACTTCTCTCTGCAAAGTGATGATTGTCTGTAAAGATTGGCCTAAGTTATTACTTGAAGGCAAAGATGGCCACAAGATTCATCAATCCCATGATGGAAAACATTGCGTTCGTGTATGTTAAGAGTGCGGATCCATTTTACGCATCGTTGCACCTCATTACAAAAGTAGAATTCGTTTTTGTGGATTTAGAGAAAAGAATCAATGGTGAGTAACTAATGTAGGCGATCAGAAGTGCTCTTGACATCCATTTGGGCACAGATTCCACCACGAGGAATAAAGTGAACAAATCTTGCAAATTATTCGCACAAAGTGAGAGAGGTAAATATGAATGTTGGAAAGAATCTACGTCCTGAGTTCAGCACGACACCAAAGTAATGGTATTTGTCTACAAACGCCGATTTATTTATGGCGCTATTATCTAGTGCTATTTTTGGTTGGTTTTCGGTTAATAACCTTGCTTTGGAGTGCAGGGCTACTATTCTGTGACTTATTGTGATTTTGTCAACTTCAGTGCTGCTATTTTTATTCATCTTCTTTACACCATTAACAAATAGTCCCAACTTCACCAGTGTCCCCGCTTTCCTCACAGACAAGTAGTGCGATGCGGCAGGGCAGTGGTTGACAGTTGTTGATTGAACCAACACGTCCCGACCACCTTGAGCCTCTTGCTGCAGCGTCACCACTATCTACTTTGTCTGAAATGTAAGTCTCTATTTTCCTGTTAAAAATGCTAATCGAAACGAAATTGACCTTCTTATAATATAGCCTACTAAAGTCATCCGAAGCACCTTTTGTGAAGTTTCATTGGCGCGGTTTAGCAGTTTTTGTGTGAGTTATAATCACCAAGGCTGCAATTTTCGATGAGTGTTGTTGATTTACCTCCTCATTTATATTCATTTACCTACCCTTACTACCAGGTGAATTCGCTCCTACTTTTTACCCATGTTGTCTATAAATTTTATTGCATACTTGACCACAAAGAGAACAAAATAGTGATGCAGCCTAAACTGTGATCTTTTAAGATTTGTTTTACCGCACAACAATTGAGGCGAACAGGCTAAATTTATCCTTTAGTATGTTGGGTGGTTTACTTTCGTGGGGGTGAATTTTGACTGCTGGGACATAATTTATGCAAAAAGGGTAAAGGTGTGCCAAGTTATCCTTAGCTACTTTTAAAGGTGTAGGGACACCCATTTTCTGTTTTTTTGCAGTTATTTACCAAGTTGGAAGCAAGGAAATACACACAAACAACTTTTTTTGAATTCAATGCTTAGTTTCCTCCGCAGATTGGTTTAAGCTTTTAATTAATATTGTTCTGGCAGTATTTTGACTTGCTTGTTGTAACAATTGTGGGTTTTGAAAACTGAGGCTTAATTTGTTGAATGTATTTGTGAACACGCCTAGCGTTTGGCCTTTCTTTTCGTCAAAATAGTTTGAGAATGTCAAGGTGGTGCAAGAAGTTAGGGTTGTGGCATGCTCGTGATGTAGGTGGTGGTGGGTGGGTGTGCCAGTAGGTTTCTGTCTGCATTCGAAAGTGTGACCCTGAGATGGTCGCACGCTGAGGGCAATGTGGTTGTGAGTTAAGTTGAGTTGAGGGAGGTCGGTGGTGGACTGCAACTTCTAATATATCGAGTGGGTGACTGTCTGCTTCGAAAGAGAAATGGACTATCACTACAACAACCTAAACGACTTGATGGTTGCATGTGGAAGGCATTGTGCTTCCCGGGACCTTGAGGATGCGTTGGAGGAGGAGGAGGTATTGGATATATCGGTGTGCACTCATGTGATTGCATGGAAGTGAAGTAGTCGGTGTTTGTTATTTACCGGCTAGGAGTTGATGGTGAGGAGTGTGTAGAGGGTGTTGGGCAGGACGTTAGGTTTAGCGCATAGATGTAATGCAGGTGGTGGCTGGGGTTAATTGTCTGGTGAAGGGTGGACTTGAGACTGTTGTTTAACAGAAGTTTGAATATTTTGCAGATAGACGGCGTTGAAGTGGAAGCTACCTCGGGAAATGAAGCTGCGAGTGTGGGTGCTGCATCGATGCTTTTGATGCCATTGCGTTGGTGATGCGATGGGAGCTTGGTATGCGGTGTGTCGCTTCGCGCAGACGTGCACTGCAAACGTACCTATTCCTGCTGACCGGTCGTAGGTTGCGCTACTGTTGCTCATTTTTCTGTGCGGATGTTTTACCACTTTAGTGGAAGGCGTGGACGCGATCTAACCCAGTGGTACATTGGCTTGTTGGACAGTGTTTGTGTTGTGATGGCTTCTTTGCACTGCACTGCTGTTGCCTTTTTTGGTGTGCTCATTGGCTTTACGAGATAGTGGGGTGCTTCTGACTCGCCTTCATAGCATGTGGTGGTGATGGGAGTGGCCATTCGTGAGTCGTGTTCTGTAAGGAAGCTAATAACAACTGAAGCGACACTAGCCGTGAACTCCATGTCTAGTGGAACTGCCAAGAGGGATCAGCGACGTTGTGGTCAAGCACCATCCGGAGTTTCGAGACGCTACATTGGTAACAGCGGAAAACGGACGCGACTTTGATGGATTTTATCCTGCTCCATACCTCTTATGGCAAACTTTGGCGGTATGAAAGAAGTGCATGTGCTACGGATGGGAGAATCTCTTACAGCCGATAGCAGAATGGCCAAGACCGATGTCTTTCTTCGGCCCTTTCCTCATCCTCGTATTCTGCAAGGAAGCCATTAACAACTGAAGCGACACTAGCCGTGTACTCCATATCCAGTAGAACTGGAAAGAGGGATCAGCAACGTGGTGGTCAAGCATCATCCGTAAGCTCTCTCTCCTGTTATTGGCCAACTCGCCTATCTTCGTCAAAATGCGTATCTACGGATGGCGAATGTGCAGGACGCCATTCGATGTCATCGCTTTATGCTTTGCACACTTGGATCGCGTGCATCCCGTTCCTATGAGGCATGATCGCCCCATTTGCTCAGGGTTCTACGGTACCTTCGCGTTTTTTTCTACGGCATCTAAAGAACCTGGAATCGCAATGTGTGCAACAACCTAAACGACTCGGTGGTTGCATGTGGAAGGCATTGTGGCACCCAAGACCTATGAGGGGGCGTAGGAGGAGGAGGTGCTGGGTACATCAGTGTGCACCCATGTGCTTGCATGGAAGTGAAGTAGTCGGTGCTTGTTATTTGGATTTATACCCCATTTTTCATTGGGCCACATTATCGTGCTACGCGAAATTGATGGCACTACAAAAAGACATGCGCTGAAATCTCGGTGATTTGGACGGTTAGCTCGTGGGTGCAATTCGCAGCACTGATTACGTTGTGATGGCTGACACGTGAGGCTGACCGAGGGGAGCGTCGGAGATGACGCTTGAAAGAAGAGGGTCCGTATAATACTTTGTTTTTTCGAACTGCCGGTTTCGGTGACTTGGGTGGGCATGTGTTACCATACTTTGTTTTTTCGAACTGCCGGTTTCGGTGACTTGGGTGGGCATGTGCTACTAGCCGGTTGGCCGGTCTCAGGGCCGTGTCAACAGCTCCTAAGCCTTTTGGTTCCAGAATACATTTGTATTCTGCACTAGTAATATGCCTTCTTTTACCTTAAAGGGAGTTTCGGGACGGTTTCGTTGGTTGGATGAAGTAGTGGATGCAGTGAGGGTAAGAGCGAGCTTGTGGCTGCTCGAGTGAGTGGCGATTGAGGTAATGTGGGCAGTCAACGTTGGAAGTCGGCATCGTATGTAAGTTGAGTTTGACAGCACGTGGGATGCATCACCGCAGATGGGTGGGCTTGCAGTTTGAGCAGAGGAGGATGGTGTTGCAAACTAGGAACAGAGCACGGAAATGTGGGGAATCCGTCTTTTGGAAGTGAGATAGGTCCTGCTTTCCCTCGTGAATTAAATGTGGTGCGCTTGAAAGTAAATGCTCACAATACTGTCATATTTTGTCATTTGGTTTGAAACTAAGTCTTGGTGGCAATAGTTACAGCAAAGGTCGTGGAGCCCTCGAGATGTGGTTGTTGTAGTGCGTTTTGGCGGAGCCCCACATCCTGTGGGTCGAATGCATTCAATTCCTGGAAGCACAAGTTTTTGCGCAGTGTAATTGTAAAAACAGTCAGACGGATAGACAGTGAAGTCGAAGGGGGAAAGTTCTTGCCTCCACTTTTACACCTTGAAAACTGTTGGACGGTAAATACTTCAAATGCTCTGCACGTACTTGCCTCACTGGAGGCTTTGAACCAGCTCTGCCGGAAGCAGAAGCGGAGCTGTGCACAATGCAGCCAACGGTTGATGTTATCCTTACTGGCTGATTTCACTCAGCTTTGCTCTTTTTTGACATGGACACGCTAAGTTAACTGACCACATTGTTTTCACTCAGCTTTGCTCTTTTTTGACATGGAGCAGGTGGGGTGGGTAGCAAATCATGCGACACGCTAAGTTAACTGACCACATTGCGTCTGCTGGAGAGCGCCCTCAGGCAACCTATTGTGAGACAACCGGAGTGTGTTCCACATCGGGAAGGCAGTTGCCAGGCCTTTGCGGGGCTAACTCTCTGCAAGGACACCATGCCATTGGAGAGGTGGTTGTGGTGGCGTGTCGAAGGCTAGAATGCCCACAATGTTAACCCAATGGATTGACGCACCCGCTCACTCACTGGTTGCACATCACTCCGCAGATTTGAGCACTTCGCTGCCTCGCCACCGCCAATCCCTCCTATCATTGGCTCCCTCACGCTGCATCCGGTCGACGACAGTACCCAACCCGACGGCCGAAGTCGTTAAGCGCCTGCCTTCAATTTAAGCCCTAACTGACTAGTATCACCTCAGTGCTGTCGCACACATTTAGTTCCAGCAATAACAAACGCCTGAATCCAATGGTCTCGCGGTTTCACCTCTAACCCGATTGGCAAAGCACAGACCCAGTCGAAAATCTGACTGCTTGGCCACGTACATCAGACGCGCTACCCTTAGCCCGGATCTCTGCAACTCCTAAACCTTTCTCCACTCTTGTTTTTTGCGTGGTGCACCACCAGCACTTAATCGAACTCACTACCCACCAAAGCCCAAAATACGCCAGAAACAAAGACCTAACTG
>MIEF01008046.1:0-18812 GCA_001870725.1 Taenia solium | reverse complement strand
GCTCACCAGAGCACAAACAATAAATCTGTTTATTTTGCTAATCACAGCCGCCTATGCTCATAAACAGTTCACTAAAGACTTTGTGGCTGTTCATTTAAGCAGTAGGTATTGCTGTAGTAAAATCGGCTTGCAAGAAACAAGCCAGGTTCTTGGTTTTTCCTCTAAGTAAATATTATGCATATTCTACTCTAGACTACCGCGCTGTCACCCACTCATAGTCCTGTCTGCCTGTCGCACTTACAAGGGCGGACCGGAAGTAGCCAGTTCTCCTGCTTAAATGAATGAGTTTTACCAGTTAGTTGGCTGACACCTATGCATATGAAGACGTGACAAAGAAGAACAACTATTACCGGTAGCATGATGCCAATTCATGCATTTTGCGCATTCATCAGGGGGTAGTAAATTATGAAAAGGAGGCTGAAGGGAACGCACAAGACACGGACAAAAAAGAGAGAGGTTATTCTTCCACTTCTGAAGCAGAGCAGTAGTCAAAGCAATGTAGCTGCCAAACTTGTGGTGACAGGCATTGTTAATACCTTAAGCAGACTAAAGTAGTCATCGCTGAATAGCATAAAACTGCCCTGCGGGTAGAAGCCAGATTCTTATTCCTGAAATTTGATAAAAACAGAATATCTCATGGTTAGGCGTTCTGCGCTTCCAAAATCGCGTGCTATTCATATGCAGGACCGCAATAGGGCGGAGAAAGGAGTTAAGGTAAACCATTTTCAGAATGGAGCGTGCAATTATGAGTTCAGATTTATCTGGCAAAATTGACACCATGCTGATTTCTGCGACATTTTAAACTTGCTAAAATTCAGTTACTTCTTTTCGTTTACAAGGAATGCGTGCCATCGCTTCATGTACAATTCATTAAATTGACGAGGAGGGAATGGTTTCTGTTAACCACATTCAAACCTTGGGCTGCTCTCGATTAAAAACAAGGAATATTAATGCGTACGTCATAGTTTTATCCAAAAAACGCTATGCAAATCAAAGGCTGGATTTATGACTTTTAATTAACATAAGGGAAACAATGCATGTGGCAGTAGTTTCACCTGTTTATGTAATGGGCCTTCAGTTAAAGGCTCTCGGAGGGCTTCTAATCTGCCAATGCATCCCGCATGCCTAAAAAGAGGACCTCAAGGAGAAGAGCTGTGCAAGTTGACGTATTGGTATCTAATCATGTATTAAGTACTTACAAACAATAATCAGGAATAATAGCACTCTTTAAGCGTTCGCAGCAAAATAGAGGTGGAGAAGAGCTTGTACGCCGTCAGCCAACTCCTTCACCCCCACGGCATGCAGAGGTTTATCCACAAGCGTCGGTCCTAGCGCAACCTCTGTCGTGCTTGCTGTTTACCACCACTGCTGCGACCATCCCCACGGCTGCTCACACGGTGACCACCAATGCGGCTTGTGCTCAGGCCACCATGCCCACTTCTGCCCACCCCACGGTGCCCACTTCCACGGATAAGAACACGGTCAACTTCCCCACTCCATTTACTTGCCTGCCTCTGCTTTCTCTCAAACTAACTTGTGCGCCGAGGTGTGTTGGCTTTAATGCTAGTCGCCTTGTCTCTAATTGTTTCGTATGACGCTCATGCTCATTGTGCTTCTGGCTCTTCACTCGTGCCTGCCCATCTCTAACAGTGCTCTCGTGATTCCAATTCTTTCAGGTGGTGTTTTAAGTGATGTCTAGCCTGTGAATGGCATGTGACTCACTTAGCTTTGTTTTTTCCACTTAAGTGTTAAAGTTGGTGAGAACTCAGGCAAACATTTTTATGAATGGAGACTGCCTTTAGCAGTGCGCGGATCGTGGAGCGCAGACTGGCATCGAGCTGTACCGAACCATTAAACCCGGTTCATTTGTGTTCCGGAGGGAATCACGTTGATAGGAAAAAACCCATCAGTATCAAATTCTTTGTCGGCTGTTGGTGATTTTCCTAATACCAACTGTGCAGCGATTGGCCTTCATAACACTCATTGTATGGCAATGTGATAACGAATCCGATAAGTGCGACCATAAGCACAATGATTTTGATTTTCTTTTTTGGCTGCATTTCGTGCTGGCCACGTGTGCGACCTCTTCGACACTTTCCCAATGCTGTGATTCTTTGTTCCTGGTTATGGGAATTACGACATTTCTCTCGTCGAATTGGCGCGAGGCAAGTCAAGCATTAAAATCTTGCCTAAATACAATGAAGCTTCCGTCCAAATTTACCTTTTAAAACTGAATGTTGACCTTTTAGTCCCCAAAATTGGCAAGATTTAAGATACTACAACCTAGTGCACTGCGCCTTCAATAATGCTGCAAGAAACAATCCCATCGCAAACAGAAATGCACCACTCACATTTGTAGAACCGGTTGCTGCGGCATTATGCAAATGGAAGGAGAATCTGTGCAGGTTTGCAAAGGTTGTTTAATTAAAAGAAGTGTCAACCTTTCTCAGCGTGAGTTCAAATTTATTGGGGTAATGCAATAGGGATAAATATTTGTGGTAGTCGTATTGATGGCTGAAGCTATTTTGTTTCGAAAATGCCAAGTTCTTTGTGCACTGACCATCTTACTTCTTCGTAGAGCTTTACTGAATAAACTGCTTTCGATGCTCCGTTTGTCTGTATTAGTATCGTCTTATGGATCGCCAAATGGTTTAATGCTTTGTGCAGCGTGTTTTAATAAGCAAGAACTACAGTATTTTTTCAATGCGCAGTCGATTGGGAGTCTATTTTGCGTCACCACCTTGCATGATTTTAGTGCAGACAATTCCAGCACGGTGGTAAACTAAGTAAATATGTCTACTCTCCATAGCTTTACCTAAGCTTTTGCGGGAAGTCGCACTGCCTTACTTGATTTACCTACAGCAAGCATAAATATTGCTTATTAAATTTATTTTTCTCACAACTGGATTAACATATTGGCCACTAAGCCATGACAATGTGACAATCATGGAATGAAAGCAGCTTTTGTGCAAGCGGGTAGTGTGTCCTTTGCAGCAGATGTGTGCGATGAAAGAGGCTGCACTGGCGTTGGTTACCGATGTGCAGTGTGATCGTAAGTGAGAGGCAAACGTCTTCTTGACGTACTCCCAAGCACCGTGCGGTACTGTGTTACACCAACCACAGAAAGTGCCCGTGTGTCGGAGCATGCGTGCAAACCATGGAATGAAGGTGTGATGAGCACCACAGATGTCGGTAATTGCGCCTTCGCTTATGGGCTACTGTCAGAACAACAATTGCGTGCATTAAAGATTTTTGCAGAATAAGCTACTTCGTTCTTGTCTACGCATCATACACGCGAATAAATCATTGTTCTACTAATTATTTTAGTTTGTTATAAAAGTGATTGTGCTCTAGAGTACAGGAAGCCAATTTCGATGCATTTTGTGATTTTTTTTTGAATAACTGCCTACTATTTTTTCTCCACACTGCTATTCTTGCACAAGCCCATTAAAATGACCGGTTTGAAGCATTTGCTGAGTGTTTTATGCAAAGACTTGGACTAACTTGTGAAGAGTGGAACTCATGGTTGTACACCCGATTTAGTTTTTAGGGCTGCCTGGACGAAAACGAAAAGCATCTTATTGCAATTTTTTCTTTGCATATTTGTGCTTCAAAGCCTTAGGCCAAGTAGCTTAGAGTGAACTAATACCCACCTTCCTAAACACATTACTGGGAAACTTGTAAAATATGCTCTCAAGTGTGATTCATTAACATCTCTGACGTGGAATTTATGTTTTTGATTACCGGACTGTAAAACTGGGCAAGTCAACACAGTGCTCCCTAGCTGAGAATGCTTGGAAGCCAAACCAACCGATTGAATGACATGCCTTCAGCATTCTACGCACACAAACTTACGCTCGCTCTTTAGCACAACTGAGTTTGGTTCGCCTCTGCGTGCCAAGTGGTTCTGCTCTAGGCGAGGCTATCAGCGCCTTCTTGCAGTCATTGTCAGTAGTCTTATTCACACATCATTGCTTAGGTGCACAATGAAGGAAAAGTGAATGCAGGTTTTCAGTAAAGCTCTAATAAGTGATGAGATGGTAAATGCCCAAAGAACGCATCGTTTTCGAAACGAAATTGTATTAGCTATCGCTGAGGTCACCGCAAATGCTTATAAATTCTTCACTTTATATTTGTTCCATTAGTTTAAAAATTTAGAAACGTCCAGTCTGTAGAGGTTTTAGCTCTGCACACCTAGTAGCTCCACGGCCAGTTTAATTAATGCGTGTGGTGTGATCGCTTGTCGTAGCATTGTCAAAGGCTCATTGCACAAGGCTGCAGCATTTTACGTCTTAATCATTTTCAGGTGATAATGGGACTAATATTTAGTAAAGAAGAAAACTGCATCGTAATTAGGCAGAAACTCAATGCCTAACTTGCCTCGCGCAAATTCAATGAGAAGATATTGCAAAGATGTTTGCTTGAGTTCTCACCAACCTCAACGCTTAAGTGGAAAATATTGTACCAAGTAAATCACGTGCCATTCACAGGCTAGACATCACTTAAAACATCATCTGGAAGAGTGGGAGTCACAAGAGCATTGTTAGAGATTGGCAAGCACTAATGTAAAGCTCAAAGTACAATGAGAACGAGCATCACGCGGAAGAGTTAGTGACAAGGCGACTAGTATGCAAGTGGACACAGCTTAACACATAATCAGCTTGAAAGAAAAGCAGAGACAGGCGAAGAAATGTATTGTGGAAGTTGGCCATGTTCGCATCCGTGGAAGTGGGCACCTTGGGGTGAGGTTGCGAAGGGTTCACAATGTGGTCAGAAGTGGGTATGGTGGTCAGAGCACAGGCCGCATTGGTGGTCACCGTTAACGCAGTCGTGAGGATGGTCGCAGCAGTGATGATAAACAGCAAGCACGACCGACACTCGTGTAGAAGCCTCCGTGGAGGTGAAGGAGCTGGTTGACGGTGTACAAGCTCTCCTCTACTTCCCCTTGCTTTGAAAGGGTACTGATTGCTCTGATTCCTAATTGTAGCCTGCAACTACTTAATGTGTGATTGGATGTCTGCACTTCAGCTTACACAAGTCTTCTCCTCACGGTTTTCTTCTAGGGCAAACAGGGTGCCTTAGCGGATTAGAAGTGCTGTTGAGTGAACTGATAAAATTACCGCCAAATACGCTGATGGCAGTATTTGATTACCCTCTTTTTTTGAAATCCGCAAGCATTTTTTGACTTGCACCACTTTTGATAATCAACAATGGTCCAAGAATAAAAAAGTCGCGTTCTTAACTAAGAGTAGCTTTGGGCTTTAAACGTAGTTAAATGAGAACAATGTTATTTTCCCATTCGACTACCTACTTATGAAACGTTGGTGCATAATCCGAGAGAAGTAAAGGAAGGGTGTTAAAATTCGAGAGGTCAAACTAGCTGCAGCGAGTAATGTGGCATAAATATTGCCAAAGGAAACCGAGCTCATTAATGGTCAATGCATTCCAAGGATGGCCAACGTGTACCCTTTTCTTTTCTTCTTTGAAATCATTCACGTAACTGCTGTGTAGTTACTTAAGTGCGGAATGCCTGACCGTGCGAATTTTGGTTTCTATCAAATCACTAGGCTAAGAATTTGGCCTTAGTCTAATAGACAGTGTGATGTTGTTCAGCGATGACTACTTTAAGCTGCTTGAGGGACCAATGAATGCTTATTGCTACAAATTTGACGGCGATATTGCTTTGGTGATGGCTCTGCTACTTAAATGGAAAATCACCCATCCCCTCTTCATCCTTGTCTCTAACATTCGCATTTTCGACACATTCTAATCCACGCCATGGGACTGATAATAGTTCTTTTTTGTAAAGCTTATCACAATTTCTGTTTACCGCCTTATTTTGCATCATTAATTATCAATTTGAATATTTGGGACCGTCGCTACCATTATTTGCTCATCTTGTTGGATTTTAATACCAACCACTGCAAGATCTCCATCCACACTTCGATGGCCTCTACTTGGAAAATTGATATCGGCCTTAAAAGAGCATAACCTCAGGAATGGTGAGCTACGAACGATTGTGTGATAAATAACCATGGGAAAGAGGTGGATAATTCGTTGCCGAAGTCAAGCTCCAAGTAGATTGGAACACAAAAGTCTCATTTTGAAGTAATGAACTCAGTCTTGCCTCAAGCATTTTTGGTGGCTGGAAATAAGAAGTGTGTACGCGAGTAAGGTTTTGTTCAGCTGACTAGCATCCATGTGAATGCACCGCCACTTTGCGGTCAGGTAGACACACATTAATTACCTTGCCGTCAATCACTTGCAAAGACTTTAAGGTTGAAATAGGTAACAATATGCCTATATTGGTCTTGTGCTTCAGCCGATTCCGGCGATTTAGGAAGCTTGATTTTTCAAATAAATGAATGCATTGCATAATTTTAGCTAAATAGGGACTGCGGCCTATTTTTATCTTGACACATTTTGCACCTTATAATGACTAGCTCCAACCATTTATCCTTCACACATGCTTCCTTATGCTACGTCAGGAGCACACTTCTCGGCTGTATCTCATAAGTGCGAAGTACCCAAACGGGCACACCGTTTTCACATAAAAAACAAAGCGCATGAAGATGAGGATTTACGTGATTTGGGGCTTAAAAATTCGGTGGATGTACAGACTCCTGCTAATGCGTATGTCCGTTTCGATTTGGCAAGTCACCTTGTGATGACACGGCGAAGACGCTGCGTTCCTTTTCATCCGTTTTGATATAGCCTTGATTAGAATGAGACTTCCTTAGCTTACTGTCAATAGTAGTTTTAATCTAGTGTTCTCAAAAAATTGTAGTGTTCATGCTGGTTTGAGCTTTTTGATTATCTTGCCGCTTCCTTTGCTCTTTTTACACACATTTCAGATTTTATTAAGATAATTGTCGCCCTAATGTGCTTATAACACTTGGTGTGCCACCATCGACCATCTTCTGTTGAACTAAAAATCCCTCGCTTATTTATTGTTGATGTCGTGTTTGCTTCGTAGGCACATGAGTTACTCCCCTTCCTCTAGGTTTTCTATCCCATTACATTTGGATTCATTTACAACCGCAGAACATCACAGCGTCCATATTGGTGTGCACCGACGTGATTGCACGGAAGTGAAGTAGTCAGTGTTTGATATTTACCGTTTGGGAGTCGTTGATAAGGAGTGTATGGTCGGTCTAAGGCAGGGCGTTAGTTTTGCTGCATGCGTGTGATGCAGACAATGGCTGGATGAGCCAGCAGACTCTTATCAAGCTGTCATCTTGGGGGTTGATTGTTGGATTGAGTGTGATCTTGCGACTGCTATTTGACTACAGTTTGAATATTTTGCAGACTGCCAGCATTGGAGTCGGAGTTGCCTTGGGAAGAGGGGATGCGAGTGTGGGTGCTGCGTAGCCGCTTTTGAGGTCATTGCGCTTGTAATGCGATGGGAGGTCTGTACATGAGGTGTAGATTTGCGCTGAAGTGCACTGCAGGTTTATCTATTCCTACTCACCGGTCATGAGAAGTGGGATGAACCCTGCCCGCATTGGCTACGCTGCTGTCGCTCATGCTTCTGCGGCCTTTGGGTGGGGATGTTCTACCACTTCACTGGAAGGCGTGGATGCGATCTCACCCAATGGTACGTTGAAACTCACTCATCGACATTCCTTTTTTCCTCTTTTAAGCACTACGAACTTGCGATGGTGACGGACCGACATTTGAAAATCAGTGGAATGGTAGACAGTGTAGGCTTTTCGAGTCACCTGCGGCGGCATCACCTTGGTCCTGCGATGTGGATCATGTCATGAACAATATCGGTGTATTTGGTGGCATTGCGATAGGTTTTGCCTCGTTCGGTACAAGCATTGGATGATTACATGGACGGAAGCTAAATTGACGAGACGAGTGTTCTGTGTTCTGTTCTGTTCGGAAAGGATTGTATTTCGCATTGGTGATTGTGTCGCTACTGAAATAGTGAAATTAAGGAGATTTAATGCAATTTTTCATTAACTCTAGCGCAGTCCCTTTCGGTGAATAAGTGTTTGCCTACCTTGGCTACTAGAGGTGTGTGTTATTTATTGTACCACTTCTCTTTCATTGTGCACACAGTTGTATTTTTATGTTTCTTTCTAGGTACTCGATTTTTAGGACATGAAACGAACCAATTGGTAGTCACGCTCATGTGTATGCATGTTTCGGAAAGCACATCTCTGCGTGTCAAGTTTTTTCTTTAAATAAGGTTCACGAAGAAAAGCTGGACAAGTTTTCGTTGTCTGTAGACAACATTCATGCTTGTTAGTTTTACTGAACAATTGTGGAATGGACTGATTTAATTTGTGCCAGTGGTTTGTTAGATTGTGAGTTGTTTTAAAAAAGGGGAATTATATCGGATGAGGACTTAGTTGTTGTTGAAATGTGGAAAATCCACCAACCATTTGGCTTTACTTGGCACTAAAGTCGTTGCAGGTCCTAGGCACAGTGAGAGTGATTTTTTCGTTGATATCTTGTGTGATAAACGTGAAGTCATTAGTGAACAGCACTAGGCGTCGATTTTGCCTTCAAAATTCGCACATTGCACATGCAATTTGTCAACGAAGCATTTATGTTGATGATGGTGGCTGATGATGATGAGCAGATTTGCTGAACAACACTCGCTCCCCCGCCGCCACCGCCTTCAACGCTGTTTATGGGGCGCTGTTCAAGGACATCACAGATTCATCAGGCCGCTAACAGCGTCTATCGTTGCCGACGGTGGGAATTGTAAAGGAGAATGTGAATGTAGAAGCAGACCCATGGGAAGCCACTGAGGCCGCATTGAGCGCCTTTGAACTCGACGTCGTCGTTGACAGCTGTGACGTTGCGATTATTCGACCTATGGATCCTGTTGAAAGTTTCTTTGCTCAGTGTGGACTAATCATTCATCCTGGCAAAAGGCATTGAGTCTTTGTGCTTGGTGGGATTATGGACGACTGAGTGCGGTGTGGGTGGCACGCAAGAGCGGAGCAAGAGTGTTGTGCAAGTAATTATGCTGGAGAGGTTGAATAAGATGTTATTATCTTCTTACAATTATTAGTTTTGCTTGTCCTTTTTAATCTACGATGTTCAGATTTGCTCGCTTTTATCACTATGGTACTGGATGGAGCCGACATGAAGTGGGTGTGGAGTAGTTAGAAGTGTGGTTATACTACGAGGCTTTGATATGTAGGCATGGTTCTCTGCACGATTTATTACCGCTTTTGATAATCGCTTGCCTAATGCTTGAGGCTTAAGGTGCAAGCTGTCGGCGCATTTCCACGCGTGGGTAAATTGTTCAGGGAGGCGATTTCGATGACGCTTACATGTGTGAGTGTTACAGCCAGTTGGATGACTTATTGACCAAGTGTGATTAAGTTGTGAGAAACGCTAAATGTCCAACACTTTCATGCCCACTTATTGTCTCAGATTCCAACCTATGCAGTTTGTTACATGAAATAGAGCGATTTTGGGATGCTTGTTTGTGTGTGTGTGTGCGTGTGTTCATTAACGCTCACCCGCCAGTTGATGGTATTGAGTGCATATCCGCTGCCTGAGACAAGTGGTTGGACTTGCCTTTGTATGCCTGTGATGTGACAGCGAGCCTTACATTGTGGGGGATGAGGGTACTGACGCCGCAGCAGCCTTACCGAGAAGGCAAAGTGAACGATGTAATGCGTCGATGGTTGCCAGCATTTCCTCCACTGGTCATGGACACGCGTAACGGGCAGCACATTCTCCAGTCCCATACAGAATTAGCTTACACCGTGGGGGATGAGGGTACTGGCGCCGCAGTAGCCTTACCGAGAAGGCAAAGTGAACGATGTAATGCGTCGATGGTTTGTTGAATGACAGATTTTGGTGATGGAGCCACCTAGTGGCCTCGTGTTTGTACGTTTGTGGAGTGTGTTGCTCGTATGTTAAATACACTTCTGTGTGTTCTGCTTGAGTATGATGTCTCTTTTTGTCTTCGTGGAGGGGGGAGGGGGGGGAAGCTGAGAGAACTGCAGTGCGTATGTATGAATTGGCGATGGAGATGTTCTGTTGTGTAGACGCGGCTCATTTGCATGACCAGGTGACGGCTGCGGCAGGTGTGGAAATGTTTTTATTGTGTTGGGTCGCAGTTTGTTGGAAGAGGTGGTGAGTGCATTTTAAAGTACAGTCTCGATTTGTTTCTCCATTCCACTGCTGAGTGTGTCGTAATTTGTTGAAAGGTGGAATGCTGCAACTTAGCCTTGGAAACGGCTTTAGAAGGTAGAGAATGTGACTTGTAGGTTTGTTGGGTAGGTTTGAAAGGGTGAGTTATACTTGGTAAAAGCGAGACATTTCCAGCCATTTTTGTAGGGGTATCTACACCAAGAAGGCAGTAAGGCTGTATGCAGCTCGAGTAGTAAGAAATCTGAATACTTTCAATGACAAAGATGATTTCAGCCCATCTGCATCTAGCATTTTGCTTGTTCTAAGAGAAAGAATGGTAAAGTCCACGAAAGTAGTCTGATGGAGCACACTGATAAGCACTTTAACACAGAAAGGAACTTTAGCTGTCTTCAACCTGTTAAGTATGGCGATTGCCAGTCAGCTGGCCACGGAATCTGCGCCTCCTCTATCACCCCACAAGCGTGCTGGCGAGTCTGTTGGAAGAATGAATAGTAGGTAAGAAGGTGGGCTTTTGCGTGATGCTTTGCTCCAGTCAATATTGACAACATGTGTTGGCATGTGACTGGAAATGCATTTATTGGTGTCCTCCTGAAGGGCACAGGTGAAGGACGATTCATTTTCACAAGTCCTCTGACCTCCTGTCTACTGATGTTAAAGTGAGTAGCACTGACATTGGGCAAGAAGCAACGGCCTTTCACGCGTGCGATACGTTGGTTTTATTGGCAGTGAGTGATTGATCAGCGCAAGCGAGAGTTGTTCAAGACATTGTTCCAAATTAGGTCCATGCCATCTTCAAATCGCGTTCATTAAGTATAATTCTCCAAGAATGAAATGAGGGAGTAGAGCGTGTGCAATGCTGAAATGAAAGCAGGATGACATGATGAGGGATTTATTGTCTGAAAAGCAAAACTTCCATCCCTATGCAGTCCTCGTCCTTTTGTGACCGCTGTACCCAACTGTAGCCAGATGTGAAGATGGTATCGCGAACGAGTTATAGAGGCAATGTTACTTTTGGCGTGCCTTCTGTAGAATTTGATGGCACCTCGCCCTGAATATTTATTTGTTTAGGAGAAGTCTTAAATCTATTGAATCCTGGCATTGCTAGGCTGTTTTGAGCAGATCCTTGTCTTGGTACCCCTTTTGCATTAGAATTTCCGCAATTTATGCAGATAATTCTCAAAATTTTCCATGACACCTCAGCTCATTTCACAGGACAATGGGACTAACGAAAGAGCTGAAATTGTGCTTTACTTAAGATGTAAGCTGGAAACTCGATTTCAGCAATTATTTAATTTCCTTTTTGTCATTGCCTCAATCACCAAAGCCTTCCGCCATAACGCTGAGTGTCCGCCAAAGCGATTGAGCACACCTCTTACTTTGCGACCTATATTTTGGATTGATGTCAGGGAATGGCATTGAAGTGTGTGTCGCAAAAATGCAGTGTCAGAAGTCTCGTGGTGTTTAAGGCAATCTTGCTATCCTACTACCTTCGAAAAACAAATGCGCTTATATGTACTCATTCCACACTGCTTTAGTCTGAAGGCGCCAATGATGTTGGATAGCCTGATGGCGATCAAGTCCACGTCTCCAATGTAAGACGATCTATTGAAGGTGTTAATGGTACATCCCTCTGTGAAGACTAGCAACTCCAACATCAATCACATTGATGAGCACCGTGAGGAATTCAAAAAATCTAACCGAGTTCACTACTCTGACCAGGTTTAATCACTTTAGCAGCCAGTACATAATTCTATCTGCTTAGTGAATGCTCTGTTATTCGGAAGATTCCAACCAGGTTATAAATTCTCACGCGTTACCCACACCTCTACGGATTCAAATTGTTCTCCGGAGGTGGTAGACCTTGCTGTACTTGTTGAGAGGAAGTGAGAGCATAGCATTTCATGGCGCTGGGCAGTTGATTAATACTCTAGCAAGGTTCCCTTCTCACATCCACTGCGGGCATCCCACAGGTGATTCTTCCCTACTTACATATTTTAAGTAGCTGCAGTCCCTTCCTAGTGCGCACGTAGTCCGTTTTGCCTGCCAGAGTGCAAAGTTCACGATTTGCGCGTTTCTGCTATATTTGAAAGTGCTTTGAGTAGCTTGAGTGTGGTGATGAACCACCTACAATTGCTTGCAAATCGAGGTTGAGGTGTCGATCTCGACTTTTAATCTTGCGCTTGCTTTCTATTTGTTGATGTGTGGTTCCATCGTAGGCGCGATTTCCCAGTGCTGGAGGGCTAACAGTAACCAAGGCTGACTGTTTGAGTTAAAGTACAGTGTTTGCCACGGTGTGTATGCGTATAGGTTAGCTCCTTAATTACCAGAAGTTAAGGAGAAAGGGGAGGTCCAAGGAGAGGTGAAGGATGGTAAATAAAGAGCAAGTAAGAAAGGTGAAACTTCAGGCATTTGGGCCGTAAATGTAGGAATGAACGAATGCAACAAGAGATCACCTCAATACCATCAGATTGATGTGTGTAAGTGTGCATGGAAACAGGATAAATAGTGGATCCACCCTGTTTGAGACAACCTAAAACAGAGCTAAGTCACAGGTTGTAGGGGAAAGTTTGGCCGTTTCGGGTCTTTGTAACTGTGGATGCACAGAATCGAAACACCTATTGCATGCCTGGTGAGGCAATTCTTGGTGCCACAAATGTGTTAATGAATTATCCACAAACGCGCAGCGCTTAGAAATGGATTTAATTAAAAACGAATGATGGTATACCAATTGTGAATGAAACCTGTACTGATCGCAGTCTTCTTGGCCCGACGGAAATGTGTCCTTAATGCGACTAGTAGTATATCAGAATACTGTCCCTAGATAAAATTGGTCAGCCATTTTGCACCTAGCACTTTACTTTCTAAAAAGAAGTTAGAGTGCAATCTACGAAAATTGGCTGGTGAGGCAGGATGATGAGCCTTCTCAACACAGGCAGCAACTAACTCTCGCTGTCCTCAAATTACTTTTTAAGGCAATTGCCGGTCAGCATGGAAGAAAATCTGATATCAGGTGGAGATAAAAGCTGGCTGCCAACTCTGCGCTTCCCCTGTCATTACTCAAGAGTGGCTGGGGATCCATCATTCAGCACACTTTTGAAGACATATCACACACAACTAAATCGATTGTAATGTGAATGTCTATGAAAAGGGGCTGACTGAAACTGATGGGCTGGCTATCGCAATAGTCCCGACACCTGACAGCAAAGCGCAGTAAAAGGGAGTGATTGAGTAGATAAATAAATGAAGAAAGGATGGGTGGTTGGCTTCTAGATTCAGTTATACTCCATTAATCTAAAGCTATTGAGACACTTGTTTGATTTGGGAGGGGATACAAGGAAATCGAGATGCCACGCAATGTGATCCTGTTGACAGACGTTGTGTGTCTGAATCGCACTATATAATTTGATCACTCTTTTGATCCATTTTTAATGGAATTTGGGAAGTAGGAATTGGTCATCCTGGTGAGTCCGTTAGCGAAATGGCTAATAAGCTGGAGGTCGCACCTTTATGTGATGCTTGCCTAAGTCATAATTGAACATGTGGTAGGGCATGCGACTGGGAAGAGAGTCACTGATGTCATGCAGGAGGGCACAGGTGAAAGGCGATTCAGTGAAATGTTTTCTGTTCCCCTATCTACTGATGTTTAAGTGAGTAGCACTGACGTGGGTGAAGGAGTACCGGTCTTTCTCTCGTATAATGCGCTGGTATTGTTGGCAGTGAGTGGTGATGCAGGACAAGTGAGAGTCGTTTAAGACAATGCACCAGATTAATCCTTCCCATCTTCAAATCGCGTTCAGCGAGTAGAATTCTCAAAGAGTGAGTTGGGGAGGAGAGCGTGTGCAATGCTGAAATGGAGCAAGATGACAAGACGAAAGTACTATTGCTTGGATAGCAACACTCCCATTGTTATGCAGTCTTCGTTTTTTGTGACTGCTGTTCTCAACTGTAGTCTGGTGCAACGAGCCTACTTGTTTGCCTAAAAAAAAACATGAGGACGATACCGAGTTATAGATGTACTGCTACTTTTAGCGCGCCCTCAGTAGAATTTGACAGGACCTCGCCCCTGAATTTTTACTTGTTTTGGAGAATATCCCCTTTTTTTGAAACCTGGCAACACTGTGATATTAGACTATGCAATGCAAACCATCCCTCGAATGCATGCGCATCTACTAAATGGGCTGGTTTCTGTGAAGAAAACTCCTAATTGAGTAGCAGCACAAAACTGCTCACATGTCAAAGTATTACGAGCACAACATGGCACTCACCCCTACGAGGTACCCTACACGAAGTGATAAACATCTGCCTGCTCAGCTTTACCCTACTTGTGCATCCCTCCTCTTCCATGGATACTTAGAGGAGTTGTGATGTGCACACGTCCTTCAGTGGGGCAACGAGCATCGTGGTGTTCTCGCCTACACGGAAGGGGCAATGTAGGCTCATATAGTGGTTTACTCTTCGGGAACATTTTAGTGGTGAGTGGAGCTGCTGAGCGCCATCTCTATATTACATCCACTGGACTGTAAGGTGATGTTGCATCCACACAGCTTTTGGTTCGTTTGACGTGCTCACTCACGTGCACACTCCTAATCCTCAGTCACAGACAAACAGCATGAGGGAACTGCTTCTACATCGAGCCAGTGTGTAAGTATCCATTTGTGGCTCGAATTGACATCAGCACAAATTTGTTTGCCTTTTGAACCAGGTTTAATATCATGTAATTGTGCATAACTCACCTCTCCAAGGCTTGACTTCTCCTGAGGTTGTCAGAGATGCCCTATGTCGAGGTTGGGGAAGAGTGGCAGGTGGGGGGGGGGGTCCCCCCAACAACCCACAACAAGGGCGCACAAAAAATATGTGACTTGTAGGTTTGTTGGGTGGGTTTGAAAGGGTGAGTTGTACTTGGTAAAAGGCGAGACATTTCCAGCCATTTTTTGCAGGAGTGTCTAAACCAAGAAGGCAGCAAGGCTGAATGCAACTTGAGTAGTAAGAAATCTGAATACTTTCAATGACAAAGATGATTTCAGCCCATCTGCATCTAGCATTTTGCTTGTTCTAAGAGAAAGAATGGTAAAGTCTACGAAAGTAGTCTGATGGAGCACACTGGTAAGCACTTTAACACAGGAAGGAAGTTTAGCTGTTTGCGACCTGTTAAGTATGGCGATTGCCAGTCAACTGGCCACGGAATCTGCGCCTCCTCTATCACCCCACAAGCGTGCTGGCGAGTCTGTTGGCAGAATGAATAGTAAGTAAGAAGGTGGGCTTTTGCGTGATGCTTTCCTCCAGTCCATATTGACAACATGTGTTGGCATGTGACTGGAAATGCATTTATTGATGTTTTCCTGAAGGGCACAGGTGGAGGACGATTCATTTTCATAAGCCCTCTGACCTCCTGTCTACTGATGTTAAAGTGAGTAGCACTGACATTGGCCAAGGAGCAACGGCCTTTCACGCGTGCAATACGTTGGTTTTATTGGCAGTGAGTGATTGATCAGCGCAAGCGAGAGTTTTCAAGACATTGTTCCAAATTACGTCCTCGCCATCTTCAAATCGCGTTCATTAAGTATAATTCTCCAAGAATGAAATGAGGGAGTAGAGCGTGTGCAATGCTGAAATGAAGGCAGGATGACATGATGAGGGATTTATTGTCTGAAAAGCAAAACTTCCATCCCTATGCAGTCCTCGTCCTTTTATGATCGCTGTACCCAACTGTAGCCAGACGTGAAGATGGTATCGCGAACGAGCTATCGAGGCAATGTTACTTTTGGCATGCCTTCTGTAGAATTTGATGGCACCTCGCCCTGAATATTTATTTGTTTAGGAGAAGTCTTAAATCTATTGAATCCTGGCAATGCTAGGCTGTTTTGAGCAGATCCTTGTCTTGGTACCCCTTTTGCATTAGAATTTCCGCAATTTATGCAGATAATTCTCAAAATTTTCCATGACACCTCAGCTCATTTCACAGGACAATGGGACTAACGAAAGAGCTGAAATTGTGCTTTACTTAAGATGTAAGCTGGAAACTCGATTTCAGCAATTATTTAATTTCCTTTTTGTCATTGCCTCAATCACCAAAGCCTTCCGCCATAACGCTGAGTGTCCGCCAAAGCGATTGAGCACACCTCTTACTTTGCGACCTATATTTTTGATTGGTGTCAGGGAATGGCATTGAAGTGTGTGTCGCAAAAATGCAGTGTCAGAAGTCTCGTGGTGTTTAAGGCAATCTTGCTATCCTACTAGCTTCGAAAAACAAATGCGCTTATATGTACTCATTCCACACTGCTTTAGTCTGAAGGCGCCAATGATGTTGGATAGCCTGATGGCGATCAAGTCCACGTCTCCAATGTAAGACGATCTATTGAAGGTGTTAATGGTACATCCCTCTGTGAAGACTAGCAACCCCAACGTCAATCACATTGATGAGCACCGTGAGGAATTCAAAAAATCTAATCGAGTTTACTACTCTGATCAGGTTTAATCACTTTAACAGCCAATACATAATGCTATCTGCTTAGTGAATGCTCTGTTATTCGGAAGAGTCCAACCAGGTTATAAATTCCCTGCTGAATTCCCACGCGTTACCCACACCTCTACGGATTCAAATTGTTCTCCAGAGGTGGTAGAACTTTCTGTAATTGTTGAGAGGAAGTGAGAGCATAGCATTTCATGGCGCTGGGCAGTTGATTAATACTCTAGCAAGGTTCCCTTCTCACATCCATTGCGGGCATCCCACAGGTGACTCTTCCCTGTTTACATATTTTAAGTAGCTGCAGTCCCTTCCTAGTGCACCCGTAGTCCCTTTTTGCCTACCAGAGTGCAAAGTCCACGATTTGCGCATTTCTGCTATATTTGAAAGTGCTTTGAGTAGCTTGAGTGTGGTGATGAACCACCTACAATTGCTTGCAAATCGAGATTGAGGTGTCGATCTCGACCTTTAATCTTGTGCTTGCTTTCTATTTGTTGATGTGTGGTTCCATCGTAGGCGCGATTTCCCAGTGCTGGAGGGCTAACAGTAACCAAGGCTGACTGTTTGAGTTAAAGTACAGTGTTTGCCACGGTGTGTATGCGTATAGGTTAGCCCCTAAATTACCAGAAGTTAAGGAGAAAGGGGAGGTCCAAGAAGAGGTGAGGGATGATGAATAAAGAGCAAGCAATAAAGGTGAAACTTCAGACATTTGGGCCGTAATTGTAGGAATGAACAAATTCAACAAGAGATCACCTCAATACCATCAGATTGACATGTGTAAGCATGCATGGAAACAGGACAAATAGTGGATCCACCCTGTTTGAGACAACTTAAGACAGAGTTACGTCGCAGGTTGAAGTGGAAAGTTTGGCCGTTTCGGGTCTTTGTGACTGTGGATGTACAAAATCGAAACACCTATTGCATGCCTGGTGAGGCAATTCTTGGTGCCACAAATGTGTTGGTGAATTATCCACAAACGCGCAGCACTTAGAAATGGTTTTAATTAAAAACGAATAATGGTGTACCAATTGTGAATGAAATCTGTGCTGATCGCAGTCTTCTTGGCGCGACGGTGGTAACCTGTTAGCACACGCGGTGTAAGTGTAAGTGCTGCTATGCTTTCTTATAATGCAGCCACCAGTACTTGAACTTGCACTACATAATTGGCTAAAAGCATGTAAATGAAGGTTACGTAGTGTTACCACTTCGAAGTTCCAATGCAAAGTGATCTGCCTAAATCATTTAGGAATGAGCTCGTTTTCCACTAGTCGGTGTAAGAGTTGCTAGGCAAAACAAGTGTAAAGAGAGTGGTCAGGTCTCCTAAAGAACTGTGGGAAGGCTTGTTACGAAACGTCGAATGAGGTGGCCTTCAAGTGTGCTTTGGAGTCAGGGCTCATTTTCTCAACACTTTCTCCCTCTTCATGCTTTATTTGCATGTATGTTTACAGTGGTCACTTTGTCGGTCCCTATGAGAGCCTCGGAAATGTGTCCTTAATGCGACTAGTAGTATGTCAGAATACTGTCGCTAGATAAAATTGATCAGCCATTTTGCATCTAGCACTTTACTTTTTAAAAAGAAGTTAGAGTACAATCTGCGAAAATTGGCTGGTGAGGCAGGATGATGAGCCTTCTCAACACAGGTAGCAACTAACTTTTGCTGTCCTCAAATTACTTTGTAAGGCAATTGCCGGTCAGCATGGAAGAAAATCTGACATCAGGTGGAGATAAAAGCTGGCTGCCAACTCTGCGCTTGCCCTGTCATTACTCAAGAGTGGCTGGTGATCCATCATTCAGCACACTTTTGAAGACATATCACGCACAACTAAATCGTTTGTAATGCGAATGTCTATGACAAGGGGCTGACTGAAACTGATGGGCTGGCCATTGCAATAGTCCCGAAACCTGACAACAAAGCGCAGTAAAAGGGGGAATGATTTAGTAGATAAATAAATGAAGAAATGATGGGTGGTTGGTTGAATGCAGGATAGGTGGCTTCGAGATTCAGTTATGCTCCATCCATCTTAAGCTATTGAGACACTTGTCTGATTTGGGAGGGGATACAAGGAAATAGAGATGCCACGCAACGTGATCCTGTTGACAGACGTTGTGTGTCTGAATCGCACTATATATTTTGTTCATTCTTTGATCCTTTTAATGGAACTTGGGAAGTAGGAATTAGTCATACTGGTGAGTCTGTTAGCGAAATGGCTAATAAGCTAGA
>MIEF01008035.1:0-17638 GCA_001870725.1 Taenia solium | reverse complement strand
ACACCTGCGAGAGCATGTCGCCACGTAATGAGCTCTTCTTCTGGCTTGCAGTGCACACCTCATAGTCTGAAGGCGTAGCATGCTTGGTTGCTTTAGCCTGGTCGAATAGCCGCTTGCGCTACCCTCAATAGTGGCGGTCAAGTGTATGACTCAAACTGAAATTCAACCCTCGTCATATTGCCTGTAGCAATGCTACTGAAATCCGGACGTATATGTGGCAGGTCTCAATGCGCAAGATGGGTAAATGGCCTGCAATTCACCTATTGGTGGGCCGTGAGAAGATACGGATTTAGATTCGCCTAGGGGTGAGAGCACCTCCAGCTACGTAATAACTCGATGCTATTGTTCATCTCCCCTACCATGGAATGCACTGTGCACGAGTTGATCGAGCAAGTTCCCAACTGGTTCCATGTAAATGAAGGATATTTTAGGTTGCGGAATCTGGTAACACCAATACATTTCGCTACATTCCAATTCGCCGATCGAGCCCAAAAATTGATTTGCTTGATACGGTTGCATCCTACCGGGTTTCAGAGCACATTTCTCATGCAGCATCTCATTCGACAGATGGCGTACGGTCTATGCATCGCGGTTGACATTACCGATCTGTTGTTTTGCATTGCCATTTTGGGATTCGCCAAATGCCATAAGGGGCTGCCACCACCACCGAGTGTCTAACGTAAAGACTGAAAACTGGAAAATAACGCCCTCTACAAATGAACTTTAACACGTTACATCTTGATGAACCCATCGCAATAACTCCAACTTGGCTGAATGCTGCAGTGAAAAATGGAAGTGATCATAATCCTTGAGTGAACACACTTGCCAACTTTTATATTTATACAGTGCCATATGAAATGCTCTCTTCTCTTGACGCGAAATAATGCTGAGCAGGAATAACGAGTGAGGAGTTCTGAAGAATAAGATATTAATAATTTTAGCATTCCGAAATGCCCAGTGTATTGAAAGTCTTTATTAACACACGGTCACTGTAAAAATATGAAAAGTTGATATGCCGAACGACACGTTCTTAGAGTGAAAGGCATGCCTTCCATATAAGCCTTATGGCCTCCGGATCGCAATGTAACCACTAAGTGATTTGAATGAATTTTTGGCATTTATGAAAGGCAGGAAATGGTTGGTAGTCAAAATGAGTGAAGAGAGATGAATGGCTAAATAGATGCCACTTTGGAATCAACTAAGGCGTTATTTCAATTTGGAAGACTTGGGAATAAGTAAAAACAGCCACTTCTAATCACACCATCTGCTGTCTCGGTGTGTTTCATGCCTGCAACCAAAAGTATTTTGCCAAACATGTGTGAATTCAGTTTGCAAACTGCGTAGCATCCTAATTTTGCTTCTCCCTTGGCTTGCAGGGTCCATAAACTGACCACATTTCTGCATTTGACAGTAAGTTCTATTTTCAATCGACTTCCCCATTCGGTAGTATATTTTGCACACTTCAAACCATCATTTATCAGACTATAGCTTTGTTCGCTCAATTGCATGGAAAAGATTGCCCCAAAAATGGATATTAATCAAATCATGTGCTGCTGGCTTCACTACATGCAACGAATCGTGGCTCCTCAGAGTCGGCTGCTGTATTCTTAGTTCTTAAGCGAGTAGGGATTTGGCAGGTGTTTCGCGATTAGGCAACGTCCAGTCTGAGCGATACGCAAAGCACCAATGTGCCAGCATTGTGGCAAGTTCAGCCCAACATCTCAATCATAGAAGGTGCAGGTTAAATAAACCTCAATTTCACTGCCACTGCTAGCGTCTCCCTGACGGCAGGCCTTAGCAGCCTCTATTTGCTTCTCTCCACCCACTTTCCTTATTTCTCCCTTTCATTCATCTGTTAAATATGATCGTATTGCATCCCATTTGTTTGGTTTCTTTGTCATCAATGGGCACAATAATTCTTCGCAGCTTAAGATTTAACTAGCACGCAACGTAAGCTTCCCGGTCCGTCATCTGAAGTAGCGCTGAAAATGTACGTTTTTTGGTACTTTAGACTTGATGGGTCTCTGCGCATTCCGGGTCGGAGGTGGCCGGGTTCGGGTCCCGTCACGAACGTTTTATTGGTGCCTGCACAAATCCAACCATCCCTCTGTCAATAGTAATGGGTGCAGTTGTGTGATTGTGGTCAATTCAACGCTCCTACTTCGCCACGGCCCTCGCCCAATAAGTCTATTCATTTCCCGAGTGAGTACAACTTCCATTTCATCGCGCTCACTTCTGCAGCTTCACGCTACATGAATACACAAAAGCGAGCGGCTGCAAGGACATGTTAAATGACAGAATTTATGAGCTGACCTTGCGTGCCATTGCCTCATTGCACACACACTAGTGTCCATAGAGATATGATCTCAAATAACAGGATTCAAAGTCATCAGTTTTGGTGATTACACCAAAAACGCCAAAAACGCCAAAAACGCCAGTCAAAACGACAGCCGCCTATTATGCCCTTGGTCAGCACCCCGGTCGTTTTTGTCTGTTGTCCGACTTCTTGGCCGTGTACCGGTAGCCTGTTTCAAGGCATTTAAGCGGAAGAGAGTGGAGTGGAGCTGATATGATTTGAGTGATTCTCAGCAGCTTTGCACAGATGTTGGTTGGATGTGTGGACAGGAAATAATAGTGCAATTACAAGTGACTCCAAGGATTCAGAGCAGAAGTAGCTCAAAGCCTGCGGCTGACCTGCATGGGGGTATGATTCACATCTTGGATGCGCAAAATTCCGAACTTAGATTTTGGCTGGATTCGTGTTTCATCCTTCCTGACTTGCCCATCCCTTTACTCCACTTTTTATTGTGCACCATGCTATGCGCCAGATGTGAAGATGCGATATCATGCATGACACCTCGATTAAGCCGAGTCGGACATGAAGTTGGGTGATGCCATTATCATGAGAATTGTTGAGAAACGGTTCGTTGCGGCAGAGTAGGGCGGAATGGGGTACGACAAGGTGCGTTGATATGGAGAGGTGTCACCGTTTTCTTCTACTGAGAATTGCCTAAGTTGAGGTAAGAGATAAGTGGGGAGTAAAAAAAGTTAGCTAGATGAAGGCGATTAAGGAGATGTAAGTTTGAATTGTGTGGTTGAGGAGTGTTTTCGTCTGTGTGCATTGACGTTCATTTTGAAGCAGAGGCGGCTATGAGGCGCTGGTTGCTCACAAAGCCAAGAGGACCCTATATTTCATGGCGGTGTAACCGATTGACCTAAAGGGCTTGTTTCAGGCACCGATCCCAAAAAGCGTGGTTTCAAATCCATCTTTTTCTTCCTTTTATCCACCTTTAACATCAGACTCAGATTACCTGCAAAACAATACCTCCGTGGTGCAGAGTGGTAGGTTCGTAAGGTGTTGAGATTTGCATAATAGTAGAAATGTGGGGGCCACGGCTAGGATGGTGAAGTGGTACACGCAGTTCATCATGGTTGATTGGGTTTCTACCCATTTGGATGGGCCTTCTGTCATGCCTCATGACTGGTGGAGAATGAGAGTACGAGGATGGGGCCTGGCTTCACATTGCGCACTAAGTTCAGCAGCTCAGCTAAGAGTGTTCATGCCATCTCGAAGCTCATCGCTCTAGCGCCATTATCTGCATAAATCACTGAAGCGGAAGCTCAGGCAGGGTGGCTAAGTTGAAGGTGCATTTATTGCTTTCAAGGTTACATCTAACATGCGACAGATGTCATTTTGAGAAACTTTGCTCTGTTTTGCCTTGCGCTCTATTGCTCAATGCTTTGCTCCGAAGGAAGGCTGTGGCATGTGGGTGTGGCGCTCAAATCCTTCTTAATGCTATTCTCCTCTGTCTTGGCATTCATTGATGGGTCACTTCTCATGGCAATACGATACGAGACCAAACCGTGGTCGGAGTTGAACAACTTCACAACATTCGTCATGTTTGGGACAATACAGGTGATTTCTTCGTACCGAAATTGGGGACCACTTCATGAATTTAATGGCATAAAACAGGCAATAGGCATGCTTAGAACTCAGGTGGCTGTGAAGAAATAGTTGCGTTCAGTCACTCAAACCATCGCTTTGGATGCTTCTCAGCCACCTCCGAAGGTTTGGATCCATTTGCGACTGAGGTGTTCAGCTGCCTCCCCTCTGCTTCTGTCATATTGAATGCTCAATTATCAAAATGAGGAAAGAAGCACTGAATGCTCTGACAATCGTATTGACATTCTCAAAAGACATTGGATGAGCCTCTGCCACCATCGCTGTGTACCTTACTATCTTGTCGATTCGGAATTTCATTCGTGACGATTGCCTAACTATACTTATTTACGGGGTCGCTCAACGTCTTACCTTCATTGGGAAGGCTGGGAGTAAGTCTGTCACGTTCGAGTGATAGTAGACCGAGCTGCAAATTTCGAAGCTGTGGTGGTCATCAGTTGTTGAGGAAGCTGCATAACAATGGTGACGAAAACATTCATACGAATTTGAGCCGCATTATTGCAAGTGCGAGTCAACTGATAACCCAAGCCGTCAATAATAATGGTTTGACCCATGTTTTGTGCATCACACGTTTAAACCATAAATTTTGTAGGATACGGATGGCATCGCCTTCCAAACTCACACGTTATGAGGGTAGCAAGTTGGAACACGAAATAGCGAGGTCAGTGGAGCGTGACCATGGAGGTCTATGAAAGGCCGCAACAATGTCAGCAAATATCACATTACTGCAAGTGCGGTAAGGAACCACTTTTGCCAAATCGTGCAGTTGTCTCCTAGTCCGTGGCTTTGGTCGTGCAAAACAACCAACATTTTCGTCATGCCAGTCATTTGTGTGCCATTCTGACGGAAATGCAGGCTACATTTGTCAACTTTGTATCCACAACTACATATGTTGCAAGTCACTGTGCCATGGTTTTAAGATCTCAGTCGTTCCACTTAAGGGAATCCAGAAGACGCAGGCATTGGCGCCCTTGATGAGCAAGGCTGATGCGGCGAAAATGCGACCACTAACAGGATGTAAGGATGGAATGCGCAAGGATTTTTATGATTATACAGTGTCAAGCTAGCAAACATGTCAGTGGACCGTTCCGGGGTTATGGTCGTATCCCTCCTGGGAAATAATGAATATGCGAGGGTCAGTATGAAACTGAGGTGACTGACGGTTCCGTCAATATGACTTCCGATGGCGATGTTTTACTTTCCTTTGACCAGCATCACTAATGCCCTTCTTTCCGGACTTTTACATTTAATGCTTCTCTACACCTCTACACTCCTCTACTTTTCCCCATGCAAGTGATGCTGCACGAAAACAAGGGCATCCTCGTTGCTTGCAGTCCACACGCGGTCCTGCGCCTACCAAAGCAGTACCGCGTGCGCCTACGATCTTGGCGATTGGTTGGCTGACCGGTTGATTCTCTAAACTTTTAAGTCTGTTACTGTGGCAGTTTGTTTGCTTACGCGTACCTATGAAGTTTTTTGACTATGATGCCAAAGTAATGATCTGTAGACTCGGAGCATATATCGACTTTTAAGGGCGAATGATGCGGTCGATACAGGAGTACGGATCTGCGTAACGTTGGATGTCGAGAACGAAGGCAAGTTGCACTAAATATTGCACAGGAATTGGAAACGCAGTAAAACCCAATGCTAGAATGTGAGAGCGTTAGGCTCATCACCTAAGGATGCATTCAAAACAGGCGTTTTCGTTGCATATAAGGTTAAAGTGTCATCATCACTGAATGGATTGCACCAAATTGTAGGATTTCCCTTTATGAAGTGCATACACTCTTCAGTTGTCAATCAGGTGCTATATAAATTAAAATAACGCTTTATCGCTCCATTCTACTTAATCTTTAATGGCATTGTAGTTGTTGAGCAAACGGATTTAATGCAATGCTCTATTTTTCTCTAGGCTGCTAAGCTTGAATGGCTTTGGACTTCTGGTGCAATGGTCCAGCATCTATCCTCTCATGGCTGGTCTCAATAAAACATGCGATTCTCTACTTTCCACTTCTTGCAGAATCTGCTGACTGACATCTGTCTTGGTCCAGTGGGCAAAACAATGAATTTTTGCATTTTCGGCTTCAATTAGCGTCATCATTATAAACAACGCAATGACCGGGTCATTCTGATAGAATTCCACGGCAGACATATTTTATTTGCTACCGCACTAAGCATTCTTTCTGCAGATGTTACATTAGACTTTGCCTATGGATTCACCACAGCCGTTATCCTGTTTGTCAAATGCTCCTTTTGTTTGAATTCATTTCATCCTTTGGCTCATGCAGTGGTAGGCTTCAAACTAACGCTTTCTTTGCTTATTCATTCACCCACTAACTTATTTGCTCTGGTAGCCCTTGTATCCATCGCAGCCGCCTCACTTCCCAAGAGATCCATTTCTTTCGCATCCTAGACATTCGTTCTACGAATTGACATCGTTTCCTAAGTCGTGGTACACTGAATCGTAACAGGTTTGTTTGCGCTTGCAGCCTGTATCTGTACCAGAATGTGACACAGATGACTGACCTGACAGAAGTGTTGGTTGTTTTAGACAACCAAAGCCACCTACCAAGAGGCAACTGCACACAGTAGCAACAAAGCCTCCTGATCTCATTGCAGCGATGTGATGTTTGCTAACTTCAGTGTCTTCTTTTACAAACGTTTGGAGGTGGGGAACCAGGTTTCCATTAGCTAGTTGCCCTAGTCACAACTCACTGACTCCAGATTAATTTCTGTGTCAGCTACAACACTTTACTGTTTAGTTTGTTATCTCCATCAAGTGTAAATTTGGAAAATGTTATCGTTCTTGTGCCGCACTTTTCCTAATTACGAATGTGTGATACACAAGATACTAGGTTTTCCATTCGCATAGACCATTGGGATCATCACTAGGCATATATTTGTTGTCCTGCGACTCATTTTGGGTGGCATCTTCCGTAGCGAATGCTTGCAGCATCTACACGAACTGATGACCTCCTCAACCTCAAACTCCATAACTTGATCACACCACTTTGATGATAAATGACTTATTTTGAGTTTTCGTAATGCTTGTGGAGATTTGAGCAAACTCTTAAACATATGATGCTAGGCATCCAAGACGATTTCCAAATAGACAGAGTTGTGAGGCATTTTCGGGTGGAAATAGGAGTCTGATCAACGCTGTTTGAGAAGCATGTTTTAATATTCAGCGCATTAATTAGCCTGTTGTCTGTCATGCAATGCAGATGCCCATGCACGCGTTGCATTACAAAGGTCGTCAATTGTTCCACCATTTGTGACCTTGCAGAGCTCCCTCTGACCTTATGTCTGTTTTGTGACCACAGACAGAATATGCCCATCTAACCGGTAAACTAGTTTTAAAAGGGACAGGCAGGATTCCCGTTAAAGTTTCAAAGAAATTTGAATATTCACATCCCACAGGGCAGCACAATCTCTGAAGTCCTTTGAGGGAATGAGACGAAGTCAAGCGATGGCAAGTCTTTAAAATGACTCCATTAACTCTGCCCAAAAGTTGATGTGCGCGAATACCTTAATGTGTTTAATAAGGCCATAATATTGAGGTTTACCACAGTTAAAAATTTTGAGATCCATGTTCTCGAAATGCCACTACCGGAATAGGGACAAATGTGTCAGCACATATATGCGGAAACTTTCTGAATCAGAAAACTGTTTGATGCTAAGAGTGCCATGATTTCAGTTGAAAAAGAACGTGGGCAGTCAGAAATTATTGCGTTCTTAACAGCTGCGAAAATAAAATATTCTTTTAATATCTTCACTGATGTTCCCCTAAATACTACTAATGTTGGCTAGAAGCCAAATTTGTCAGTAACTTGTCAAATGGTAATAAGTGAAAGCTTCTCGAATACATGAAAGAAATAGCTTTTGATTTTTGAAATATGTTAAGCTTTTAAAGCTATGAAGTTTCACAAGAAGGTTTGAACCCGGTCACGCCGTTTGTGTGTCTGGGCACGGTCTGGGATGTTTTCGCATACACAAGACGATCTGACCAATCGAAGCTGCAATCTTTCGCCATTGATTATGGAAAAAGACATTCTTCATATTTCAGATCAAAGAAAAATGCAGCTGATTTGTTTCGGAGGTTCGGATCTTGGCTACCAGGTATTAATTGTCTGTTAAAGTTACAACGCCAGTCAACAGTGTGACATACATCGGATAAAGTCGAAGTGAACATCCTCATATCCTTATCTTATCTCGCCTTCACTTCTTCCAAGGCTCCCTCCTCCAATCAGCGCTGCCCACGCTTACTAACCAACAGAAATACAAATCTCCACAGCGGCAGCACTGCTGACAGTAAAATGGGCGTTGCAAAGACCAGATGCATAGTTTGTCACTCCACTCTTTAAACACCCACTTCTACATCCAGCATTTCCTAACATCAGCAAAGGCTGTATACTGTGCAAACCCTTTTCACCATCCTGAGTTTTAAGTAGCTCTGAGGTAGTCGCGTTAAAAAACTGTGAGGAGGATGGAAAGAGGCGGCTTTGGGTTTCGCTTGCTTTGCTGAAGTGCTGCATTGGGTTTTAAAGCACGTAAGTGTACGGTGAACACTGCTTTATAGCACCTGAGACGAAGTGTGCTTACATCACTGCATTTAAAACCGAACACATCTCGCTGTCGAGGTGGATCCATTGATTGGACTTTGCAATTAGCTGGCTGTCGGATTGGGTGGTAAGTCGAATGCTCTTCGCAAAAGTGATTATTCTTGAACTGATTGCCAAGAGCAGCAACTTTGCATTTGTGCTAGCTTTCATGTTAATGCCGCTTCTCTAGTGCAATCAGCAAGCCGTTGAGGCCTCTCCGCCTTCCAGACTAAATTACAACTAAATACGCTACTCTATTGTTGCCGTGTTAGAATAATAGATAAAACCCTCAACTTAACTGCCCTTATCAGCTAGCACTCGAAGCTATTTATGAGTCTACGACAATTTTTCTTGACATCAAAATGATCCGTCATTACTTTTGACAAAAAAGCCTTGGTGAAGATGGTTTAGGTATGGTGGGGGGATTGACTATCAATCGCAATGTCGAGTTCTATCGTGTAATGGTCTGCCATTTTCCATAACTTTATTCCTGTTCTCCACACTGCATTCATCCCGATGCATTGCACAAATCCGTAATTTTGACCCAATTTTAGCACTTTAATGGAAGTCTACCTTGCAGTGATCAGGAATAAAGACAGCGGTAAATGCAATATTCTGGTCTTGTATTGAACGCATGTATGCTCGTAAAGCGCATAAATGAGTGTACATTAGCAAAAGGTGAGTTAGGGCAGCACGTTGGAGAACACTAAAACGTAAAAAATAACTTTCAGTTCGTTGCACCTGTATATCCGTGCATAATGCTCGCTCATCTGTCGATCATGTGATTTACTCTGCCAACGTCTGAACTATTCAAACCACCGATGCGACGTGGCGGAATGCAATGTCTGCCTTATCATATTTACAAAGCATTGCTCAAATATTTTCACACAGTCATATTGTCTCACATCAGACCTTCTACGATTCAAGCATACATTCTCTGCCCAACGAATGCTCTTGCCTTAATAGGTTATCAGTTTTACGTAAAAATAATGCTTTAACATGTTCATTAAAACTTACAAAGTTTGCTCACGGAACAGTGTGCATTTGAACTCCACTAAGTATTTCGGACCAAACGGCTAAAAGATGGAGAGCACCAAGGCACTTTACTAGGCACCCATTGCAAAATAACCCTGATGGATGAAGGAATACTTACAGAAATGTTGCGAATGCATATGATCTAGCATCGCCTCTAACGTCGGGTGTTCTTCAAAGCATTCTGTGCAGTAGAAGAGCATTTCCGAATCTGTTATACTTTGGGCTAAAGCATTATAAAATGAGGTGTAAAGTTAGGAGGGACTTGGGTGAAAGCCAAAGCGGTGTTTGGGGAGAGGGGCATGGGCTGGATTTTAATGGAGATTGATAGGCGCATACTTACTGATATGTGTGCCAATGAAATGACAGAGGAGTGCGGCAAAGTTTGCGAACGGATTGGAGCACAGACTGCACAGATTGTGATTTGCATAGGGACGCTTTTGGGTAAATGATATGCTCTCGGGAGAGCAAGTTTTTCTTACAACGTAAGAACGCAACAAATTCCTCCACCTAATTGATGAAGCCTTTAAGACTCAAGGTGCAACATTATATGCTTAAAATTCCTCTTGCATCATAATGCACGAAAGTAACATATAAGCAGGCGGTGACTCAGATCAAAACTATAATGTGAAAGGATCCATATGACAGTCGCCAAGTTGATTGAAAGTAAATTCCTTCTCCGCCTTCTCTCCCCTCCACTAACCATTCTACGCAAACAGCAGGACAACGGAGATGGTGATCATAAGATAGCTGATTGTTTACTACTTCGCAGAAGTGCAGCTAACGTCGACAATGACTTTGCAACGCTGCATTGCGCCAACTTTCATGTTAATGCCACTTCTCTTTTACATGAATGGAATCAGCGAGACCTCTCTCCCCTCCAGACTTATGTGCGATTAAATATCTCAATCAGCTGCTGCTGTGCCATGATTATGGAGGAGGATTCCAACTTAACCACTTTTAACAACCAGCAGTTGAAGCTATTTATGAATGCACGACCACCGATTCCAATGAAGATGGTCGTGAAAAGAGAGGAAGGATTGAAAATAGGGGTTTGCTTCCTTAAGTGCGAAATGACAGTGGTGTTTGAAAAGGGTAAGTGATAACGGCAACTATTAATCATCCAGAGCCCAACTCAAGTTTGCGTTTACAACCTCATCTATGCGTAGCGAAAGTAATACCCTTTTAACCACTATGTCCGCAATCAAAGTTAGTGAGTCAGTGACTACGGGTTCGCAAGTGCATAGTTCATCTTATTCTAGAGAAGAGCGAGCCCCAGTGGCTTAATGTACCAAGTATTCGTTTTCAAAGCCGAGGGTTGCGGTTTCGAGTCCCACCCAGGATAAAGCACTTTCAACGAAGTCATTCAAATTGCTTTATAGGTCAGCAACTCACTTAAATTAGGCTTTGAAGTCCATGAGAGATGACAGCTCATTTATGTTTATTTTGCATAGAAAGCATTGCAAACAGAGGAGCGTCTACTACGCAGGTTTGCCAACAATTTCAAGCTTAGATAAATAGACTCGGATTGGCTATAAATGCTCCTAACGCCCAGAACTACAGCCACACACAAGCGGGTGAGTAGCCTCAGCAGTCGATGCTAAGGTATCGCAAATACGATACTTTTCTACGCAAATCACCACGAAAGGTAATGTAACCAGTCTAGTCGTACGGAAACAAGGGAAGACGGAATGATTCTATTGACGAATACACGCACCAGAAAAGTAGCACTGGTGTGATTTCTGCTACAAATGTAAGGCTGACGTTTTCAAAACCGGGTCGTTAATGATCAACATCGTTGGTTAGAGTTTACTTTTGTGGGGATTTTTTTTATTTTCTGCTGATATGCATGAGAGCCATTGACCACTGGCAAGATAGATCTGTCAGATGACTTCCACATTTTGACCAATCCGAGTGTGGTAGTACAGTTAAGGAAGGACAGTATTTATCCAAAAGGGTTTGATCATCATGCCCATCCAGACGGTACAAAAGATAGCTTTAACATCTCACACAATCCTTTCAATTTCTCACATACCATACCTCAGTACAAGTACAGGGGTACCGGATGTACGCCTTTACTGTGCAGAGTGCTTTGCACATTACCCGACGCTGGGTGCATTGAAGGGACACATAAGTGCGAATCACCTCTGTGGGTATTCTTTTGCCCAACAAGCACAACCCACAAATTTTGTTTACCATCTCGGCCTAATATCTTTTAAATTTGTAGACATGTGGCATGGACTGTTCGAGTGACTTTTGTGTAGCGCTATAACATCCGCAAAACTGCATACCTTTTCCATTGAAGTCGATGACTCAGTTAGAAAAAAGCTTTATAAAATCAAATCTTGCAAACTCCGAGGAGAGACGAAACTGCCTTAGCTCATGAGGCAAGTTAAACACCTCATCACATCCCATTGCGCTACGTCAAAATTCATCAGCACATTGATTGAATGAAGGCTAGGACGTAATGATAATATATGATAAGCGGTCCGGCATCGTATCGCAATGCGCTGTCCTTAATAAAATCCTAAACACAATTGTTTATTTTCTGTTTTAATTCCTTTTGATCACCTACGGTAACCTATCTTACACTGAAAAACACTGGACTCTGTGCTGTGCAAATAAATAAAAGCGAAATAATGGGCGAGCTTTACCACCCGTTACCGCCTCTTTTATCCTATTCAGCATTTCTAAGGAAAGCAGATTCTACTTGCCTTATTAGTAGCTCCGAATGTCTAATCTAGTGCTAAGGATTAGATGCGTCGAAGTTTATTCAAGGCATGCATTCTTAGCTTCAGCAAAGGGTGGCTGCTGAAGAGTCTTTAAGGCGAATTTTATTGGTAAATTGTTAAAATGTTAGAAATAAATTATATAAGAAGTGAGCAGCAATTGCTTTATCCTCCCTCAAGGCCAGACAATTTTGGCGTCACTATGGTGAACCTTGGTGAAAAGCGGAAGAATGGCGTGCTTTTCTTTCACCACATACGCTCTGGCTCCTATGCCATTTAGCCAAACAAGACCATTGCATTGGGGTTATTTTGGTTAGGTTCAATGAAAACCGGTATGTATTTAAGGAGGACGGAATGCTGAGCCACTCTTTACCTTTGGTAATTCTATGTTCTCATCTATCATGGCATGCGAATTGTCCTCCTGCTTCCCTTTTAACAGCACGTTTATATCAACGTGAGTACTACACGGTGCTTTCTCCTTTTCCAGCATTGTCTTTGGTGCTAGGCCTATCAGTTTTCTTGACGTGAAACCGATGCTTGAGCAGTCAGCACCACCATTCAAGCCATCTAATTGTTAGTGCAGGCCTAATCATTGATTCTAAGTGAGAAAATGAGCAAGATAATGCACACGCATAACCAAAGGTAAATGCAGCCGCACAGGGGCACATAAATGCAGCGTTAAAGATGCTAATTTTGTGCCTTGCGTTTTTAACTCTTAGATGATTCTGCACTACGGTAAGAAAATTGTTCATTTCTCGACACAACACAAAGCTATGCGCCAGTTAAGTAAATAGATTAGAGAGGATGTTTAAGAGCCACTACCCAACACTGTTCCTGTACTTGTAAATTTATCTTGTTGCGATAAGGAATTCATTCCTATCACCGACATTGGCTGGAATGACTGCATCACAGAAGCAAAGCCCATGGCAATCAGAAAGGCGACTGCTGCGTCAGGAGCTGCGGACTTGTCTCCAATTTCTGACGCATAATTATTTCCCGTTTTGCTTTGCAGCGTTTCTTTGAATTTAAGTTCTCGTTCCATTATTAATTCCAGGGGTTAATGCCACTTGACTAATTTATTTGGCTTGTAGGACATTTGTTTGGACCATGGCGACCATTAACCCACCTAAGCCAAATCACACAGAGTCTGAAAAAAGAAATGCAGCGCTGCCATTTATAGCAGACTCTAGACCAAGTTGCGTTTGAAGGCACTTAAGGTTAGTTAGCGCCAGTAGCAGTGGTAGTGGTTTTATTTGCATTGGTGGACATTTGAAACAGACGTGCCAGCCGGCAACGATGGTAAGGAGGGGGGATGGGAACCACCCTACTTGCCTTGGTGGCAGCAGCGTTGACGGTAATATTGTGTGGTGGTCAGCGATGGGGATTTCGAGTCACGAGGCTCAAGCTCGTATCCTGAGGGACCTAAAGAAATCGGTTCTTGCGGTTCGCTACACCATCTTGAAAGGTAGACAATTCTAGTAGCATTACCCCTTGATGATGCAAAAAATGGAAAACATGTTGAATAACAGACTGCTGCATCAGTCAAAGAAGAACTCCTCTGAAGATATAGCTGCCTGATCAACAAGCTTTTGGCCTTTTAACTATAGAGATGTCCTATAAAATCCACAGAAAATAAAGTAAGACTTCAAATGAGAAGGACGCTTCTTGCACTAGCGAAATATGTGTAGAAAACAATCGAAGATGAGCTAAGCTAAGCCAAGCTGATCTGATCTGTATCTCTACACTCTTTCTCCTCAAGCCTCACTTTTAAGAATAGTCTTTGAGAATAGGCCTGCACTACGGTGCAGCAGATGCGCAAGCTAAGGAGCATGAACGGGCAAAGGAAAATGGAAAGGTAGTTAAAAGAATTGAATTGCATGAAAGATGTTAGCATACCAATTTACAGAGACGCATTACGCATGACGAATGCAGTGGTGCCGCAATCGTCTTGTGGCCTTGCGAATCAGTATTCAGATCCTGATATGGCACCTCTTACACCACCTCTCCGTCTACAACGTGGCGTCCACTCACTTAACAATGCATGCGCTCTTTAAATCCATCACTTGTTTGTTAACTTGTTCACACACGATGTAGGAGGAGGGTTAATAAATACTAGCGTCCATTTACAACATGGCTGCAATGGTAGTGAAAGCTGCCAAAAGGGCGTCAACAGTAACAGCTGAAATACAAAACCGTGCATTTACTAGGCAACTGTTTGCATGCGGCTTAATTTCTGTGCACACGCAATGCATGGGTGGAAGCGAACCACAAGAACCGATTTTTTTAGGTCCCTCAGGATACGAGCTTGAGCCTCGTGACTCGAAATCCCCATCGCTGGCCACCACATAGTGTTACCGTCACCACTGTTGTCACCAAGGCACGTAGGGTGGTTCCCACCCCTCCTTCTTACCATCGTCGCCGGCTGGCACGTCTGTTTCATAAGTCAACCATTGCAAATACAGCCACTTCCACTGCTACAGGTGTCACCAGTATTAGAAGTGGTTCATATTAGCGAAGTTAATGACATCACCTCATTGCCGTCGCAAACGAATAGACTAGTGTGAAAAAGAGGTGTGCTGCTTGATTGTGGCAAATGGTAGTGGGGAGGGAATAATGGTTAACCGTGGAATAACTGCCATCGGGTCCGTGGTCTAATGGATAGGGCGTCTGACTACGGATCAGAAGACTACGGGTTCGAATCCCGTCAGACTCGCAAAGTTCTTTATCTACGTTGCTTGTAGTAGCGCCGTGCCTACACAACCACGAAGAGCAAAAGGTTTGGTGGATGATCTATCCATTATGACACTGGAGGAGAATAAGCATTCGATCGGACTAAAGGAGGAGTAGCTGGAAATGGTACCACGCCTATTGAAAGGCGTTATTAGGATGACGTTCTTAACTATCGACCCGCCTCACCATCACCAACCCTCTACCTTCTTCACCTCCCTCCATCCCCTTTATCCCCTTTACTTTCTGTACCACCTACCTCCCGCTACTTCACCTTTACACTCTCACGCATTTGCACTTCACGTTTATTTTACCCTTCCCCCAACCCTTCCTTCAATCACTCTTGTTGCCATTTTCTCTCCTCCGATCAGAGGCTACGCATTGCTGCTATGACATGTGAAATGGCATGTGTGGTAGTTAACTTGTGATCACTATTGTCACGCGTCGTCCTGACTTTCAACAGCCATATTTGTAAAGAGGTCGTGCTAGCACTGCATTGTCAAATGCACAGACAAGTTCATCAGGCACTGTGATCAGCGCTGTGGTGTGGAAAATGCGGATAAAGGGGTGCAGATGATGTGAGGCAGAGGAAATGGGAGGAAGCGCAAAGGAATAGGATGCTATGTGTGGCTGTGTGTGTGTGTCGGCATAAAAATGTGAAAAGAGGCAGAAGGTAAGTATTGGTGGAGGAGGCTGTGATGAGAAGGGGAGAGCGTGAGGGAGCGAGGGAAGGAGAGATACATGCGAGGGGGAAAGAGGTGCGGACGGAAGGAGGATGGGACAAAGTGGATGAAGGTTGAGGTAAATTGGGTAGAAGAGTGTGGGAGAAGAGGGAGAGGTGATGCAGTGTGTGGGTGGCACAAGAAGGCGCGAGATAGGAAGTTGGAGGAACGAACAAGTGCCAGCAAGAGCACGGAGTGGTAGTTTCTGGCTTTCGCGATGACAGGAGTTATGCTACGTGGTTGCAGGTTAGCTCACGCATCGGTGACCACTGTAGTACACGTCGTGTCGCTGGCACACTTTTAGCTTTCTACTTGTCTACAATGGTCTCAGCTTCACTCTCCTCATTTCTTTTGTTACTATTTTTCGTCTCTCTGGCTATCTTTTTCCTTGTGCATAGTGCTCCTTGGGCCTTAGTTACTCTCTGAATATTTAAGCCTGTTTGATCACTTCACTTCTTATCGTTTTCTTAAAAACCCTTTCTGAATCGATGTGTCTAGCCAAACCGAAATTTTTATCACTATTCCACCTGTAGGTGAAAGGGTTTTTGCTTCACCAAGGCTTCTTGTCAAAAGTAATGATAGATCATCTTGACGTCAAGGAATATTGTCGTGGACTCGTAAATATCTTCGACAGCTGGTTAATAAGGGCAGTTGAGTTAAAGGTTTCAACCATTATCCTGGCGCAGCAACAGTAGAGTAACGCATTCAATTGAAATTAAGTCTGGAAGGCAGAGAGGTCTCAACCACTTCATGCATGCACTAGAGAAGTTGCATTAACACGGAGTGGTAGCTTCTGGCTTTCGCGATGACAGGGGTCATGCTACGTGGTTGCAGGTTAGCTCACGCATCGGTGACCACTGTAGTACACGTCGTGTCGCTGGCACACTTTTAGCTTTCTACTTGTCTACAATGGTCTCAGCTTCACTCTCCTCATTTCTTTTGTTACTATTTTTCGTCTCTCTGGCTATCTTTTTCCTTGTGCATAGTGCTCCTTGGGCCTTAGTTACTCTCTGAATATTTAAGCCTGTTTGATCACTTCACTTCTTATCGTTTTCTTGAAAACCCTTTCTGAATCGATGTGTCTAGCCAAACCGAATTTTTTATCAATATTCCACCTGTAGGTGAAAGGATTTTTGTAAGCACGCATGATTGACCGGACCCATTTAATCGGTTTCAGATTTGCAACTTCCAAATAAACACCTTTGGGTATCGCATTTTGGTAAATATTTCCTCTTTCAGACACGATTTCATCAATAGAACAAACTTATTTGCGATGGTATTTTGGAGCCAAAATATTTGATTTTCTTTTCTATGTGATGCCTTTTCAGTTAATCGACGTCATCAGACTGAAACTGCCTAGGCCAGTTAGTCACAGGCTATAGGAAAAGGTTTGACAAATCTAGCTTCCTCTTTAGCTTCAGAACCCAGTTAAACCAAGCCCGGTTTCAACCAAAATTGAGAAAAAGTGTAAAGAGTGCTGCATCAATACTAGCGTTTGTGCTTTGCGAGCCCCAAAATGTGACCTAAACGAGTTCTATTACACAACGCGAGGACTCGGCCAAATATCAGTTACATTTAAAGACATCCTGTGGTTTGGTCACATGGGCTGTGCGCATAAGAGGCCCAAAGATATCATCGGACTTTAAAAAGTTGAACTCGTTAAAGATACTTGATGCCGGTGTAAGGCAGTCTGCATATCGTACAAAAACTGCATACCTCTATTTTCGGTGGCGCAGATGACATCGGAGCTGCAGCATTCATTCGAGAAATGAGAAACTCAGACCATTAATTTAATGATGACATATTTCAACAAATCATTTTGAACAGGACTGGACAACCTGAGCTGGATGACAAATATGTCATCTA
>MIEF01008034.1:0-104219 GCA_001870725.1 Taenia solium | reverse complement strand
AAGCGAGTGCTGGGGGAATGCGAGCGAGTGAATTTAGTGGAGTGCCGTTCAAATCCAATGATTTCGAGAAACCTTGTGAATAACTCCAAGTAGAGTTGAAGAAAGAGTTTGATGAACTGATATTTCAGCCACGAATTGGGTTGTAAGTGCTCTGAATTAACCCACTCGGACATGCCCACCCATTCTGCCCGTCTCGCCTTCATTCACAGCAGTTGCTGCTCATTAATTTAACACTTTTGTGATAGCAAAGGAGTGTTGCCACGAATGGTGTGTGCTATGTTACTGACAACACGGAAATCGTAGTTGCAGTTGTTGATGTTGTTATGCTTGAGATCTGTGTACGGTTCGACGCAACATTGACACTCGTTATTGGAGGCGGCAGCTTACTTCGCACAAGTTACTACGTGAGTCGTGGGATTAGCGAGAGAAGTAGGCAAGTTGGCACTGCTTTAGTCAGGTCTCGGCACTACAGCACCTGCTCATCACACACTGTCTATCTCAACGTGCTGACCCCTTTCAGTTAGACTAACTCGTGATCACTGCTGGTGGTGGTCTTGTCATTGTTCTGATGCTTGAAGAGATGGCTGAATCAATCCCCACTCTCGGTTTTCTTTTCACGCCTTTTACCCAGTGCTTCATCCCACAGTGGTCTCTAGTGTCAGTCTACTAGCTACACAAATGTGTGCCGACTGGTCGCTGGTGTATCTCAGTGCTAGGTAGTTCAGCTAAGATCAAGTATTCATTCCTGCTTTCACAAAATAATGCTTGGTGTGCAGTGCAGAATGTTTGCATTCAAATTGATAAATGCAGCTTTTTGTTAGTGATAAATTTAATGCACTAGTTTTGAAATGAGCAGTGAATGGGGAGGCAAGGTGCTGACAAGCATTGTGCATCATCCATTCCCAATCGGTTTACCTATTTAAATATTTCAGCTTCCAGTGCAATGGACCCAGAACTACCGTCCTTAACAAACCAACGTAAAAATTCGCAAGCCACAAGTTATCTCCGCGTACAGTCGATAAGCCGTGATCATTGTTAGATGTTAAATCCGACCCCTTCCTCCATCTTAAAGACCATGGGCAATCATCGCGCTGAATGATGAGTCATGGAGAATAGCTAACTTCGATGGCTTCCCAAGCCCTACTGTGCCACAAAAGGAGGCGTGAACCAAACATTCCCTTTATTAGCGAAGTAGTCATGAATGTGGTGCAAGCAGAGTGTAGCGGTGGTGGATTCAAATTAGACCACTGCACATTGCGGCACTTCCCTATCTTCGGGTTTGGGCAAATTGTTGGTGGGATACACATGGTTAAATTGTGGGTTTCTCACGCACTGATTGCGGTAGCAGTACTCGTCCATTCTGCAATAGTAGCAACTCGGTGCAGAACGGTATGGCTTCGTTGTTCCGAAATTCCCACTATGAAGATACAAATGATTGGGCAGTGCAGCAAAGTTGTTTGCCACAATGAAAGTGGAGAAATGCTACTTACCGAGGCCTGTATACACAGACGGTGACATATTGTGGATTAGGCCATCCAGGTACAACGTCATTGCGCTCCCCCATAGCGCATCCCACTTCACTTGTGTGCGACGAAATCATCTGTACATGTATACGGTATTCATTCCAGCAGGCAATTACAGGAGAGAAGGATGAACCAGCAAAATGACAATAAAGTGGTTCAAACGCACTGGCACACTCACCTGCTTATATTCGCCACAAGTATGCCTACATGTGTTGTTAGCGTAGATGTAATACTGAGCTTCTTTGACCCAAGGGCAAATGCTCTCAGCGAGAGATGGCTTGCGACCGGTAGAGAACGCAATATTCATTCCAATCTCACGATTATGCGCATAATTTTTTCGATCAGGAAGTTTGGAATCGTTCGCACCGGTCCAGTAATAAGCTAAGCTTTCCAGATACTTCGAATACCTCTAAGTAAATGGAAAATAACATGCGAAGTTAGATTTGACAAACTTATTAGGAAGAGGTGAAATGCTAACAAATGTGGCGCGTTTTGTGTTTAGTGAAAGTTGCATGCAACGAAACGTGCACATTAAACGTGTCAACCTGTCCACTGTGGACATACCAGCAATTTCATATTGCCTGCAGTTGGATTCACATTTTCGCGTGTTCGATGATGCAGCTCGAGGACCTGTGCTCGATCAACACCTGTAGGTCGCCAACATCCTGCAGCAGATAGGAGGACGGTGAGGCAGCAGGCCTTTACGAAGACATCTGCAAGGAGGAGGAGGAATACAATAGCAAGCCCCATCACACAAAAGCATGAGATGCACGGATGCGCACTACTTGGCTACTCACTCAGTGTAGAAATCATTGGGACGAATTGGCTGAGAGATTGAGGTGATGGCATGCGTTTATATGCGATGCCACTGTCCTCGTGATGATTGACTGCGTTAGGTGTACTAAAGAAATTAATTGCATAGATGTACTCATCGCTTCAGGTATCAGCACAGTGACAAGACTATCACCATCGGCGATCAGGAGTTAGTCTAACTGAAAGGGGTCAGCACGTTGAGACAGACAGTGTGTGATGAGCAGATGCCATAATGTAGTATTTATTGGCGATAATCCTAAGCCTTAATTTTTGAAAAGTATCTTTGATAATTATCAACGGGCCAAACTTTGTAGCAATTACTGTGCGATGTTTGCAATATCTGTCGACTCTATTGTGATCGCAGGCGAGACGGGCAGAAGGAGTAGGGCTTCCTACAAGCAAATTAATGGCCCGAATAACAGTTAATCAATCTTTTTCTAATCTCTACTTTGAGTGTTACACAAGGCTTTTCTATAATATTTGCATTTAATTTCAATGAAACATCTACCATTGGGGCAATTCAATAATGTTATTGCCGGCATAGTGCTTGGGTCATCCCTAACATATATCTTTACCTTGATTTCTTTTTCCAGCAGTGTAGTCATGCATAATCATCCCCTAACGTATTGATGATTCCCTTTTAAACTAAAAATTATGTGTGTGCTGATAACGATAATAAATGTTGAGGAATGCTAACCACAGCCCATTTTTGCTGAATTGAATACTAACAATCACAAATCAAGAGAACTAGTGTCTTGTGATCCGACTAAACAAAGAATAACCCACAGTCATTTTCACCCTAACTGCTCCTAAAGACTACTTGTGCGTTAAAGCATTGTCATTCAAAAGAAATCGTACCATGCAAGGGCAAATGTGCTCAACACATTCTGTCTTTTTTTTGCAGATGTGTGTAGCAGTGTTTGTTAGTGGTAGGCTACAAGGCAAACCACACATTTAAGTATTCCAAACACGTTGATATTTGATGAGAGTGAATCTGAATAGCAGGCAATAGAGGCAGGATTGCAGTCACATGGAGACAAGGAAAATGTCTCCTCAGTGATGAGGTGCCTTTCGGTATATGCCTTGGTGTGTTACCATGGATTGCACTCGGTCGTGCCCATTAGAGTGCATTGTGTTCAGGAAGAATGGACATCCTACTCCACTTCCCAACATCCTACTCGGCAGTCGCTTCGTCCATACACCGTACAACTAAGAGCAGCTGACTGGAAACCCTTGTTGCAACATCATGCTGATGTTGCCACTACACCCACAGGGCAAGAACCACCCTCAACCACTCCACCTTAAAGACATGAACTCTTTTCATTGTGACTACTATGGTCTTAACGCAACTGGATTGGCACGCCATAACATAGAATAGTGAGGACTCAGTGGGTCAATAAAATATTCTCACAATGCAGCAAACTCTTCCAACATCGCAACCGTTGCCGTTGGCATGAACTAATCTGCTGACTGTGCAAAGGTCCGTTTGGCGACGACCAGTCGCTTGTGCAGTAATGCGCACCGTGGATGCGCCGAATCCTTACGATCGTGAGATGCACTTGGAAAGAGAGTGCTACCTGCACTTGTAAATGCGTGCGTAGTCGAGATTGGTGGTGTGAATTAGCCACATTGAAAATGATGAGGCGAGTGCTGGGGGACTGCGAGCGAGTGAATTTTTTGGAGTAGGTTGTATGCAGTTGTGTGTTACACAGGTGGACACGATGCGATATAGGAGTGTTTGAGACCAATAGTGTGCCAAGTGTGGAGATTACCATCAGACGGAATCAATTTGCATTGATACACTGCCATGACTGTTCCTGAGTCCTTTAATCTACTCGCCTAACCTGCAATCGCTCCGTCTTCTCCTTTTGGATAGCTTTGTTCTTGTTGCTGCAGCCACTGGAGTAGCACTTACTGCGGATTCTAGTCCTCTGGGTGCTGGCAAAGTTCCAACAAATTGCCTCAAGCTTAATTTGCCATAAACCTTAGCAGTTACACATTAGTAAATAGGTATAATTTTGCAATCTGTGGTAAACGCATGCTCCAGTTTTCTTCGCCTACTCTCTTGAAGTCTATTTATCTCTTCACTCTCTTTTAGATTTGAGATTAGTAATGCAATATTACTTTTTGTGTAGAAGTAAGCAACGTTTGAAATTTTTACATTTGCTGCAGGCAATTGTCCTGTTTTGTTTGCCACCAATGTTCGTGTTTGAAAACTCTCTACTACAAACGTGCCGATGAACACGCATTGTTGTGTTCCGCATTGCTGCCACAACATCCACCTTAATTCCACTGCCACCTCCACACAGTGCGCTGCATATGCCTACCTCTTTTAGCCATCGCAGGCCAATGGTAGACTCAATCCATCCTAATACACACATTATATTACACTTTAACTACTTTTATGCATCCTGCCTTCTCTTATTCTACTGCATCCTTCCTGTCCACATGCATCACTGAGATCCCAATCTAACGGCTCAAATCAGCCTTATCTCCTCTTTCACATTTACTAATTTCTAATGGTGTTTTGCTAGTTCTTTAAGTAATAATGTGTGACGTAGGAAGTCGATTTTATCTAGGTTCACATGAGAGGGAGTACATTTGAATCTGAAAAGAGTTAGGTTAAAAGTGTTCACCATAGACGCCTTGAACGTATTCCTTCTAACTGCGTTTCAAACTACTTAAAATTGATACGTAGAGTCGATTTTAAAGCCCAAAGGCTATTGTTATTTTAGACGACGTATTGATCCTAGACAAGTGTTGAATTCTTCTCGTTTTTGGTTGTTGCTATGGCATTCACATTAATTCAGACGCGGAGGAGATGTATGGAGACACTTCGAGATGTCTTACATTGAATTAGAAAGATTTCACTACTGTGTGAATAGAATGAATGCAAAGGCTGAGTGTCTGCGCACCATACATCCTGTCGTCAATATTTGGAGCGCTTGTGCAGTATTTAAACTAGGAGGATGCATGACGTTTTCTATAATCACATGCGTTGCACGCGAAAACGATATTATTTGGACAAACTAACGTGACTCTTCCTTTGCACTTAATTCTAAAAATCGAATTTAAGCAGATCCCATTAGGCTAGAGAAGATGGAGGCTGAGAGCACTTGATGCCTTCCCCTAGTCCTCTCGCTATCAACTACTCTATGTACAATAGGCGTTTGCACTGCCCCAATTCATTTGACGAATGCAAGATCAGTAAATATAACACTGACCAGTTATGATGGAGGGATAAATAGTTGGAGATAAGGAGCTAATATGTGCAAAATAATGAATGTCAAACACGCAGTTATCCACTGAGGCAAGAATGTAGGTGTGTAAGAGAGTGAGAGATTTTGGAGGCAGACCATTTGATTGCATACGGAACGTGCCCTTCTTAAAAGAGGTGATAGCTCCCTTCTAAAAGCTAGATGACCTAATGCACGCGGTTAGCTTAACTTTACAAGGCAGTGTAGAAATCATATCGAAATCCTGGCTCTTCGATTGTCCGTTATACTAACATACACTTCTGCCGTACTTTGATTTCTTCACATCCAAATTTTTAAAGATTTTATGATGAGTTAGCTTCCCAGTTGCTTCTTGGAAAGGACAGTATGTATTGCAGGAAACATATTCCAAATCTTCGGTTGGCACTTATCCATCAAGGGGGCACGAAATTCACGTTGTCCATTCATGTCAATGTCTAAGTGTAGTGTTGATGTTTTGTTGTTCCAAAAGCACATGCAACATTGCAAACGGGTCCCAATGCCTTATTGCATTGCTGGACTAGGGTTTGCCAAAATTTGTTCATGCGTACAACTTGGTAGGTGGCATGAATAAAGTTTTTGAGGACTGAGGCATTTGTAGGACAATAGTGGTGATTAGCGCCTTTGAATCACTTTAAATTAATTTAATAGGGAGGTAGGAAGTGGGGTGATATTGAAGAAAGCGTAGCATGCACTAGACCGCTACCTCAAGGTAGAAGCCAAATAATAGCAGGGAAATTGAGTTGGCTATATTGAAAGGCAGTAGATGCAACATAACCACTACTTACTCAACAAAGGAAAACGTTTTTAAGGAACATGTTTTTCAGCAAACTTGACGTCGCATATTTCGGTTCCAGAGGCATTGGTGAGTCCTAACACATTTTGTGCATCCTTTGCGAACATTGCGTCGATGGTAATTTAAGTCTGATCCGCAAGAGAATGGAGTTAGTGTAAAATTACTTAATGACTACACGCTCACCCAAGTAAGCTCATGCTTTTGCGGGTCTACACTAGTAGTCTGACCTATATGGTGGATGTGTCCAGACATACTCCAACCCAATCCATTAGGCTATCACCTTTCGCTTTTTCAAACTCAACCTACGCATTTCCACCATAAACCATCCGCCACATTTAAAAGATGGAAACTAGGCATGTTCGTTTACATAAACGAAGCATTGCTTCTTTCACGCCTGTTTATGACCAAAACCTAACTTAGTGTATGTTTTAATGAAGTGGTCGCACCACTGCTCTCCCTCGTATCAACATTTATAGGTGGTGTCCGCACGCCCTAATACAGAATGCGCCGTGATACCATGACCCAGTCCAATCCCTTTGCTTCTTCAATACGACAATGAAGAAGTATGCACAAATCTGCAACGATATGCCAATGCCTCTAAACATGATGAGTATCATAGTAAGGTGGGGAAGACTTAAGCGGTGGATTGTTTGCGTTGGGAGTTAAATTCAAAGTGGCTTTTTGCAACAAAACAGTTTGTTATTCAGCATATGGTTAAGCCACACATAAAAATAGTTAAACACCACCATCATGATGCTTAGACAGCAACACTGTCTTGACCAACTTATCTGTGGATCTTCAGCGCCCCATCGAATACATCATGCTCAAAGCTAAAATTGATGGAATCTAGACATATGTGACTAGAATTCAAAGGGTAAGAGGATAAAACCATAGCCAATGCATTGGCCTATTTTAACTTTGCCAATTGTAATGAAAGAGATCCTGAGGTCACTTTACGGTCAATTAAGGGATCGACGCATAAGCATACATTGAGTGCCATAAATTCATAAATTGCTATAATTGAGGTGATTCAGTTAATCGATAGCCAAATTATAAGGAAATTAATGGAAATGTGGTCTCTTGAACCTGTGATGCAACAGATTGACTACAATTTTGGCTCCAGTTCACCCACGAGAGGCTGTTCGTTTGCTTGTTTGGCATTAAGCTTATTTAGTGAGCTGTCAGCATACGCGTTCACGTCTATGACGACATCGGCGACTGCAGCATCCACAATAGCCTTAGAGACAATTCAGGTTCCGCAATGGCCAAGTCGTTGTATCTGCAAGCCTTGAGACCTGGCAGTGCATTTGAATGAACGAAAATGGAATGTAATTTTGGCTCTTGCATGACAACTTCACCAGCCAAGATAAATGCGAGGCAAGCAGCAATAACAACCACAGCCTGAAGCAAGTTAGAGAGTTCTGCATAAGGATGCAAACAGCACTGCAGCCGAAAAAACGCAACCTTTACCTTAAACTTGTTGCTGCAAGGGGCGCACGACCTCACGCCTCGACACTACTCCCTCCACGTGTGGAACCTCAAAGGGCGGAAGAATGATGGCAATTATTTCATGCATCACGTCCGCTGTCACTGGTGTCAGCAAGGGCACTGATGAGCATAAGTTTGCACTAAAATCTACCACGCCTACTCCCTAATTCACAGTACTAGGTGGTACAGGCTATGCTCATGTGCAGACTCTCTTTTAAAAGGCTGCCAATTCTTGGGTGGTTATCATTCACACCTGTATGAGGTGTCTTCACGACTGCATAAATCGGGTGTATCCTTCCTGCCACAAGAGCATGCTGTTGCAGTTGGCATGCGGTCGTTAGTGTGGAGAACATTGTGTCCCACACCACGGTGGTGTGAATGCGATGCTGAGTCACGAGGTGTGAAAGGAACGAACTCGACGAAAGTGGAGGTGGTGTGCTCCACAAAGACTCGGCGAAGACGCTGGCAGTAGAGGTGAAACGGATGTAGTGGGGCAGTAATACACGCCATCATCGTGACAACGAAAGTCCACGTGATCAACCAAGTGGGTGTAATTAAATGATGGCTGAAGTCACTTTGTCACATCTCGGATTCGAGAAATCGCGTTACCATTTGCCTCCTGTTGTTGAGGCGTTAGATCGAGCGTTGCTTCGACTACTGCAATCAAATTATCAATTCCCTTCCCCTTCAGGTTCTAATGTGGGCAACCGAATTGTCTTGATATGGTGGTTTAAGCTGTTGACTTTCGAACCTGAAGTTGGGGATGGAGCACTATTGCTCAAAGCGTACGCTTGTGCATCGTTTGTTGCACAGAGTGTGGGTTGACCTCACAGTTGTTGATGCGATAGAAATGGCCACGTTCAATGAACTCAGTGCATGTAAGAGTGCTTCATTCTAAGAAGGTGAGGAAAGTGCAATCCTTGTAGATTTTGTGTAAATGGTGACTGAATGTAGCTTTTTACTGTTTTTGATCTGGTCATCTCTTTCCAGACTTGATCTGCCGATAAGGTTAAACGAATATGTATCTTGAGCATAAAGTGCTTTATGAAGTGTAATTTTGCTAGGTGTGAAGAAGACATTTCGGATTTTGAATGTCTCATTTGGAAGTACGAGAGCTATTATCCCTTGCAAGCAGTGATTGTTTTTCATTCACTTGTGTGTTTGCATTTCACACGTTTTGATTTACACGTAGTTTGCAATTAAGCGTCTGTTGGTGAACGATCTCCTGAGACAAATTTCGGCCCAAATAACTTCCATTATCTTCTTCTCTCTGTACTTAAGTTAGCCTACCGTTGATAGAATCAGTGCAACCTTAACCGTAAGTATACAAATGATTTTGGGCGAGCTGGGAGGTTAGGCAGGACCTAGGCCACGGAGTAAGTTGCACGCGAATGTACGTGGGTGTTGGAATGAGGGCTAGTGATTACATGATCACTTCTACGACACACACTAAGCTCCTTGTTATTTGTAAGCTAGTGTGAATGAAGCAATGCGTTCACCATATGCTTCTAACTACTCTAATGATCTCATCTGGAAATAAGCAGGAACCGTTTTAGCTGAAATTTACTTTGAATTCCCTGGCTCCTTCCTAGGCTGGTTAGCCATTACTCGTAATGCTTTTCTATTCATTCCCTTATCGGAAGAAATCTGCAATGTTTCCAACAATTGAACTCACTCCGCCTTCCTAATTGTACTTGCATTCATATTTTCATGCATTTTAGTCCAAAATTTGCAATAGGGTGCTGAGGTCATTTTGTGACACGGCATATTAGGTTGCTATTATAAACCAACAAAAGATCACTTGGTTATGGACCTAAAAGGACAGCACAAATGTCGTGCCTTCTGGACGGCACACTGTCAAACCTTGGCCATTTAGGCGCTGCAGCGAGCTGCTTCTAAATATTTGTCTGATGGTCTACATAAACCACTCTTCGTTTCGATTAAGGCTGTGTTCACACCTAAGCTCATCGCCATATCCACATATACGTTCATATCCTTGACGACATCGGCGACAACAGCCACTTTTAAACATTTTGCAACACTGTTAGGGAATTCAGCTTTCACAATGGTTAAGATGTTGCATACACAGGCCTTGTGGTCCAGATGTTCATTATCGCCAAAGCGAAGAGGGATACGACTCTACCAATTCCGGCAATCGCAGGCCGACCTCAGCAGAATGCCTCGCGATGGGTACGATGAATCCAAGGTGTCCAGTAAATGGTAGTACAGCCACGAATGTGCAGCATTTGATATTAAATTAAGGCTGATTCATCCAGAAAATCCGGAAAGTCATGTGCACACATATCAATTTCCTCATCTCATTAGGCTTTTGTGTGTCGATTTATACAGCTTCATTAAGGCGTGAATTTCCATGCGCTCGATAGCAAAATGATTAAAGAAAGGCATTAATGCTGAATATGTAACCCTAAAAATTAGTCACTTTATCTGCACATTCCATCCAGTGGAAAGGCTACACAGTATGAAGTTGGTATTGTCAACCGAACAATTTATCCGAAAGGGGAAGGGGTTTTGGAAACAACGTTGGGCTGCTATCTTACAGTGCTTTTCTGCTTAAATTTAAGTTGATCTGGTGAAGAAGCCAATTCTAGCAAGAGGGAAGCCCATACTTACGTTTGCGTAGGGTAGATTACTGATGTTTTTTTGCAAGGGAAACCCAAAACATGACCCGAAATCCTCGCTTCACCCACTAATTCTATGGGCAATTGTCGAATAAAATAGGAGCCTTTACAGCTTTTCAACCGCCAATTCATCACAACGTAGAGGCTTAAACCGAACCTTCCCTTTATTGATGAATTAATCGCTATTGCGAAGTAAATCTCAGCGAAAGCAAAGAGAGAAGCAGTGAGCGTGATGACATTGGGTATGTCGAGTTCGACTCACAGTTAGGCATAATGGACAACACTATAAGACTTCATTGGTCTGCATTTCGGTACATGTTTATGTTCAGGCCTTGTGTATCTCGCTAGCGGATACGCGTCGTAGTATCCAGCATCTCCTGCGCACTGTTTGCGAAAACAGCGCCTATTCCGGCCACATGCGTTGCAACTGATTCCTTTAACGTATGGCAGTTCTCCTACATAATTCCCTCTGAAGTAAATAAAGGTAGTTAAGAAGTGGAGTGAAGTTGTTTTGTTAAAAACTAGATCGGAGAAATGTAACTCACGGAGGACTGTATTGACAGACAGTAATATATTGTGGTTCAGGCCATCCAGGTACAACTCCTCTGCATCGCCACTTGGCACAGCCCAACTGATTTGTGTTTGCCCAAATTATCTGCTCAAGTGTACGGTATACATTTGAGCAAGCATTCATGCAAGGGAAGGCAATAGTTGCAAAGCAACATTGAATGGCTTCTCAGTAAAATACTTCCTACGCATTGGCACGCTTACCTGTGTATAGTGGCCGCAAACATGACTACATGAACGATTATTGTAATTGTAAAATTTAGCTTCACTGTTCCAACCACAAACGCTTTCAGTGAGCGTTGGCTCAAATCCGGCGACAAGTGCGAGATTTTGTCCAAGACCATGATAAACTGGAGGATCACTCTGCGATGGATGCCTAAAAACGCACTGACTGGCCCAATAAGCGGCTAAGTGTTCCAGCTTCTCTGAGTACATCTAGACAAATCAAAATACAGTGAGCGAGGTTATGAATTGAAAAGAGCAAAATTTCCAACAGCAGTGGTGCATGTCATGTCTGCTGAAAGTTGTCTACAGCAGGCTGTGCACATTAATCGCGCTAATTTGTCCAGCATGAACATACCATCAATTTCATGTTGCTTGCAGAAGGTTTCACACTCTCTCGTATTTTGAGGTGAGCCTCGAGAATCTGCATTCTTTCAACATTCGTAGGTCGCCAGCATGCTGCAACAGATAGGAGGATGATGAGGCAGCAGGCCTTCACAAAGCCACCTGCAAGGAAGAGTATTACAGGAGCAAGTCTCATTACAAAAGGGCATGAGGTCCACAGATGCCCGCAACTTGGTAACTCACTCAATGTTGAAACCATTTAGGCACATAGACCCAGATACTGAGGTAATCGCATGTGTTTATATATGATACCCACTTATACTCCCCCAGTGACCTCGTGACACATGACTACGTTAGCTAGTAATTAAAAGAACGTTTGCGTTCATTTAGTCTTCACTGCAAATATCAGTGCACTAACAAGATTACCATTTGTAGGGTCCATAATCTATACAGCTTTATCTAGGTCAACCTGTTAAAATTTTAGTGATTTTCCAATTTGGTGATGCAGTATTGATATATGAGTAGAGAAGCACTGATTTTTTTCATTTTGCTTGCGAGCTGTTAAACTCATATTGTAGCCTGTGCGGTCAAACTTGCCGACTGCATTGAAGACTGCTTGTGTTTTACCGAAATATGCGCAGATCTCAACAACAATTTCGTCGATGTCAATTAGGCAGCTTGATAGTATCCTGCCTAAATCGTAATAGTCAAGGCAGTGGCCAAAGGTCATATTAAGCGAAAAAAACTTTGTGAAAGACTTACTTTAAATAATTATGAGGAATCAACTGTCTGATGTTAATTGGGTGTGACGATGATGCAGTGCATGTATGGAAGACAAGCGCGATGAGTGGGAGTGATGGAGTGGGTCAGTTCAAAGTACTTGCAACCGATTTGGTGGCAGAAATACTATTTTATGTATGTACTTCACGTGGTTGTTTGAAACAGCCAAATTTTACCAATCAAAATCGACATAGTGCCTTCAGCATTTCTTTCTGGACTGCCTTAATCTCCTTTGCAATTTACTGATATTATCGACGATGTTGTGCTTGGGGCTTCTACCCTATTATCGCATTGGATTGTTTGTGTAGGCAGTACCTATGCATATTCATTCCTTGGGTCTTACACGTCAAGGCGCGTTGATAAGTCTTTCCCAAACCACAAATTGCCTATGTGCTAGCGTCGGTTGATGAAACTGAGGGGTGCTCATCACAACTCTTTATGCAGCGAGGAAAACTATTTATTACAAAATAAGAGATCGAGTAAAGTGCGATCCTCCTTCTCGGCGGCGTGTTAATTCGTTCTGTTTAATGCCACCAACAGCCTGTGAGATCATTTTTTGTCTCTCTCTCTCTCTCTCAAATTATGCCCAGAAAGCGCAAATTGAAGCAATAAATGCCCTATAGACCTACTGGTTCCTCACTGTTTCAGTCGATAAGTTATTCCGGTAAGGCCTCGCAATATTCTAACTACATATCGGACCAAAATGTAGAGCAGTATGTCCAAGTAGCATTTGAATAACAGGCAATGTGGTCTTGCTTGCAGACACACGCATTCTGGGCTGATGCCTGCTCTTGTTTGAGATGTAAACAGTAAAATATACTATTACTTGTATTCGAAACGATTGTCTGGTGTCGCAAACATTATTCACATGATCAGTTTGCTGTTTCCCTGCTCACTTGTGTGCTTACTAAATTATTACCCAAGGTTTTGTGTAAAATCTTGTAAAGGGCATTGATCATGGTCACATACCAATTAATGAAGCATTGTGGAATTGGCGGTCAAGGTTGTTTCAACCTACCTGATAAAAAAACATTGCTTTAATTGGCTTCTACGATTCTCAAAACACGTGGAGGCGTAAATGAATTCTATGGTATCTGTAGCAACAAATTAGACACTAATGCCTCCCTTAAACTTGTTGCTGCAAGGGGCGCACGACCTCACGCCTCGACACTACTCCCTCCATGTGTGGAACCTCAAAGGGCGGAAGAATGATGGCAATTGTTTCATGCATCACGTCCGCTGTCACTGGTGTCAGCAAGGGCACTGATGAGCATAAGTTTGCACTAAAATCTACCACGCCTACTCCCTAATTCACAGTACTAGGTGGTACAGGCTATGCTCATGTGCAGACTCTCTTTTAAAAGGCTGCCAATTCTTGGGTGGTTATCATTCACACCTGTATGAGGTGTCTTCACGACTGCATAAATCGGGTGTATCCTTCCTGCCACAAGAGCATGCTGTTGCAGTTGGCATGCGGTCGTTAGTGTGGAGAACATTGTGTCCCACACCACGGTGGTGTGAATGCGATGCTGAGTCACGAGGTGTGAAAGGAACGAACTCGACGAAAGTGGAGGTGGTGTGCTCCACAAAGACTCGGCGAAGACGCTGGCAGTAGAGGTGAAACGGATGTAGTGGGGCAGTAATACACGCCATCATCGTGACAACGAAAGTCCACGTGATCAACCAAGTGGGTGTAATTAAATGATGGCTGAAGTCACTTTGTCACATCTCGGATTCGAGAAATCGCGTTACCATTTGCCTCCTGTTGTTGAGGCGTTAGATCGAGCGTTGCTTCGACTACTGCAATCAAATTATCAATTCCCTTCCCCTTCAGGTTCTAATGTGGGCAACCGAATTGTCTTGATATGGTGGTTTAAGCTGTTGACTTTCGAACCTGAAGTTGGGGATGGAGCACTATTGCTCAAAGCGTACGCTTGTGCATCGTTTGTTGCACAGAGTGTGGGTTGACCTCACAGTTGTTGATGCGATAGAAATGGCCACGTTCAATGAACTCAGTGCATGTAAGAGTGCTTCATTCTAAGAAGGTGAGGAAAGTGCAATCCTTGTAGATTTTGTGTAAATGGTGACTGAATGTAGCTTTTTACTGTTTTTGATCTGGATATCTTCTCATAAGATGAAACGAATGTGCATTCTGATTATGTGGTATATGAGAAGTAATAATTATTTACTGGTTTAAAAGGCGTTCTTGATGGTAAATATCACATTTAGAAGTGCGAGTGCGCTTTTTCTCCTACAAGTGATTCGACTGAGTTTGTTTTTCTGTTGTGTGTTTGAATTTCACACGCGCTGACTTGCATGCAGTTCAGAGCCAAACGTCTTTGGTGGATGGACTTTAAAGACAGTTATCCTTTCATTTTTATCTCCATTTCCCCCTAACTTTGATGCTTAGTATATTAGGTTGTGCTCTTATATCTTCCGTTAGATTAGCGCACAGTACATTGTACTTTTCCAAATCAAGGCGGAACCATCAGCGAAGTTGGGCAGAATCATGGCCGCAGGGCGGGTAACGTGCCAACGCTTGTTAACACCTCGTACATTTTGTATGAGTGTTGACATGGGAAAAGTGGCCCTCTGATCACTTTAAGAACACATGCGTCCGATTCGTGTTAGTCGTTAGCAGGTGTGCATGAAGCAGTGCCTACCTTCCTTGCTGGTTTTGTTCCCTTTGGTCTTGAAACAAACATTCCTCAGTTTCATTAACAGAATCTGATGACTGATTGCGTGACCGTGCAAGGCGATGGATTAGAAGGGCTCTGACTACGTCCCTAACATAGATGAGCATTGACGATTGAAGTAGGCGCACTCGAAATCCACTTTGATGAGGACCTGACTTGAACAATGACTATATGCCCACAGAATGTTGAATAGAATGATCCTAACACATTTCTGCATGTAGTTCTGCACACTACACTACACCAAACCAAATCGAGCTCCTTCGCTCCTTCCTCAAGGTCACGTTTGAGTTTACTTTGCGGTTTCTCCGCAAATGCTCCTATTAAAGAGAAGTGGTCGAAAGGCGTCTATTCTCATCTTTGCCTTATAAGTACCAACGCAACACCAAGACATGAGCTTGTTTCCATATTCTCAATCTGACTTTGCATGTTATTTTACAATAAAACAACAAAGCATTACTTGATTGTGTACATGAGTAGGCATCGTAAACATTGTGCCTCCCTTATGGAGAAGTGTGAATGGCAGCCATCTCCATATTATTTAGAATGAAACCTTAAGAACGCAAACTGAGATTGCAATGAAAGGCGCAGGAGAATCAGTCTCTCTGAAGCGAGCAGCGCTTGGGATGGGGAGCGAACAAAACACCCTAGGATTGCATGTTAGCTCCATGGAAACTAAGAAACTATGATTCGGGTAAAATTTCCACACCCAATTGCCCAACCTATCGATATTAAGGTGGCTAGTTGGGAGGAATGTTTTGCGTCTTTAGCGGAAGCGTATTAATCATGGAGTGGGGATAAGATTATCCTAAATCTCTTAGTCTCTTAGTCTAGTGTGTGATTTCTTGGTTTATGCTCGATTCTTGTAGCACTAAACTAGTTGGGTGAGTGAGCTGCCAGCTGTTGAACATCCGTGGATCCCATACATTTGTGTGATGCGACTCACTACTGTGATAATACTCCTTGCAGATGTCTTCGTGAAGCTCTCCTGCCCAATCATCCTTCTATCTGCTGCCGCATGTTGGCAACCTGCGAATGTTGAACGAGCACAAATTACCGAGGCTCATCACCAAGTACGGGAGAGGGTGAGCCCTTTTGCACGAAATGCAAAGCTGATGGTATGTTCATGCTAAACAAATTGACGCGATTAAGGTGCATGTTTTATTGCAGGTCTCTTTCTGTAAACATTGGTTGACATTTAACTTACCCCATTTGAAGTGGCATTTATTACCTTGAATGCTATACTTTCGTTTACTTAGATATTTAAGGAATCTGAAATTCTTAGCTGCTTATTGGACCAGTCGATGTGTTCTGAGCATCCAGAGCAGAATAAAATGTATAATACATAATGGATCTAGGCATAATTTGTACTCATTATCGGTTTTAAGCCAGCATTCACTGAGAGTGTTTGTGGTTGGAACTGTGAAGCTAAGTTTCACAGCTACATTAATTTTACATGTAGTCATATTTGCGGTTATTGTACACAAATGAGCATGTCAGTGCGTCTAAAATTATTTTATTATCATTTCATGCCAGTCAGAGTCATCTGAAATTTCTTTATTTCCTTTGCATAATTACCTGCATTGGTGACCAAAAGTTTGAGGAACTCCTAGGCAAGTGAATGAGAGCGAATGTTACATAGGTTGAAAATCTAAGCATGGACATGGACATGAACAAGGATGTGACGATGCAAGTAAACGCAGACCTCACAAAAGGGAGTAGAAGCTCCCGTGGAACATTAAAGGCATATTTTGAAGCGACGATTTCGTTTCACCATAATGACACTTAAAATTTACGCGAACAAGCAATCACTCGGGATCGAATTAAGGCTGATACAGAAATTAATTCGCTGCATCACAGGCTTCCAGAGCTTCGCTTATGTATGTTTAATAAAGCAAACGTTGTTAAGGTGCCTCCACTTCATCCGTCACTCTTCTCATCTTCGGACTTTACTATCGGTGAATTAAATTACCCTCGTTTGGTGAGTAGAGCAATTCGTTCACTTTTGATGCTCTGATTGGTGTGAAGCACCTTTGTTTAAAGCATGATCATGCGCTGTATACTTTGTAGAGCGTAAATTAATCGCACGGTTGCTCATGCACCTTAAATGGTCATGGTCAAAAAAAGTAGTGCGTAAATGAGTGCACATTCCTAATAATGTTTAAAAAAATACGCTAAATTTTATGTCTTTTTCCTTGAAATCGGCTAATATTTACCTCAAAAATTTTATCTTTTGCTTATGCGATTTTAGGCCTCATTTGATTGGAATAAAGAGAGCGAAAAGAATTTGGTTGCAGTTTAAGCATGATACATTTGATGAGGTGTCAGCTATCCACCCAAAAGCTTAGTGCCATCTCCATTTAAGATGATGGTGGTCTATCAAACATGTGTTTAATCATACGCTGTTTTTGAGCAAAGAATTGTTTGGTGATTTGATTCCTGATGCAAATCTTGAATGAATTTTGGTTTCATTGCCTCCTTCCACCTATACCCAGCGTGCTTGGAAGTGGTGGCATTGCACGGCACCATTGGGTGCCTATTTGAGTAGAGTTTCTCAAAGTGATGCATACTACACTAGAAGACTGGATAAGGCCTTGGTCTCACTGCGGGCAATGTGCCACTGCTTACGAACACCTTATTCAGTTTAGATGAGTTTTGAGCTGAGAGAAAGCTGTTCCCCTTAACAACACATATACCAAGATCTGTGGTAGTCGTAAGCAGGTGAGAATGAAGCAATACCTGCTTCCTTGGTTTGGTATCCAACCGACAGCTTCTTTACAATTCTCGGTGTCCCTCTCAAGGTCCTAATTGAGTTTAGGGTTTCTTTATCATTATTTGTGTGTCCTGGTATATTCTACTAAAATGATGAAACTCAAAGGCATCTATTTTCGTCCTAATTGTACTTGCAGGCATACTTTCATACTCACTAGACTAACATTGTAACGCGGCATTAGGATCCATTCGCATCACTGCATGTTAGTTTACGACTACAAAACAGCAAAACAGTACCGCGTCATGAACATGGATGGACAATATGAATGTTGTGCCTTCTAGATGGTGAAGTATAAGCAGCAGCCATCCTCCGATGATTTTGAATTGGAATTTTAGTATACATGCTTCGAGTTCTGAGGATCACATGGGAAGGCCACTCATCATGAAATCAGGATTGCCTAATACTTCCTCCGGCAGTTGAAATACTATGATTTGGGTGAGATTTTATGCACTCTTTCGTGTAGCAGGACGAAATGCTGACTTTAAGATACTGAGCTTGTTAGAGAAAAGCAACTTAGACATAGGATTGAACCAATGGCCTTTACCTTCCTTTGCTATTTCGCACCCCTGTGTTTCCGATTTCTTGGGAAACCTCTTGTTTAACGTTCCTGGTATTGCAATAGGTGACACCTTAGAATAACTTTAGTTTTATCAACTGCATCAACCTTGAACTTCCTTGAACCCGTATTAATCAAAGGAAATGTTACGGGTTCAACGCTAGTTGCATAAACAGTAGTTTGAAGTCAGGAGGGATGGAAGAAGTCAAAACATGCTTTCAATTGCGACCTCATCATCCAAATGGAATCCGCTCAAAAGCCATTTGAGGAATAAGGCCTCAAAAATAATTATAAATGATTTGTTCAGGCAACGTCGACTCCACAGCATATAAATGTGGGATGATTGAGTGTACCACGCCTCCTCCTAGTCCAAGTGCTTCAAGCACCGATGATAAGAGGTGTAATGCGAAGGCACTCAACGATGTCTTTTCCTTCACCTAGGTATTAGAGACAATTTTTCCCTTTGCTGTTAACTCAGACTGGTGCCGCTGTGAGTACACGCAGACCGTAATAATGAATCTGCCATATGGTATTCCCTCACTTAAACTTGCAGCGTGAAAGAACCTATTTAAGCAATCCTTAATGGGTATTTCTCCTAATTTATGCCAAAGGGCTTGGTTGTTAAGCTACGGACCCTATCTTAGCTATCAGGCCAACAACTTAATTCTTCCATGCTAGATGCTTTATACTTCACCTTCTCCTATACGCGAAATTCTCGACAATAGTTTGTCTTTTCATTCACCGTCACTTTTACTGCCGAACGGTGAATCGAGTATCAAACAGGGCCGTAATATGGAGCCTTAGCGGATCTCCTTCACACGCCTGACCCTCTACATTGAGCCCAATGGCACATTTCTTCATTAAGTCGGAAACATTAAAAATAAGATTAGAGCGATCTGAAACAATGGACTGCGGTAGTAGCATCACAAGTGATCTACATATTTCATTAGAATGAGGGAAGCCGTATCTACGTAAAAATTACTCGACGCGTACTGTGTAGTGCTGTTATGGAGATGACGACTATCTAATGCTTGCTGATGTGGCAAACAAATTCGTTTCGTAGATGAGTGAGTGTATGAATAATCAACAACGCATGGAAGTCATTAGGCATGGGACTGACCACTCAAGTACCAGAACAACAAGACATAAAAATGCTTTTTTCTAATGATCTGACACTCAAAAGGGGGTGTAAAAATAATTAGACTGTTTTAGAGAGAGCATAAGAAAATGGTGAGTAAGAGAAGGAACAAGATGCTGTACCATCATAAGGTGGTATGATGCTCTGCATTCTCTTACTATCTATCTATGGATGATTTTTAGAGAATCGTATTCTGAAATGCCGGACGAATGGTTACAAGCATTTACGAAGCAATGCATTTATAGGAAATGGGCCAGTATCAAGGAGCAGTGAAATAAAAACCAGGGAGTACTGGCCCTGTGATGCTAACAAACTCAAGGTGGTTACGCGTGGTCAATACCTAGATAAGGACCGCAATTTCGTTCCCATCTAAATTTGGTTATATATCGTACCCTTTAGACTGGTATCTTAAGCAATGTGGCCATCAAATATGGTGGCATTTAATCAGGCACCTGCTGGCAAACGGATGATTTCCATGTTAAGGCGCTGTTGCTTAATTGTTTGCAGTAGTAAATCACATTTGAGATGCGGGACAAGACTGAACAACCACAAAATGGGCAAGATAACGGAATGGGAAAATGTTCCAACAGTGCGTCGATGCAAATTGATGCAGCTCAGTAGTGATAAAAGTATTCAGAGCAATATTTGTTGTAAATAGGCCTGTAATGTGTTATGAATTTTTGTATAACTGATGGATGCATTTTGATCTACTCCATTACATTATTTGCTCTCATTCCCCAATCTACAAATGTAAAGCTCGTCGGATCAGGAACACATTCCATCGACACATTGAGCCACTTTACAGATGTTTACCAACTATGCTGTTCATCCTGTTCATCTGTATACTTAACATTCATGCCAACAACGCTTCATCCATTTATCTGCAAACCGTCTCATCCGTCAAATCCGCGTTTGCATTGGAAGTGTCACACAGATGTTAAAGGATCTTAGAAATACTCTAAAGGATAAGCACATAGCATCAACTACGCTAAGAATGTATTTTTATGGAGGTTATTCCTTGCACTTAGTTTCAGGAGGAAGATTGCCACAACTCTCATTCTTGCGTGTTCAAACTCACGTATTTAGCACTGCGAACACATCAACTTTGCAAATTTGTCGAAGAATCATGCGGAGAAAAGAATCGCGCTTCGAAACCAGCATGTGCATGGAAATGGTTGTAAAGCGTGGGAATAGTACCTGATTTTGTGCAGCTTTGGGACCTTTATCTCATTAATTTAGCAATCAAGATTGGTAGATGACAAATCCTCACCAAGATTGCAATTTAACAATCTGATGAGCACACAACCTATGAGCGAATATTGTTTGCACAACTATTCTTATGAAATACTCACTGGGAAGTTAAGATTTTAAACAAGTTCATTCAATAGTAGTCAATATAAAACGTGAAAGCAGGCAAGACTTTTTTAAGTTACCAATGACTAGGATCCATAGGTGGTAACCTTGCCCTAATTTCATCATGAAATTGCCAGGTTCACCATTCTACGAAATAAACTCCTCGAAAATACCCTTGTTTGTGAGACGTTGTGATTATCTCGGATGCCCAACCATCGCTCTTCCTTTCAATTAATTGACAGATCTGTGGAAAGTGAATGTGATTTGGGGGAAAGAGGCAAAAAGAAAAAGACAGTTGAAAGACAAGTCACGCCAAGCAGGGTTAATGTAAAGAAAGGGTATCTTGTTTGATGTATCTAAAATAAGTCCCAAGTAATGTATCTTTTGCTTGTTGAGACATCTTTAGACAAAAGGGTAAACCTGAAGCACAGCAAACAAGGCGATTTCCCCCACCCAAGTGTAAGTAGACGCTGCAGTTGATGCACGAGATCCTTCCCTGGAACAAAGGTTGTTCACACATTTGGTTCCAGATGGGCATTGACTGCAACTAGTTCCACCTATGTACGGTTTCATGCCCATGTAATTGCCTCTGAGACAAATATATCAGGATTATATACCACCTTATGAGCCTCGAGGCATAAAATATAGCACTGTCACACTTACGGTGGTTTATACTGGCATGCCATTAGTAACACCGGCGAAGGCCAATCTGGTTTTAAACTATCACACTGTTTAACTGCGCACCCAAGTTCCCCGGACGTTGCCCAGACCATCTGTGTAGTAAAAAAAAGTCACTTTATATGTGAGTCATTTCACGAAGCTATCATATACGTAAAAGAGCGCTTTAGAGACTACGAGTTATGCAACTGGTCACACAACGGCTGAAATTGGGTAATCTGTAAAATGCAAGCGAATGGAATGGAATTGTATAAAAATCGCCAACATATTATCCAAAACTCACAATCTCATTTAATATGCCAGTGAGAAGTCACTACCTCACCTGGGTATAATGTCCACACACTTTGCCAGTAGCACATGTGTTTGTTGTATATGTATAATTATAGACCTCGTTCCACCACCCGGATGCTTGTTGGACCAAATTGCGGCTTGAACCTCCAGACAAAGCAAGATTTTGCCCAGTATCACTGTATTCCGGATGTTGGTTCACATTTGGGTGTTCAAACTTGCATCTGGCTACCCAATCAACTGCCAGATTTTCCAGCTCTGGACTGTATACCTTCAGTAACATACAGCAAGATTACCATCGGTTTCAAATGGTTGGTTTATGGTAATTCACGGAATTCATTTGTGGTAAATGTAGGAAGATGTAGAGCTCGAATTAATGCACAAATAAAAACTCACCATTTCCAACATGTTTGCAGCTGAAGGTGTTACAGTTGCCCGTTTGCTGTTGTGAAAATTAAGGAGATCCTTGCGCTCCTGTTCAGTAGGAGCTTCTGAGGCCACGAGAGTTATCAAGACTAAGCTGCAAATAAGCTTGGCCATTGTGCCTAAAAGAAATTGGACATAAGCGATCCATAAATTCTACATTGAAATGCTTTGTGAACTTACAGCTGAGTAGCAAATTGTGATTAAGGCGCGGATTTCCATGAGTGGTTGGTTTTATAGCTCTTCTTAAGTACTTTTCAGTGAATTTTGATCACATTTTAATAACGTGGTTAGCACGTGAGAAAATTTGTTACAAAGTAAGCACACCTTGGTTTTCTTTCATTCTGACTAAGCATTATAAACCTATGTGGCCTTTTGCTTCCATTAAAACTGAACTTCCCTTCTCTTGTTCCTGCTCAGATGACACTTACCTGAGAAATTGAGGCCTCTTTCTCCAGTGGCTAGGCCATTCTGACCAGTATCACTATACTATGGAAGCTGTCTTGTGTTTGGCTGTTAATATTGTGATACCACACACATCATCCTGTTTCAACTTTTGCCTACGTGACAGAGAAAGACAACCGGCATGTTCGTGATACCAAACACAGACTCGTATTCATTCTGTTCCGCTTAAATCTGTTCACTACCTCGGTATTTAAACACCAAATCACAATTCTCTTCGTCAAGTGTCACAAAAGTGCAAATCAAGCATAACCTTGCTATTTTCAAAATAATTGATGTTTTTATTAAGACAGATGCAAACTCAAGAGTTGAGAATTATTGTAGGTACCTCTAACAGGTGGTGAGAAATGCATCGTAAATAAGATCTAGCTTGCTGTGGTAATATTGTGCTCTTTGTCCACGTCTTTAATCACTATTTTCGACAAGAAAGAAAGACTAAATTATGGCAATATTTTGCTCTCTAAAGTTAATATTATTGTTTGTCACGATTTTGGTGATTTCCATTCAATGCACACCACTTGATTGTTCCTCCTTCAATTATAAAACGGCAAAATTTAGGGCGTCTTGAACCTACCAGCTAATTAGTCTCCATGCCTAGGAGTCGTGAAAGTCGAGAGGAAGGAGGCCTATGTGTCTATATGGATGCGCTTGGATGAAAATACGGACGAAGTGAGGTGAATTGAGAGGCTCAGTGAAATGGTAGTCAACCATCGCTCGCTGTTTACTGCAAAATACAATAAATAGCCAACTGCCTAATACCGAGTGACATTTGTGACAGTCGTTGAGGTGATGAATGGAGATGATGGTGCCATCATAGCAAAATTTTTTATTCTCCCTACGTTTGGCTCGACTATTGATTTCATGCATGAAGGCAGTGACAGCAACATTCAAAAGGCTTCTGCTTTTAAACACTGTAAAGGCGATTTATGAAAACACACCTCTCGGGTGCAATTTGTAGTTCATTTTTTGCACTGTTGAATAAATTGTACAGATGGATGGAGGAGCATAAGCGTCGAAATCGGTAGCAGCCTTTACAATCAGTGTTTGGTGTTGACCACCTATTTTCTTCAATTGGTCCTAGCTTTCTCTAGATGTGAGGTACATGTGCATACAAAACTTCCAGTGCGATACACTCCAGCATAGTGTCTCTATGGTCGAACATTTTTCCTAATTAATTAGACTCAAAATGAATGGCAACCTTAAATTCCCCTTGAAGCGCTCGCATTGATGTCTCACATTCAATCAAGCCATACAACTAATGATACCTACACAGCATTTTCCATGAAATCAAGGACTAGCGTCCAAGATATGCCTCTTTCAAAACACCTTTTCTTCGATTACACTTGAAAATGGAGACAAATCCTAAAGTGAAGATCTTACGTTTGAAAGAGTGATGCGAAATGTGGGCATCAATTGTGTAAATATGCAACTATTTGCTCATCTTTTGTAGTCGGGCTCAATTACTTGCACTGATGCTGGTGAATCCCGGCCACACATCCCGGTGTCGCCTTGTTCAAGTGTGTGTTGAATGGTCACGTGTGTTTCCACAACATCCTTTTTAGTATGAAAGAGCCCTACTCCCCAAGCTAATGGCTATGAGAAATTAATTGAATGATTGAGTCGAGAACGATGAAAGGTACTAACAAAGGGATAAATTATTCCACTCTAACAACGAGATAGGGTAATATGAAGCGATTGAGTGGTGGGCACTTCCACTTCTACTTCTACTTCTTGTTTAATGGATGTAGATGACAGCAGCACTGTGTCCCATGCTCACCCAGTTTTCCACACAAAACAACAGATTGACATTCATTTGCCGCAAGCATCCTCCCAATGACAATATCGTTTGCGTCATGCGCTGGATGTAGGTGTTTGCATTTACCCACTCTCTCACGCTTTTCACATGTGAACATCAGTAAAAATGAGTAAACTTTGAAGGAACTTAAAGGCAGCTATAACAGCGGGTTAGTATGTGTTGATGTAGTCAGGAATGGGAAATGAGTTACTTTTGAAACCAAATAAAAAGTAAATTGAAAATCGTCATTCTCATCATCTTCACCGCATTGAGCTAAAATTTTCTTATTAAAAAAACCGAAATCCTTGACGCCAAGTTTCCGATAAAGGAACTTACAAAGGCGATACATTCATTTCTGGCTGTTTGATACACAGGGTAAGAAAGCGCTTATTGCTTAGCCGAATTTTGTTGTTTTAGATTAAATCAACATTTAGAAGTGAAAATTATTATTTTATTCTGCAATTATATAAAGGATTTCACTGATGGGATCCTCTGTCGAGACCTAAGGTAAAACAGATTAGTTTGATTTTGAACATAAATTGTTGTATTGATGAAATAAAGTAAGGAAGCGGTCTAATGGAAAAATAAACGTGGACAGTGCTAGCCAGAGACTGCTCTGGATCGTTGTACCTGGCATGGCTGAGTCTTTATTGCTCATGGTGCGTGGTTCGGATTTGAACTTATTCGCTTGAGTGATTCAGCTCAATCGCTCACAGCCTACCGTGTGCAAAGTGGATGTTTTCATGGAGGTAACCTGAGCGATGATGAGAATTACACAGCAAAATCACCAATTTGTATGTGTGATATTCATTGTGCCATTCAGAAAGTGTAGAGTTCAGTTGGTGTAAACTATGACATGCGCATTGCAATAAGCACAGCTGATTAAAATATGAGATGAGATTACGAATTCTTTAAAAAGATTTCGTGACTTACTGCAACGCCTCCACGCGAAAATAACTTTGTAAATCCTTGTACGTATGAAATTTTGTACTTTGGTTTGTAGTCGAGTCATGAGTCCGTCACATCATACTATTCATTACAATTCACACGAGTGCCAGGCCCACTGTAGATGTGCATGGGTGTAGTCAGTGCAAGCACAGAGCTTGTCTACTTTTACTTCCATGCTGCTACTCAAGTACACATTAAAGCGTTAGTCGTAGCATGCGTTCATCTTGGTTCTGTAGTGTCCCTCATCTTTCAGAAGTCGAATGTAAGCAAGATACGAAGGCCTGTAGGCCATCAGAATGACCCGGAGGAATGGTGGAGGCTTAAGCGCCCTCGTAACCAAGGCGAACAGGAAATTATATAAGCATCACATAGACCTCCTCTTTTCAGCATCGCTTCGTCGATGGCTTGGGTCAGCCTTCCGTGTTGACAGTCACAACGTAGTCGGTAATTTGACAAATAACACTCACAAACCAACAGCGCCAATCATCGAATTAGCATGCAGCTGAAAAGGCGTATGACTGTAGCGTCACTGATTCATCTTGGCAACTACACTGTTCAAGAACTAAATGAGGGGAAGAGAAATGTTTAGGTCATCACACATTTCTGTCAACGGCGGTAAGGACATTTATGCCTTCCTTACCAGCCCAGCCACAAATTTCTAGGTCTTAGTCAAGCTAATTGTAGACAGTCCCTCAAATAACAAATTCACTACTGACCACTGCAAATGCCGCTTTATTTGTTAATAGTTTTCCAGTGGAACAGTGAACAAAGGTAGTCACCGAAGGCAGATATCATTTACAAAACCTCTAATGGAAGTTATCACGTCCAAGCTTTAGCATTCCGAAATATAAACCAGGACAGTTTTTCTAAGGATCGGACCCACTTTTCGCAGACCTTAATGTAGCGCGCCGTGACCTATCCAGAGGTAAAGAGAAAGCTAAATACGATGGCAAAAAAGGGGGTACCAATGAACAAAAAGCTGGTGACCTTTGGCATGGTTCCGAGACGATATCGCTGAGCAGAAGTACAATCCTATAACCCCAGCTATTTGTGATAATGAAACAGATAAGTCTGATTCGCCTAATTATATCCGATGCACAAAACAACATTCCATACTCGTTGTTTAATGCTAAAGAAAGTACTTTAGTACTAAGATTTCCACCTATACGTGTTTGTCAAGGTTCAGGATAGCCTAAAGTGCGATGTAACACAAGTTCGGCCACTGAGAATTAGCCGCCAAACTAAGTTTCAAGCTGATGGGACCAAATTTCCTGAAAGAGGCTTAGTTCACAGCTTACCAGACAATGCCGCTTTTATTCAAAAAGTTACGAGAAGTCTTTTCCACAAGCAGCATTCACTCACCCATTGAGTCAGCAGTTGTTATGACCAAGAGGCCGACAAGTAGACGACCAATGGAGGAGACTTAGAGACCGATACCTTAATTACCGACGTAGTAAGTAAGCAAAAGGAGTTGTGGTCAGTCCTTACGCGCCTGGTGGCTAGAGAGCATAGGTTATAAGGTTATAAGTACGCTTAATGGATAGAAAAGGCCGAGTAGGGACACGACCCTCTCATGCGTTCGAAGGATGGACAATCAATTAAAACTTCCCCCTAGTCGAGGAATTGCTGATTTTTGGAGTTGCAGCCACCCCTACTGTCTATTCTATTACTCCACTCTCTGCGGATCCATGCCACTAAGTCAAAGCATCTTAGAGAAGACTGTATGTTCCTTCACTTAGATACTTTGCAAATGGCTTTTTAATTAGATTGAAAAGTACGGGTTATCTTCGTGGCCTCTTGTCACCAAAAAAACACACTGTTTGATAGCCGATGCATTCATTTATGAAAATGAACACTTGCTTGACCTGTGATCGTGGATTGTAGTGGTATGAAATGCGCTAGACTTCAAAAATGTTGATTGGTACCTTACTTAAGATTAGCAGTTGCTCCCAATAGCATCCTATGCATTCATTGCGGTTTATGAGGTCAACTTCAATCAATGAATGGAAGTAGAGGTCATCGAGAACCGATTAAAAAATGGAAAGCGTGCAAAATTATGTCTGTGCTGATTGCTACGTCAGCTGTCAATAAACCTAAGTGTCATTAATTCATTAAAGATGATACTACTGTATTATCATAAGTATAGCCAATTCTGCGAAGCAAATACCTCAAACTATAATGCTGTCCACTTTTGAGGATTTTATGGGTCAGTAGCCGCGAAGCAATGTGTCATTAAATCCGGCAACCCAAGCTATCTACAAAAATGAAGAATTTGCTCTTCCAATCAGTGGTATTTAGTGCACAGATTGCGACCTATTCCAATCATTTTCACTTATTCAAATAATTTACACAAGATTGAAAAATTCGGGTAAATTTATCCAACAGTGAAAAGCGCTGTCCACTTTTTATAGGGCTCTCTTATGCCACTAATGCTTACCTGCGATAAACCTCTTGCCCTTGTTGTCTCTTTGTCGTAACTGGTGCGTGAAATTACTGGCCCATCTCCATTCAAACAATGTTCTAATTTTCTAATCGCACCACTTCTTTGTAGCACAAGAAGTGGGTTTAACTCTTGACAAGTACATGCGTTTCAATAATTACCTCATCAACAACTGGGAAGATTTGAGACATGTGACCTCTAAGAGAGTGTGGTAGCTGTTTAGCCTTCAACATTCAGGCATACTTTCCTATGGAGCATATCAAGAGGGCTCATTGGAACTTTTTCAATTGCACAATTTATAAACCGGGAGGAAACTCTCCTCGACTCCAAAACAGTGAAACATCAGTCTGCGCATTGTTAACCTGGGATTGATGTAATACTGTGTTGCGAGTTCACACACTTCTTTGTAGGCTTACACTAAATCTACTTCAACTACCTAAATTACGGGCTATATGGTTTTAATAGGTTCAGCTGGAAGGAAAGCCTAATGCAATGCAGCTTTGGTTGGGATATTTTCAATTCCGGCAACGTTAATCTCATTTAATAAAACCATAAGAATTACTATCGACTCTCAAATATTTATAATTCAAAGCATTCTGCTTCTCTTAATTTGTAGCCCAACTAAAAATAACTACGGGAGTCCATTTGTTTCGCTTGCACGTTTCATTCTGGCTTTACCGACGCATCCGCACGAACTGTCACAAATACGCGCACCACACATGCGTACTACCGATGATATTAGCTACGCCCAGATGGCGTTGCATGTACTTCACCGTGTTCTGTCGCCAGTTTTGATAACCTCTCTGTTTACGCTATCCGCGCTTCACAACACGCCATCTATCGGTGGCTTTGGAAATCCGCCACTTCTTTTCTATAGATGTAAACACACCCTCACACAATTAGACGTGCTCAGGCACCCAATATAGCCTAAACGAAACCAACTGCCAAGTTGTTTATGTGTAGAAGGAGGTCCTGGTTATTTAACCTTGCAGCGTGCTTTTGTTAAACCAATCTAGGGCTCAAATGATTGGTGAACCTTGGAGTAAGGTTACGGAGGCTCTTAAAATGAGCCACATCAGCACAAGGAATTGTGGAAGTTCTATCGGTTGCACGTGTTTTTAACCTTTGGAGCTGAATTTCTAAAATTGCCGTTTGTATTTGGATACTTTGAGCCTAGGTGTCGTCATTGATTAATTTACTAATATTTTTGAAGGAATCTTATCTGTTCTTAAAGAAGTACTGCTTTGATTGGTATTAATTAGTCAACTTTGTGTCTTCTTTTAGATTTTTGAAGTTTTTGAACCACAGACTCTCTATTACTTAAACATTTAACCTTGGAAGCTGTTCATAAAATAGCCGTTTGTATCCGGATATTTTGACCCTAGATGTCGTCACTGACTAATTTACCAATATTTTAAAAGGAATCTTATCTGTTCTTAAAGATGAACTACTGTGAATGGTATTAGTTAGTTAAATTTATGTCTCCTTTTAGATTTTTGAGGTTTTTTTGAACCGCAAATTCCATATTACTTAAAAATCTAAGTCCATAAGTGCCAATACGACTAATTTTGTTTAAAAACAAACAATTTTAATTGCGGTAGTTACTTGAAGCTGTGTCGTGTGAAGACGAAAGGAAGTTTTCCTACCTCAAATTTCGCCAATGCATTTGGTTTCACTAGTCCTAGTCAAATAACCTTGATTTCAAAACGTAAGACATCTACGAGAGCATGTGTTAGCGGTGACCAGAAAAGTGACCGTGAGAATTCCCACTGGATGGAGTAAAAGAACATCACGTGGAGTGTGTTTACTATGACATATGCTTACCCTCTACTGTGTAAATACTCTCGCCTTACCCAGCTGTGTTCATCCATAACCTTTTAAACATTCCAAAATAGAGCTCCTTTCTTCATACCATTTTAGTTCTTACCTTTATTGTATTTTTGGAAAAAAATGCTCCAACTTGTCAATTTCTTAGTTTTAACCACATTCTCTCCTATAGAAACAAATTATAATGTTGGGATTTTTTAGTAGATTTTGACTTCTCCCTTACTAAACCTCATGTAAACACTTAAGTGTAACACTAGCGGCTCTTTTGGATCTATCAGAAAACATTGGAGGGCTCGTCATAGAAAATTTTGTCGAATCAGTGGAAATTTTATTTACCATTTTGGCTAACAAATCCGATTGGATGATTTAATGCAGACGAGCCGTAGCGGAGACGTCGATGGGTAACGGTGGGATTGGCCGATCACCCACTCAGGGATGCTAACGAGCCTTTGCGCGTCCCGAAGACAGACAGTGAATAGCACGGACGCACCTCCACTTTCACCAATCATCTCTTGTGGTCAAATAACGTTTCGCGTGAAAAAAAAACGCTTTTTAGGACATTCCTTCCATGCAACACATCAGAGGCATATTGTGCTTGCGGATTTAATGCGTAAGCTTTAGACATATTTTAGTAAAAGTTTCGACTATTTTAAAAAAAGGAATGAAGAATGTGAAACATACCAAGTGAATATTACTTTAATTTGCATGAACTGTGAAAAGCAATCGTGAGAACTTCAGAAAAATTATTTGTCTTTCTTTCAGATCGTAAAATGACTCTGCTTCCATACCAAATGCCAGGAAGCGGCAATCGTCTACTGCATCGCACTGAGGATGTTTCACATTTTCCAGCAAATTCAATTTTAACACCTGAGCAACTAATCATGGCGAAAGCCCTAACAGCCTCCTGCAGTATCTTCGCTCCGTTACTCTCTCAATGCCAAAAGAGGAAATCACTGCAATCCACCTTGTCAGCGTCATGTCATCCTATGCATCAGTCTGGTCTCCAGAGGCCTTATAGGCCTCCCAGTACGCCTAAAAGACACTCCGCATCGACATTTCAGCACAGTGGTAAGGTCAGACTACCAGATGGAAGCGTTCAGAAAATCGAGAGCATCAGTTTTGCTGATTTTTTGCAAACCGCTGCGCCGATTAATGCGGAGTCTTTGCTCCAGTGGAGTAGAGTTGAGCAAATTGATATGGAAAGACCTCTAACCGCCTGCCATCGAGAGCACATAAAAATTCGTTTTTCATTAAATCCCCTCAGAGTTCCATTGTGTGGAAAGAGTAATTATCACTTACCGGTAAGATAATCTGCTAATTTTATCAGAGATTTCCTTTCTGTGTTCGATTAGAAGCCTTCATCACTTCCTTGAGTTTGTTCTCTTACCTAGCCTATTGAGTTTACCAAGATAAATTGTCTTTGTAGTGTCCATTACCCTCCACCTTGCTTATTTTGACGTTCAGAAGTAATTAAAAGTTCCAAGGCTGCTTGGAGTTGAAATGATTAGAGCTGCAGGAGGTAACCGGATTTACTATTACCTCATAAACTGGGACTTCACAGGAAACAAAGAGTATTTAAATTCAACTTCAACCTAGATTACCTGTGCATGCATACTTGAAGAAAAGGCGATTTATCCACCAAACAGAAAGATTCTTAGGTTGTAAATAAAACTGCCCTGAAACCGATCCAAAACTTATTGTATCGGCCTGTTAGTAGATCTGATTTTTCAAGTTTTGAAAGGATTTTATAAGGCTGACATTGTAGAGTACTTCAGAAGAATGTTTGCAAGAACTTGAAATTCCAGCCATACTATCATTCTCTGGTTTGCAGTCTGTGATTACGTTTGACCACGTCTGCAACCGCGAACAGCCCTTTTTCGTCAGACCGCATGGCTGGTCTTCATATGACCCCTACCTCACTCAAACTCGATGTGGCTTACTATGTCGACAGCTTTCAGTTGGTGATTTCTGCCTCGTTATTATTCCATCCGAGATCGCCAGATCCCCTTCGCACATCCCGCAAGTGGATTCTACCTCCAGCAACTGCACGGGCAAAGCGTCTCCCCTTATTGGACGAGCAAACGAGGATTGTTGGATTTCGAGGAGTCCGACCTTCCAAAAGTGAATATCACGATTTCTTTTGTGATTATATATAGTCTGGTCGGTAGTTCGTAAATACCAACGTCTGTTACCGTAGTAAACGAATCTCGAACGAATCAGTATTTTACCTAGCAGCTGATGGAAGTTTAAGTAAATGCAGTTTTGTAACTACTTCTTCATGGGATTTTACTCCAAAGCTATTGGTAACCCATCGCTTTTTTTTTAGTTGTGCCTCTCAATTAAGTTCTTCTGCACCCTTGCCACAACAACCTCTAAATTTGAAGAAGGGGAGTGGAGCTGTTCCCACCTACTTCACTGCTGCTTCGTTAGCTGAGTCGCCCTTTAATAAAAAGTCGTGAAAACTTTGCTTTGAAATAACGAGTCCACACATAAACTAATTCCCAGCATATCATAAATGCAACCCCTTAGAGTCGCATATTTATCTTCGCAGGTTCACTTTTGTACATTTATTTTTTCCCAAACTTAATGTGTCCTGGTTTTAGAGCATGATGCTCTTTCAGAAAAGTCTGAAAAAGTCGGTTTCCAAAAGTGACCACTTGGCAAGGCTACGCAAGGCATGCAAGGTATAGGAAAAAGTAAATCTTCCTTGTAGACTGAGAGGCACAGAAAATGTCCGAGGGTTGTTATTATTTATCAGAAAGTAAACTTGCTCCCATGGCTTGGTATGCAGACCCCAACAGGTGAATCTGCTCCAGATTCCGCACCTAGTCCCCATTGTGTAAACAAATCTCCGTAGGCTAGAGGGAGAGGAGGCTGATCCCATAAATCTCCACGTATCAGTATTACATTTGTAGCTGTACGCGTGCCTCTACTGCTGTGTGTGTGCGTGGGCGCAGGTGTATGTGCAGAGAGTATCACGTAGTCTGGGGTGTAAATGAATGAGAGAGAGTTATTCTGCTGTGGGTCGACTTACTGGTAAAATTAAAGATACTCTATTCTTAAACAGTAGGATGGGTGCATAAAATTTCTGTTTCCAAGGGAATCTTAAGGAAAACATTCAAGTGGTATAGTAATGCTTATGTAAATTGGCGAATTCATGGATGTCATGAATTTTATAAGGGAATCATAAACAAGATTCTTAGCGCCCGTTGGAGAAAATAAAAATTTTTTAATCAGAAGGTCAAAACAGAAAAATGAGGAGCTGGTTCAATATTAAAACAGACTGGTCGGTGAAACCAGCCAACCTTTGATTTGAGCATAGTCGAAATGCTCTTCACATCTTCATGCTACTTTTATAGCAATTAGTAGAAGGCTTAAAGTACTAAGGTCAAGTAATGAAATTACTGGGGTGAACCTTTTGAACTTACAGAGAGAGGATGATGAGCCTAAGGCTCATGCGAAGAAGTCTAATAGTGAAGAGGGTGGCCTAGCAAGCCTATTGCAGAACAGATGGATATATTTAGTTCCTGATTTATGATTTTGGTATTTAAAACATGGCTTACGCGAGAGGACAGGTGCCGTCTACTAGTTCAGTAGTTAACAAAGCTTGCCCAAGTAGACCTCAGTTCCCCATAACCCATTGTAAATAAGGTTAGAGGAGCTATCAAATAACTTAGTATTACAAACGGTAATTCTTTACATTGCCTCTTCGGGCTTGGTGAAGTTCAGCACATAAGGTCGTCCTATTAGGGGTTGCAAACGGGTTGAGGTTTATGGATATTTAAGAAAAAAATCTTTATAAAAATCCGTCTTTTGGATAGCGAAAGAGGTGCCCATTTGCATTAAAGATCGGTTAGAAATGGTTTTCTAGATGGCAATGGATGAAACTAAGAAAGACAAGGTTGTTTCAAACCTCGTGAAGCTGTCAAATTTAGAATTGATAGCGATGATGAATTTGGATTGGACGATTTTGCGCTGCAGAAGACATGTTCTCTATGTCAGGCGAGAGGGCAAGACAGAGGATACGAGGGGTGTGGCCAGTAAGTTTGGCCTGTTAGCGCCACTAGGGAGGTCATATGGGGATCAGATTTTTGCGGACAGCTGTGCGTTTTTTACAAATTCATTTGTGTGCTCTGACTACACCAAATCGCATACTTAACTTCCATTCCGATAGAGCACAGAAGGTGTTTGGGAAGCGAATATACTGGCCGGCCGTATCTTCACGATAGTGGCTTTCAAGGCGGCTATTTGATTTTCACAGGAAATGATGGGTTCTACGAAAATGGCTGCATGCTGACTCCACACCAGGAGAAGGTTATTGTTGCTATTAGAGGCAAGGTATTTAGCATTCGAAGATCACTACAAACCACAGAACTCCTTTTTATGACCCTTCAGAGTGCAGAGACTTTTGGGACAGGCGCTGTCTAAATCAGGGGGAAGAGCCTGCCTTAACTTGGCATTAATGAGCCACCACTAACACTGGCAGTAGATGTATAGTTATTGACATAGTCAATCACGAAAGCCAAAACATGGATGACAGCTAAACTTATCTTTAAGTCATTGTCAGTATAGCTGTCCATTCCTTTAAACAGCTATGTTGACGCTTCCCAAGGAAGTGTCTATCACTAGAGCCTAATGCTATTTGACGTAGGCAGGGCTCATCAGTTTTTATTTGTTGAAAGGGTACCCACTTGCCTGGCTGAATGCGGTGCGGTTGTGAGTTAGTCATTCCCGCCTTTTGTGATGAATTGTTTTTAAGTGAATCACGCTTTCTAGGTAGCCATTAAACAAAGAAGAGAGGGTGTTGTTGAATCCTCTTCATTAATGTCATATTTACGACATAAGGGGTTTCAGTGAACCTTGATATTCATCGAACACACTCGGCTGGTGCACAGTCATGAGAGTCAAATTAAGGCATCAATTTCCATAAAGGAAGGATTTGCATTGTGGCAACTACCAAAGGTAAGTCATTGGACGACAGTCTTCGTTTAACAATCGTCAGTACTGAAAAAAGCAACATGATACTACTGCTGGAATGAACCTTACCTTAGGTAATGGAATGCCTTCCTTTGGAGCAAGCAACAATCAGTTCTGAGTGACTGCTGGAAACACTCACAAAAACTCGCATTTTTCGGGTCAGAATACTTTGATAGGTGCTGTTCGAGACATAGGCATGGTATAAAATTCTCACATCGTTTAAGAATGCTAAAACTAGAGTATCGGTTGTGATTCAAAGTAGTCGGTTCCCCTAGGCCTAAATTTTTTTCAGTTTTGACGTTTAGATTTAAAAAACAAGAATTGTACCTTTGAAATAAAGTTCTTTATCGTTACCAAAAGGCAAATTCCGCACGAAATCTCTAATTCAATTTGTTGAGTGGGATAAGATACTGGCACCAAAAGTAATCATATTATGGAAAGTGTATCAACTAGGTGCATGACATCAAAAATAACCTTAAAAACGTCATAAATTTATACTCTTTTCTTTAAAAAATACCTAAGAATAATGCAGATTCGCGTGGTACAAAGGCGTACCGCAGGTAATGCATGCGGTCTCATTAATTATGCCTCAATGGCATTGCACGCTCTCTGCTGTCGCCAGTTTTGATGGCCGACGGGTTGGCTACACCTCTGTTTACACGGTTGGCGCATCATTAATGTTCACTATCTGCGGCTTTTACAACGAGCACCTGTGTTCTACCCAGTAGGTCATGTGGCATTATATTCATGGTCTATGTTTATTACGCTGTCCGCTTATCACTCAACATTTTTTCAAAAAGTATTTGCGTTTATAAATGTTGTCTCGAAAGAGTTCGAACTGGTATGACAGTCAAGGGTGGTAAATCCTTAAATCATCGGTACAAGTAGCTTTGTAAGCCGTGTTTTTCGATCATTATCATATCAAGTGCTTAAATGGTAGGTATCAAGGAATCTTAAGATAAGTAGGAAATGTCTTGAATTGACTTGAATTCAGAATAATTAAAATGGGATGATAGCTGTAACACGTTTTGTTGTTTGTGTAATTCTTGTTTTCGGTTACGGTCACTTGGGTGGCCATATTGCCTTTGCCGAGTGAACTGGCTTCTGGACCATGCCAGTAGCCACACTTCCCTTCTGCTCGCCTAATACGTATGTTCTGTCCAGGCATTACGTCCCCTTTTGTCTCTTGAAAGGTCACGGTAAACTATTTTGGTGGCAGCAGGGACTTCTATCCCGATTTCAAACGTCTGTGACAAACTGTAGCGGTGCTAAAGAAGTGCATGTGCTACGCTAGGGAGAAGCGCTGACGCTTCATGGCACAAGGACATGGAATGACGTCTACTTACAAAACCTACCCCAGTCCACCGTTCTGCAGGAAGACTAATAACAACGGAGGCGACATTAGCCATGAATCATTTAAATAAGTTTTGTTCAGAAAGCTCCTTACTGAACTTTCATTAACACTTAGACTAATTGAACCCGTGATATTTACTTTACTTACCTCCTGGCTGAATAGACCCCATACAGATATGACAGAGCAAGACAAAGTTAGAACAACGTAGCAAGAAAAAACAGAATCGAAACTCTATTTCATGGTCAGTGTTCCAGCGTCTGGCTATTGATACGCGTGATGGCTAGTGGAATTCCCTTCCCCAAATCGAGTTTTAAACCAGATGAAATTCTGGATCTATTTAAATTGCCCGGGGGAATCAATGACGTTGTGGTCAAGTATCTTTCCAGTTGCAAAGAAGCGTAATTAACTGGAATAGATGGCCCGCGGCTGCTTTTTTTAACATTCATCATGTTGCTAAGGCTGAAGCTGCAGGTATACCAAGGGAAGTGCTGGGATGGCACTCAAAAGAAGAGAGGGATTATGCAATACAGTCTCTTGTTTGTTTGATTTTCATTTTCGGTTACGCTCACTTGGGTGACCCTATTGCTTTTGCCTGGTTAGCTGACCTCTGAGCCATGCCAGCTTCCCCAATTCCTTTCTCTTCTGCCCAAGTATTCTGATCTTTTGTCTTCTGGGAGGTCTTGAAGGGTTACAGAGATAAAAGAGCTACGAAATTAATTATTTCATTATTTTGTCATACCGACATAATTCACCTTCAAAAGTTTTATTATGCTAAGGGGAGGACTTGTTTAAAATGTTTTTTAACCTCGAACTAATCCGTATATTTTGAAACTGAAAAAGAAAGCACTTTGTTATCCTTCTTTAAATGAAATTTTGCCCCTTAAGTGGCATTTTCTGTCGCAAAACTTAGGTATTTCCTCAAGGCACTCGATTCTTACGCACTTTATGCATTTCACTTAGGACCACATACCTACTTTAAACATTCCTAAAAGCTTCAAAAGTGCACCGTTAATGCGTTTGAGTGGTAAAAACATTGTAGGCATATTGAGGTAAGGATGAACAACCTGCATAAAGGGCTGAGGAGAGACTCTTTACGTTTCAGCTGACGGTAGGAATTGTGAATGTATAATGACTTCAACTTGCCGACCGCTTCTGCTCAGTAAGTGCATCTTATCCAAAATGCACCCATTACACAACATCTATTCTCGCATTCGATAGCAGGAATACATGTGTTCGAGTTTTCCCTGAAAATTTAAAAGTCATAGTTTGTGGCAGAACAAGTATCATTGACATACACAGGGGTTAGGCTACTGGCACACCCAGTGATCCCATTATTTTTGATAGTCGTCCCGTAGTTTACCTTGGTCAAACTCCTGCGTCAGCTATCACAAAAGAGTCAGCGTTTTAAAGAGAACATTTACAGATTAGCCGCGTTAGTTGTCAAAGTTACGACCTAATGCGAAGCCACTTGACCGAAACATCATTATCCCATACAAGAAGTTCCGAATAGGCCCTGAATTTCATCCAGCTTGGAACCTCTATTGGGAAAGGCACAATGAGTTTTCCACATAACTCTGGAGACTGCATGATGTTCTACACAGAAGTAATGCCATGTCTCTGTAGCCAGGTGTCAGGACACTGGCCTATGAGCCATATCTATCCTTGCTCTGTCCGGCTAGTAAAGGGGTGGGGGAAGATGTCTCGTGTTTACTTTAGTAACGGCTTTACGCAGGTATTGTAGACAGCTCTGCAACGGACTATTACAGATGGTTCGCAGCTAGTATCATCTTGGTAGTTACTAACATTCCTGCAGAATTTGGAATTAGTGCAGCTGTAATTTTCATCTTTTTGTTGGTAGTCGTCACGGATTCTCCCATTAACAGTGTACGTCCTTCTTCTACCACACTTGGGTTTGGTATTTGGCAATAAAAATCAGGAGTGACTAATCCTTAGGAGTGAATTTATCCGAGTCGCTCTAGAGGTAGTGAAGAATTGCATCAGGATTGGAGAACGCACTTGACTAATGTGTGAAAGGACTGAAAGTCTAATGGAATGACTCGAAGTCCATGCCACTGAGGGGCATCATGACCTGGAGAAAGTTAAATGCCTGCATCATCAAAAGCTGAGTCAAGCGAACAGGCAGTGTTGCATAGACGCCAAACACTTTAGCAGGGATTTTGATTAATTTTATACTCTGGACTAGGCCTTATACATTCCATGGTGGAGTTCAATGATTTAATGCGACATTTTTAAAGTTTCTTTTTGAAATTATCCTCATAGTTGTTTTATTGCACTGCTAAAGGTGATAATTAATCTTTGTCGTTCTTACAGAATGCTGGAAGTTATCGACCAAACCCAACCAGAATCCAAGGACAAAAGAACGTCTTTAAATCACTGGCAGCATTTCATGATCCATTGTTTTTATATAATGCCACAGGAATTGAAAATTCAGTCTACCTCTTCACTCATGTCCCCTTATTTATCCTCCTGTGTTTTGGGGTTAACATAACCTAATTTTACCTCATTGCTGAAGCATGGAGAACGAATTTGTGGAGTCCTTACTATTTGATAATATCTGACTTTTATTAAGCTTGACGGCTTATGCGACATATTGCTATCCTCTTCCTTTCAATCTTGGAGCTTGGTTTTGTGAGCCTACCATTTCTAACAATCTGGCGTTTTGACTTCCAAATCTATTGCGGTAAGTAATGTCTACCTTCTTATTCTTTCCTCGTCAATCCGGAAGCCTCTAGCCATATTCCATGTCACTTTCGTTGTCTGCAAGCGTGTTGAGTAGAAAAATGCAACTGGAAAAGATGGCAAAAGATGCTTTTAAAATTCAGCAAATTCAAATTCATAGTGGCGATTAAGACATGTCTCTTGAAGTGGTCCTAAAAAATCGAATCATTAAAAGTGTAGCAGTAAGTATGGTTTATGGTAAATTTATCCTTAAATATATGAACTCGAATTGAAGTTGATGGCTTTTTAAGTGACTATATTAGAAGAAATGATGTTTTGGACAATTGGCATAATAGTTTCATCCCGTTCCAGGCTATTTAGCTGATTGAGCATGAATGATGCAAAATCGTTCTGTGCTGAGTAAAAGATCCAGATAACAGATTTGGGGGCACGATTTCTCCACCTTAAGTAAAGGCAAGGAATAAGTGTAGTGTTTTGTGGGACAGTACTTCTGGTTGGGAAGCTGAGTGCATTGCTTGATTTAACAGTACTCCTCGAGATAGACCCACTCACTTGGTTTATTTTAGCTCTTAAATCATCTTCTCCTCCATTTCTGCCTTATGAGCTAGTCGATCCTAGGTCTTTGCTTTTTAATCAGCCGAGTGACTTCTTGCGAAGAAGACGTCAAAACTTACATTTGAATCCATACATTAACACTGAAACCAAAAATTGACGTTAAAAAGCACACACTTATTAGTATTTTGAGGTAACCTATGAGTGGCTATAAAAACTCTGTTATTCATTTTCAATAAAAAAGGCTCTGGGGTTAACCCTAATCATTACCTTTGACTTAGTACTGCATTTATATTCGAGGCACTGTTTAGTAAAGATAATTGGATGGTAAAGCCACTTTTAAAGTCGGTATCCATTAATACCGACCCTTCTGAAACTCTCACTTAGGGATTCAAAGCATCATTAACATTATTAATTATGCCTTGTTTCGGTGTTAATTTGCCAATGTCAACGACAAACCTCTCAGGGCACTGATGCCCATCGTAAAAACCTACGGTCGCACTAAATTAGCACCCCAACTTTAGCATTAGTTACCAAAGGTTGCTTCAAAATATTTGATTAATTAAAGTAGACATCTGTACTGGGACCCAACATTTGTACTGTCAGTAGCGTTTGAAATAAAAAAATTATACTTTGAATTATATCCGTAGAAAGACCGGATACAAAACAGTGTGCGAGTTTCGGCAACAAATATCTGGTAAAATCAGGTAGCCTTAACCCTTTTTACATAATCCATTTAGGATCCCACGTGTTTTAAGCGATTAAGTTCATAATCCTCCGAAAATGGTCCACGAATCCTGGCGAAAATTGCCAAACCAAGTTAGACTAGTGGGTTGGTATTTTATGGTGAATGCATTTTGGAGAGAAGTCTGTTTGAGTAATTGATCAATTATTTGGTAACCAAGGGGGATTTTGGCCGAAAAATAAGGTTTAATTACTGCTCTCAACTTTGGTAAGGCAAACTCACATTGGGTCATTAATAGTATAGACAGCACTTCTCCAGGCTCATTATAATAAGCCAATAAGTGAATCCCATAGGCCTCACTTTGAGCCTCATTCTATAAGCAGCCCTGGATTGGTAAAGGAGGAAGCTGATTTTGTGGACCTCCAACTGACTACTTTATCCTGACAATATTATTATTGCCCATTTCTCCAGCACATCCTCCAAGCGACTGTCATAGCAGCCGCGCGTTTGGAGCTTTTGGATTAATCGAGTGTAGTGCCGTTATATTTGTCCGTTTTCTTTAATGCAGGACGAGGTACTTACACCATTGATTGAAAAATTTTGATCCCTTATAGCAGTTCTGCTGCGGTCCGGTCACAATTCCGATTTGCCATCCAGTATTAGTTTGGGAATTTACGCAAACTGAGATTTTCATTAAAATTCCACCAAAGTAGTGTTTTGAGTTATTTCTTTCATTCAGCGTAAATATTTCTTATTGGCGTAAATATCGCTTAAAAGTCGGAAAGTAGGGACAAATAGCTCTACCATCATGAGGCTATGGATTCGCAACTGAGCAATTTTTGTGCAGGAACTAGGTCAGAGAAAGAAATTTGAAATAAATATGGAGCCATTAAACTTTAATTGTTCAATTTTGCTTTTATTTTGATCGAAACAGGCGATTATCTTGCGCTTTATTCCTGAGAGATACTTCTAGTTCAGTTTATGACCTTTGGTTAAGCATGAGGGATGCTGAGTTTGCACTCTCTGGTAGTCCGGTCTGGCCGCCTTTAATGTAGGTAGCAACCATCAGTCGTGATCTGGTCAATCCTACCTGCCTCCTTAAATATTAAGACAGCAAAGTACCAAGTTTTAGAACTCAGTTTGTACAGTCTTTTTATAGGTCTACTAATCAAGAAGACGTCTTCGCTCTCTAGATACTGCAATCTTGCTTGTTGATATAGATTCTTAATTCAAATTGACAGCCACTACTATCTCAATCGCATCCAAGTATTGAATTGTCTAGTTTTAATAAATCAATCATATGCTTCGCTATTGTTTAACTCTTATGGACAGTTAAGGCTACGTGATTACACTTCCACTACGTAGCATAACCTCCAGGACGTGCCTGTATCTCCTCAGGTCTTCTGAACGTCGGCATTATGTACTCTGCCCTAGCATTATAGTTTCTTTTTGGTCGAGAAAGTACCGAGCCACTAGATTGGTAGTAGCTCAAATGCGAGTCTAATAGGTACTTACTTCCATTCTTATTACTGGACAATAAATACCAACAGTAGGAAAGGAGGCCGTCTGCCCCTGATGGGGAATCTGTGAAGACTGTTAATGTGGGATTCAAAAACGACATCAACTTTGAACACATGCCTTAGTCTCGTGCCCTACAAGAGTGTCATTAGCATCTGAAGCTATACCAGACGCAAACCATTCGGAATAATTCACCTTCACCTTCACCTCTCTACCAGCTTGAGATTATCTAAATAAATACGTGGCTAGGAAGCAGTGAAGTGTGAAAAAGTGGCAAAAAGAAAACGATAAGAGACCCTGCTTTCACAAAACCATTACAAACCCCTCCTTAATTAAATGACTGCTTTTAGTCCAGTGCACTTACGATCAGCGCTGATATAGGAAATAGCCTCTATGTCCTGTGGAATTGTTGAAAGAGTCAGTAATTTTAAGGTAAAAATTAACTCTGTCGAAGGCAAAATTAATTACCTACGCGGCTGGCTCGAAGGCCTTTATCTTGCAGTATCGACCAACTTAGGATTGCAAACGCGAGAGGCGACGCCTTGAAGAAAATTTTGATTTTTGGAGTGCTAAAAGCTCTACTTTTGTGCCCTTGCAGGGTCACCGACCTTTAGATCGAGACAGTAGGCCTCAGCCCTTCCGGACGTCGGCGAAGCACGCTATATTTTTGTTCGACTTCAGATCCGAATTGCGCACCGCAATTAAAACGGCTTAAAAAGCATTTTTTTTCTTACCAAAGCCGAACCGCATCGCTTATTTAAATAGATTTATCTATATTTAGGGCAGTAGCAAACTTAAAATGGATAATTTAATGCTACCCTTGGTTGAACAAGCAGTAAACTACTTTTAGATGGTAACACAATTGTCAAGATACACTGCTAAAAAACGCTTCTTAGGACAAGTAACATCGAAGCAGTTGTAAATGCATTCCCTGCGCGTGATGAGATTTTCAAGCCAAATGGTAGCATAGCCAAACAAGTCGAGCCCCAGGCTCTTGTTTGGATAAACGAACTAATTTCAAAGGCGATAACTTTATCCCTGGAATTAAGAGAAATCGTAAATGCGCAACAAAGAGAAAGATTGGCGTAGATACACTAAAAATGATTTTCCGATTATTAATCTATGCTAATAAGAGAATGCACTAGCGCATCGCAAGACATTAGGCATCAGATTTGGCCTTTTGTTGGCACAAGATATCCCTCCTCTGGCTCACCATATTGTCCCAATGGGTGAATCCCCTTCAGATTCCACACCCAACCCTGTAGTATAAACAAAGGAGCAGAGGCTAGAAAGGAAGCCGATCTACAAATCTTCAATTATTTATGTCGCATTTGTGTTTATACATCAGCCCTCAATTGTGTACGAGTATGTGAATGCAGCTATTAACATTTATACTCCTGTGATGCAACAGAAGAGTCACATTTAGCGTAAACACAACAGAAGAAGTATTCGGAATTACGCGTAACAACTTGGAGTAGATTAATGTTGCCTCTATCCCTCCTCTCCCCTTGGCATTCTGTGTTAATGCCACTTGTGTATACACTGGTGTGCGACTCGAGTACATCAGTTCGAAAGGCCGGATATTACAAGCATACAGATGATATGGTAAAAAGGTCTTGCGAGTTTTGTTAAATTTATAACTAATTATTGAATGCATGACGAAATTTAAAGCCTTTCCTTTACAGAAATCGCGATGACAGAGTTGATGGTGATGGCCACCTGTTAAACTCTTCGCCTTGGTTTCGCGGGTACTTAACTCTCTGCTTTATCACTTTCACAGGACGTCAGGGCAGAAGAGAAAAGACAAAGGACGCTGCCGCATGAAAAAGAAATTGATGCCTTCCGTGGAAAATCGGAATGCAAACGACCGTAGATTGCACTTAAAGGCTGATGTTGTGCAAGTTGAAATAGAATTACACATTCTTTTAAACTAATTTCACATGGAAGACTATATCTTATAACTTAGAGGAAGTATCGCTAAATATGTTTTTTAGTTTGTACCTCTTTAGTTACTTGTTTGGCCTCCTGTTTTGACTATGCGGGCGCCTAAATTTTCGTCATTGTACTTCCGGGCCATGTCAGTAGCCCCTCATCCCTTCCGCACGTCAGCAATACATTTTTCACCATGATGGAATGGATGGACTAGCTGCGCTCTAATTTATCTTACTTTACGGCATTACCTATATGAAAGGGAAAAACCGCAAATTTTATTGCTCATTTGTAGATTCGAGTGTTATATTATCAGAGCATACTGATTTGTGTAGATTTTAGCAGGTAGAAATGTGTTTTGATTGCAAATTTTGCGATTACTTGAATTGTGCTAGTGTTCTTAACCAAGAGTAGACCAATTGGAACTGCTTTCAAGATTATACTCTAATTTAAACTCATTTAAATATTCAGTCCGTATGTAGTTCAGCCTCATAATTAAACCGCTATTATGATACTTTACAGTAATTTAATTTGTACAAAATATCCTTGCTTCAATTTGTTAAAATTTTTTTCTCTTAAGTGAAGTGCCGCACTTTGGGCCAATTCCGAAGACGAAAGAAAGGATATTAATGGGACAGGATAGGTATTTCCGATGTGCAAAAGGGTTGGGCTGTTACTGGCATGGCGCGGAGACCTTGCCACCTAGCAAAAGTATAAATGCCGCAAAACCGAGACAAAGAGAATCGCACAACCTTCTTCTCCTCTCTGCTAGAGCTTCGTTCTTGGTGCCTCCATTAATCAACCTCATGCGTTGGTCACAACAATGTAGTCGGTGTTGTATAAAATGGCACCACGAAGCAGCCGCGGCGGTCATCGTATTCGGAGAGGATACCCTACCGCATCATTACTGATAGCACATTGTAATCCCATGGGAGTTGAAAATTACGTCTTATTTAGGAATTACCTTAGAGAAGATGGGTTTTCATTGCCAGTAGAAAGAAAACACTTGTCCAAAAGCAGAACCCTTTAGTAAAGGAAGGGATTTAAAATAATTTCTTAGGGTTAGATTTCGTGTCGATTTACTCCGTGACGCTTTGTTCTCCCTTCATTGTTCCTTAGCCATAAATCTATCTGCGTTCAAGTGTCCTGGTAGAGAGGTGGAGAAGGTAGCCTTCTCCGGATGGTTCACAGCTAGTGTTGCCTCTGTTGTTAATGGCATTCCTAAAGGATAAGGGACTGCGGTAGTTGCCAAAGGTGGAGGTCATTTTCAACTCCCCTGTTAGAAGTCTTAGCGAGATCTCTCACCAGCGGTAGATGCCCTTCCTTCGTCACATTGAATTTTAGGATTCATGAATATAAATAGGGGCATTTGGCCTTTGAGGTCGGTACTCTGTTTTGTGTCTTTCCTGAATCCGAAGGAACTTACAGTATTATGGCAGAAAATGGTCCTCTGGCCCGGGTACATGCTACAAGCTGAAGTAAAATCAGCTAAAAAAACTTTTTTCCTAATCTGGCACAGCGTTAAAAATTAAAGCATTGCTAAGTCTCTCAATTAAATCATTGGTTATCCGATGTAAAAATCAGCTCCTAGATTAAGGTAAATTCGTGTGTAAAGACAAAAATGTTTAATTTTGACAGTGAAAATCTAAATATTTGGGGGATCACGTTTTGGTCACCCACAATAGCAGCTTACCTTGACAGATAAAGTATCAGCGGTGAATGCCTATTAGAGCATAGTCAGATACTACTCTGATTGTTTTGAGTACGGTTGGCGTTTCTGACCATGGCACATTCAAACAATTCATGAGCCAATGTTTACTAGTCATTTTATTAGATTTTGTTGGAGCTAATAAGACAACTCTGAAGTAGACTTTAAGAGGCTTGGAGATCTTTAGCAACCTCGTGAAGGGTTAACAAGTAAACAAACGAAGGCTTAAATACCAGATGATTTGAAATGCTTGTTCAGAAGAAAGTCGTATACTAAGACACCATGCGAGAGAATAGCCTATCAATGCTTAAATTTTTCCAAATTTAATGGCGCCTTCTTCGTAACACGCATTTTTATAACAGCTTTGTTTATTACCCTTCAGCAAGTATTTTCTAATTGCAGTGTAGCGCTTTATAGGTTACAATGCGAAAATTTGGACCTTGTAGATGCAAGCCATTTTAAAAGTTCATTTATGGTGTTATTGTAATGTCAGTAAGAGTTTCTGATTTTTGTGGCTTCCTCTGTGTTTTAATAACCTGCCGTTCATGCATGATGCTCTGGCTTCAGTCAATGTTGCGCTTATAGGTCTCTCCAAAGTCAAATTCTGTCGTTACGTTGCAACGGAGAGAAGACTGAGTCGCAAGCTGGATTAAGACTCTGCGGTGCTGCTTATCAGTGGAGACAGAACCCCTAAATTTGACCTGTGTGGAATAATTTTGTGCTTTTGTAGATAGCTGAATATTTCAGATGTAAGTTAGACGGATTCAAATTAAGACTTATAGCTACGCTCCGTTTTTCAAGCCTTATGGTGATATATTCCTCCCAATACAAAACCGCAATCATAAAGCAGTAATTCAAAGTCCCTCAGGGCAGCATTAAACAAGTGCAAGCAAGAGTTAGTAAAAGCGTTCCCCCTGGAGCAATAAAACTGAGAGAACCAGATAACTCAGTCATCACCTTTGAATACCATCCTGAAATTCGCCTGACAAGAAGGAGTGCTATTTGTTTAGGTTTCGGCAATGTTGTATATATGGAGAATAGCGTTTTAATCGACCTCCTTTTCTACCGAATATGCCTGGTTGGTACGGAGCGACGATAGTAAATAATGTGTATCCCTGCACACACACTGAATCCAAACATCTCTTAAGTCTAAGGGAGTGAGGCGCCAAAGAAAGTGACTTACACACTGATGACGACCATAATTAATGGCCTGAACCCTACGCTTCACCTTAAGTGAATTAGTTTACCAGCAATAAACACCGCAAGTCAGTATATTGGTCAAATAATTTTAATTATTCTCACCCGAAATGTCACATAGTTGACGATTTGCGAAACATAATAGCAAACTTTACGCATAAACGGCAATCCAAATCATTCAATTGTACACTATTAAAGGCATCGGACAGATTTTTCTGCCTTATTTACATCAAACCCATAAATGTATTTTAAATTAGTTATGATCAAGTCAATCTTTCAACCCACAGTTAATCGCCATTCATAATATTATTATATTTCTAAGGAAGAAATTCTGGATAAAACAGGACAAATACTAATGCTTCATAGCTGCCTCATGGATGTGACTTCGATAAAAAAGGGCCTTATCAGAAATTTATTCATAATGTGGTATACCACTTTATGTGTGTTAATCGAATTTACTATCATCGTTAATGCTTGCCTTAGTAAAAAGTGTCAGCGAAGGACAATACATGGCAGTAAAGTAAAGTGAACTAGGAGTCTGGATGCTTACACGTATTCCGTTTCTACTGATTGCTGCTAAAATTGATGATAGGCATCTTTTGTGCCCTTGCCCCATTAGAATCAACAGCGAACTTTTCTTAAATGAATGAATCTTGCTCCTTCTTACTTAGTATTTTAAATAACAGTCGCTTAAACATATTGAGATTGACTACTCGCCGCTCTCCTCATTTGACATGCGGCAAGATAGTAAACATAATAGTTAAAGGAAGGTGCAGGTAAAACAAGAAATATTGCCTGCCAAATAGCTTTATTCATCAACACCTCCAGAGTAGTCGTTCACCTCTTTCAAGCTTGAGCTCCCAGAGGAGCCATTTCTCAAAAGTGTCTAATCTGTATACACCTTGAGTGCGTACCGGGTTTGACGTTTGTGGCCACATTAATTACGCCTCGATGGCACGGCACGCACACTTTGCTGTCGCCAGTTTCAATAGCCGCTCTATTTACGCTTACGCGCCATCAACACTCTACAACGCACCAACTGTGGCCTCCACGAGGCGCTCCGAGGTTTTTTCGAGTGTGCACGGCACAAACACACTCGCGTACCCGCACGCTAGCGCCAAAAAAGGTTAAACAAAACCAACTGTTGGCGTGTTTATACACACAAGGGGCCCCGCTTATAGGACCTTGAGATTCTCTTTAAATAAGCAAACTCACATGCTGTCAATGTGGTGGTCAATCTGTAAAACGTGACCGGTAGATGTAATTTACAAACGAATACGGCTGATGGTTATTATAAATCACATGTTCAAGCAAAAATAACTAACGCACAGTAACAAAGATGCAGATGAGGTTGACAGTGTATTTTCCACTTTTCTCTTTCATTTGATGTTGCTTAAATAATACTGATTTGCTGCGATTTAACTTTGCAACTTAATTTTGATTCCCTTGAGGTTCTGATTAATAGATTGCACAAGAGAATTATGTTTCAACTGCGGCTTAGTATTACACTAGCGGTGGCACTATATTGTGTGCTAAAATGCTAGAAAATTAAGATGTTTGGCAGAATTTTTCAAGATGAGCTATGCCACCTGCAATGGTTGGTGGCCTTTGGGATATTGCACACGATTCATAAAGATTAATTTCCCGATATATTTGGTAAACATATACAAGCGCTCAAGAAAAAGACTTCAAAATGACTAACTCTCTTGAATTTAGTATTTGCAGCTCAATTCAACATTTTTAATAGTATTGTATATTTGCACTTGTTTGCACCAAAAATTCCTTATTTAGGATACAACGACATTGCGCCAAAGTTGGCAAGTTACCTAGATTGACTGCTGCGACATCTTCATTATAGTATAAGAAATGGAACGCAAAAATCCTTCGGCAATTTATTTACCCGTGTCATTCTTGTGGGACCTGCGAACTAGTGAACAAGAATTTCGCCCATAGAGCCAAACCAATGATAGAAAATAAAGTAATAAAGGGGTAGGAAGATTATTAACCCTGCATACAAATTCTTTAATTTGAAATCATCATTACAATCGCATCAATTCGGATTTCTTCAGTGTACTTAACACAGGTGTTCGAACTTCCTACTGTTTTCTAAAGCGAGGACAACGAAAATGTGATTAAAATAAACCGTTTTGAGGGTAATCATTACTAACCTCTCAACCACAAATTACTTAGGAAGCAATTTCTGCTAACCCCATTCTTCAAGCCCCTTTTTATTCCGAGAAGCTGAACGTATTTTAGTAGCCTTGAATTTTGCTAAATACTATCACAATAAGTCAAATGGCTCTTGTTTTCAATGTTTCATCCCGTTCAAACATTTTACTGTGACAAATCACCAGAAAACATTATCAATTACGGAAGGATTTTACTTTGCTACTTTTGCATGACACTGATTGGTCAAATTTGGGTGACAATCGCGTAAATGGGGAGGATGTGTGAAGTGATAGAACTGGCTGGCTGGCCACTCATAGTTGAAGAAGTGGCCGGAACGCATTTCAGGGGTAGACCGTGGAGCTTATAGGTGCATCTTTACACCAACCAATCAGATTAATGCGGTCAAATTATGCAGCGCGTGCAAAACGAGACCACCGTCACACCCCCTTCATGTGACGCATCATCGAGACAGTGGATTATGCGTGTACGTTCTGCAAGTAGTTTTTCCAGCTCTGGGATTATAGTAAGTAGAGGTAGAGCTCATGATCAAATTAATAACTCAGAAGTCACCCTCATTTCTTGCATTTAAATTTTTATTTAATCTTAAAAATATATTTGGATGTGCTTTCTTTCTAGGTCACACAATGTCACTTCTTCCACATCAAATGACTGAAAGTGGTAGCTACCTGCAGTGCTTCCAACAAAATTCCCTATTTCCCTTATCATCAAATCCAACACTTGCATCTGATCAAATAAATATGCTGAAGGCTGCCACAGCCTCCTTATTCACTCAAATTCAAAGGAGGGATTCGCTGCAATCACTTCCATTTCTGCCATATCCTCTTTCACGTACCTCCGCTTTTAGTAAATCCCGCAAAAACGTGAGTTTGCCGAACAGAAATCTCGGATCGCCATTTCGACGCAGCGGAAGAGTTAAACTTGCAGATGAAAGTGTTCAGAAAATAGAAGGTCTCAAATTTTCTGACTTTTTTCGAAGCGCGGTGTCGATTGGTGAAGAGAGATCCCTCCAGTGGGTGAAGGTTGAACGAATTTTCACGGATTCTTCTCCAACAGGATTCCAGCGAGGACTCATTAAAATACGATTTTCGTTAAATAGCCACACGGAGCAGGAGTGTTCAAATATCAATTTTTCTCCTCTGGTAAGGGATCTGACCAAACCTGCAGAAAAATTTTGCTTCATTACACATTTCAACATCAGTTATGCCTATTTAGCGACACCTAAGTGCCTCAAAATATGCTGGTTTACGTACATCCCATCGTTAGACAGTATTCAATCAGTAAAGCCTCTGTTCTCACTTCAGGCGAACAAATGAGTTTAGCATGTTTTGCTTTTCCATTTACAAGAAAATAACTTTGTCTTAGAGCACAAACACTGAGATTATCAATTCATAATTCGTCTTATGAGAAGTGGTGGCTATTTTCGCACTTGATTGAGTTTTGTCAAAGCCAGTGGAGCCAATTTCTTGGCTTTTACGATTTCAATTAGCTTGCTGGGCTCCCCTGGGACCTACATTATAAACTTATGTACATCTTACGACCTGTGGAAGAAGTCGAATAGCCTGAAGGCATCCTGAAATTAGTAATCTTGGCCTAGTGAAGGTAATCAAATTCGATGTTTTGCTAATGCGTTCATAAACAGCGTGGCTAATCAACTCCAACTATATCAAAATTCTAAAGCTCACTGATTGCTGAAGAAGAATGCTCGTCTCTGTGTATATGCGCAGTTACAACTTCGTGAGTGCTCATTTGAGAAAATAAGGTTTTATTTTAGAAGCATATTTGAATTCAAAATACGTATTTAACAAAGAAATGTTCGATATTTTTGTGATTAATAGCCTGACTCTTCAGGACATTTCCAGTGCCCACAGTTTATTAAAGTATACCTTAGCTTTGAAATAGTAGAACTGTAAGTTTCTCAAATTAAGGGGGTGTTAATTATAAATGTGATTTCTTAATCAATTAAAAACATGGGAACTGAATTAGGAAAATGATATATTATTAACGGAACCTTTTAGCCACTGGTCACATTCGATCATGTCTGCAGCAGAGAACAGCCCTTCTTCATTCGGTCGCAAGGTTGGTCATCGTGCGATCCCCATCTCGCAGAAGTCCGCTGTGGTTTGTCGTGTCAACAACTCGCCATTGGTGACTTCTGCTTAGCTGTTGTTTCTCCAGAAATCACCAAGTCCCTCATTCCTATCTCTCAAGAGCATTCTGATTGCAGCAAGCAAGTTACTCAGCCGTCTGCACCTTGCGAACAAATGCGGGATCTCTTTTGGACGACGCTAAATCAAGTTTCCCTAAGGTAAATAGGACTAAGGGTTATACTATTTTTGGCAACAAAGTAGCCCTTACATATGCAGGTGTCTGACAAATTTTTTACGTAATATCAAGTCAGGTGCAAATAAGCTATTTCTAATTGAACCTATGAGCCCTTAGAATGTCACTTGATCAATTTTATTTTAGCCTTTGCTGCCAGCCGAATTTGTCTACATTCTTTCCACAACAGCCGCTGGATCTAAAGAAGGATTTTTGCCAAAGGCCCCCTGGTGCAGTGCCAAACTACTTCACAGCCGCCTCGTTAGCTGAGTCGCCCTTTAAGGAGAATGAGTAAAAGCTCCTCTTTATATTTTACAGATACCAACTGATTTTTAACATATCATGTACATATTTAAATGCGACTAAACAGCTGTCCTTGGTGTTACGCTTTGCGCTTATTAGGTGGGTTTGAAACAAGGCACCTTCCATATGTCGGGTTTTAGGCTAGTTTTTACCCTTCAACTCTTTTGTTCCTTTAGAAAGACCCAAGTGACGTGGATCATATTGTTAAAGAGAAGCTTTGACTTTATTCACCAAGACTAGAAAAGTAGACAATTTTGCGGGTATTCTCCCATCAACTTACAAAAGGCGGACCACTGAAGGCTTTCAAATAAAAAAAGCTCAAAATTGCTAGTAGCGTTCAAATTGTAAAGCGGCTGAGCAATCAAAACCAACATTGTCTTGCGACAAATCGGCAGGTCTTCCAAAACTATTATAGCACGTTCCACGTTCATCTCCTCGTCTCTGGTCTTCATATCCCTTGGCTTAACAGATTGATTAAATCGGAACATGATTATTAGTTCGGGTCAATGAACATCGGTACAGATTTACGTAAACAGTATCCTTAGCTTCTGCTTTGGAGAATCTTGAGTTCTCATCCAGCCTCTAACTGCTGCCCCATTCTCGTCCATAGGTATTTCTTTAGATTAACTTAAGCATTATGAACCATAAATGCGGCATGAGCAAGGATGGGCCATGCTCTAACTAAAATTTTAAGTAGAGAAGGGAAATTTGCAGCGGGGGCCCAGGTGCGCCGGAGATGCTTTCCTAGTGTATGAAAGCATTAGAGCATAGCGGTGGTTACCATTCTCATACATACATGCCCTTTTCGAATGCCTCTGAAACTGTAGCATACACTACAGCGTAAAGTATCGCGCAAGATGATGATCAGTCAGGGGAGACTCAATAAAGGCGCCAATCTTGAAATGTTTCGGAATGTTCGGAACGAAGTACGTGAAAAAGAAACTGATGAAAGCTAGCATAAAAAGAAACGTCTTTATGAGATTTTAAAAATTTAATGAAGGAGACTGTTTTACGGAATGTTGTGATATAAACTAAAAAGGTTGGCCTATTTTTTAAGGTTACAAAGAATAAGCCATGTGAATGAAGGGCATTATTAGAGCTTTGTTGGTTGCTACTATTAAGCAAGGTAGAAACAACGAGTACAATAAATAAAATACTAACTAGTGATTGGTAAAAATAACTTTCAAAAGTTTATTAACACGAAGGTGTGCGAGCGTTTTACACAATCTAGTCGTTTGTATGCACCGGTGTACATTTAACCCATGTGAGGCCACATAGCAGAGAGAAAATAACATTTTGGGTTGCGATAATTAAAATTGCAAACTATCGAATTTGAGATTGATGCCGTCAAACATTTTGATTAGCTCATAGGCATTGAAATCACTCTAAGCTGTGTCTCGGTAACAACAATGGGAGCATAATTTGGTACTACCTTAACCTCATTAAAGTGCAAAGCAGAATCATTCTCATTAACATTTATGCCTGAGTGGCACACTGGATAAAGTGTGACATGTTGTGTGGAGAAAATCTCGTCTTGTACTTTATGGGTTAGAGTGAATTAATATTTTACTCTTCTTCCTGCCTGGTCACCATTTGTGCATCCTTGGAAAAAAGAAATACCATTTTGTCCAGCAAAGGAAACCAAAAAATTGGATTATTAAACTAAATCTTTTTATCGAATCTAAGAGTGGTTGCATTTGGTCTTAGAGGACCAGTAACCCCGATTTAGACATAATTCCAAGCAGCCATTGACATATATACTCACAATTATTGGTTGTCTCATTGGATGGGTGGCTAGAAGGATTTTGGACAGATGAGGAAGTCATGTTTGACGTCGAAACTAGAAGGAACACGTGGATGGGAGGTATAAACAAATTAACTTACCGATAGCCTGTCACTTACACAAAGGCGACAGTCCGGTAGGTATAAGAGGGGGGGAAGAGCGATTGGATGCCAACATTATAAGTCTCGTTTTCAAATGCTTTTTATCTGGAGATGTCTGTTACCCCTAAGGAAAGCTTCATTTTCGATTCTACGGAAGTTTCGCTTTTATTCTTGGTTTGCGAACATTCTAGAATATCTCACCATTCACATTTCGGTTCAGTACTTCTGACTAGCTAATAACATTCGCCTATAGATAATATAGACACTATGGATCGCTCTAAGGTCCAAATCAATCAAAATACTGTGACTGCGCAAGAATAGGACCAAACTGTGACTTTCTCAACCAGCTTAACACATCTATTCAACTTCTTATTAGTTCTCGTCAGCAAGTAAAGGCGTCCAAATTGAAGCCTTTTTCTTCTGTTTACTCCTGTTTGGAACTTATCAGAATCCCAACTGAGATTGAAAATTTATGTAGCTCAGATGCGAAGCCACAAAGTGGGGCAAAATGACCACTGAAGGCTACAAATTTAGGCGGAAAATAAAGTTCTGTGCCCTTTGAAATTAATTGGAGAGTGTATCTTGCATATCTTGGTTACTGGATTTAAAATTCTTGTTAAAACCTTTCTTAAACAAAATCGGTAATCAGTTTTTGTCTTTACTCTTATTCTTAATTTCTATGTTCCAGCGTTAAAGTGGAAATTTTAGAGCTGGCCGATATCAGTAGGTCAGCTGCGGAATGGATAAAATTAGCAAGCAGATAAAGTTACAGCAGCAAGAAATATGATATAATGAAGTTGTTATGCAAAATTCTATTAATTATTTAACTCTTCGAGTCTTTCATGAGTCCGGACGAAGTCAAAATGCCAAAAAACGTGCATTATCTAAATATAGGAGGGCTAAAGGGCTTCTGAAACGGCCTGGAGAATAAGCCGCCTAACGGAAGTACGTTGTCGAGCAAACATGCCAAACATAAAGTAACCACCTCTTTTGGGTGTCATCCTCTTTGCTTCCCTGGTCAGCATTCTGAGTAAGCTGTCGCAACGCAGTCAGTTAAGTAGTGGAATCGCCCTCTACCTACTCCTGCCAATCATCGTATTCGTATGATCGAGCTATAATCAACCGCAAGGTCACTTACTCCTCATAAAAAATCCACTGAATTTGTAGTTTCGTCCAATTGGGGGCTGTGTTGGTTACCTCATGTGTCCATCGGTTGTAGGAGATGCATCCTGAACACACATTATCTCTACCCCTCTATTTATCATGGCCACTTCAAAACCGGCCACTAGTTCTATGAGTATGAAGACCGAGGTGGAAAAGCGAAACACTGAGCCCGCTGCAATTTTTGCAACTCCTCATTTATCTAATATTGCCCATCCAATTTGTCCTCCCCCCTAATCGCGCTCCCACACATTCGCATAGTCTAATTTCCCTGTTACTTCTAACCTGGTGGCATATTCAGTAATGCTGATGATTCTGTTTTATTTATGCAGCCTAAAACCTGGAAACCCACACCAGATTCTGGATTCTCTGTGTTCTTTATTCCGTGGTGGCTGGGACTTGGATATGTATCTCTAGATGGTAAATGAACAGTAATTTCCCCGATTTGAAGCTTCAGTTTTCTAATGGATAACTACTACAAAATGAAATTTCTGGCTCTTTTGTGTGCATTCAAAGTAGGTAACTTAAAAGATGACCTTAATTTTTTTTAAGACCGACTGTCAATAAGCTTGGCGCAAGACTTTATCATGGATGCTTGAAGTTAATATTTTATAAATTCATTTGGATACATCGTGGTTTGATGAATACATGTGAACACTATATAGTGCAGAAAGCGATCTTGTGAATGTGACCCGTAAAATCGGGATAATTTCTAGTCCAGGCCATGCACCCATTTCGAGCATTGATGTTGTTCATTGAATAAATCCAGGTTTATCAGAGGGTCTATTCTTGTATTTTAGCTACTTGTCTCAAAACCACCTGATCATTCTCATTAAACGGACTAAGTGTTGTTACTTAGGAAAACCAAGGAAATTCAACAGACCTGCCAACGCAATGCATATAATGTACAGGTTTCGACTTATGTGGAAATGAAAACCCCGAGATTTCAACTCATTTATCTAATGTTTTGTGAATATATTACAAAGTTAGTGCATATATTTTTGGAAAGCCGCCAAACATAAAGGACTGTTAATCCAAATCCACTAGTCATACGTTTATTTCCAAGATAGGCACGTCGCTACATGAAGAAGCCTTTCGTACCTCGTCAACATTGTAGAAGCCACGACACGAGCATAATGTTGTCCTTTGGTGCATTTATGCAGGTAATATCCAAGTTCTTGGCTTTTAAGATTGTTTTTTGGTTACAGTTCTAAAGCTTTAAAGTAAATTTTACTCCCGACATTTATTTAAGCCTGAATCCTCATTGCAGACACTCTGATGTTGTCGAAAAGTTCTCCCTATGCAGCTAAACAACCTGTTTCGGCATGAGAAGTTTCATTAGTTGAGACTGCATACTGCCGAATATTCCTCAATTTTTAATAATGCATTTGAAAGCAATTGCTTGATTGATGTCTCGTACAGAAATTTTAGAGGACTGCTCGTGGCGAACTGAGTCGTTCCTAAGTGTAAAACTTCCTGGTAGGACTGCAGAAATCTGTTACTGGCGTGGAAAAGAGCTGAAAGGCTACTGGTGCGGACCATAGCCATGTTACTCGGCGGAATACGATCTACACAGACTCAAAGACCTAAACATTTTAAAGCAGAGTTAAATAAATGATCGAGGTATTGCATAGCCCCTCGCCTTTTGTGAATGTCCTTTTCGACACCTCCTTGGTTAATATCCCAGGTCGGCCATCACAACGTTTTTTGGTTCTGTAAGGAAAATACTCGCAAGCGATGCCAGACATCGGGTTTGCATACAACAGTGAAGATGTTTGATACCACATTTACCGGTTTATTATGACAATTCTAATGGACTCAGAATTTCGTCCTGCAGGGAAACACAAGAAGCATTATGCTGTAGTGTACTGAGTGATACTCTACAACAAAGTAATCTTGGATATTTCGAGCCAGCTTTACAAACACTAGCCTTAAGTCGAGTTATTGTGTAAGCAGGCTGGTTTAAATAGAACTGTCAAGATAGGATTAAGAATTTGGACCTCTTTGCCATTTTGTTCGCACTTCCATCCAGCAAGTATAGAGATGGAGTAGGTACTGTGAACAGCTTAGTAATGAACTATTCCGGATGGTTCATGGCTATCGTCGCTTCAGCTGTTAATGGTGCTGCTGCGGAGCATAAAATTGGGAGATTCCGTAGCACAGGCTTCACTTCAATAGCCCTTGTGTCAGGATTCTTCACGAAATTTCTCAATTTTAAAGTAGTTGTCCATTGAGATCGGGAATCTTTGCAGCAACCACCAAGGCAAAGCCTCCAGTTTAACCTGGAGCCACAAAATCTCACAGTAGTGTGGCCGAAAATAGATTACAAATATGCAAAAGAGCCGAGGGGCTACTGATATGGCCTGGAGGGCATTTCGCCATGCGGAAGCACAACCCGTGGTAGTAGAGTTAATCAGTCACTCGAAACAGAACTGCTTATTATTTTCTTTTAGGATGTAAGAAACCAAGTTCCAAGTTCCATCACTAAATTATATTTCTCTAAAGGAAGGACCAGTCTAAAATTTTAACAGTCCTAATAAGGCATTGAACATCAACTTGAGGACTAGACTATAAATGAGGGGTGCTTAAATTTCAAGCACTGTTAAATCTTGAAAGAGTTTGGATTTTTAGTAATGACCTACAATGATAAGATTTTTAAATAAAATGCTATTTTAGTCGATTATATTAGCAGAAACAGGTAGTGTCCGACAAACAAAGTTTTGTGACTTGTAATAATAGTCCTACCTAAGGTGGTTTATGGTCTTGTGAATTGATTTTGCACTCCATTGTGCCTAACTTTTGACGATTGCATTTTAATTTTAAAGATGGAAACACTTAAGGCGCAACGGTATTCACAGCATAGCACACATTCGTAAATACTGTCCATTTTCATTCAGTATTACATCCTCATTGACGGTTGCTGGAATAGCCTTGCTACGTTTCGTGCATGTTTCCTTACCGGCCACAATTAAAAATTCCGCCTTTACTATCTCGATAGTTAAGTAGGAGCGACAATCTAAAGTGGCTTGACGTTTTAAAAGAAAATGCTCGGATGGGTAAAAAATTAGAATGCGTAGAAATGTATCTAGCATTTTGATTTATTCCAGTGCCTAACTAAGTTATTGTGGTACTCTGATACTCACAGGTAACAAAAAAGTTTATAGAAGACAAAATTATCTGCTGATGAAGAAAAAAGTAATGGTCACTTAGTGGTCAACTGTGGACTACTAGGCAGCTTTGTGAGTAGTATGAGAGTCCCTGTATTAACGCTGCATAGATTTGGTAGAAGTGAATTATTCGTGACGTTGACAACATTATAAAATTCAATTACTGCTTTTTAGAGACTATAGGCTATTTAAGGTGCCCCAGTAAGATATTAAACCAACAAAGGTTGACATATATATCAACATCAGCTTACCTTTAATGGACTGCGCAACAATAGTCTGATAATATTTCACTTTCTACCATCAACTTCATTCTTTTAAAACCTCTGCCATAGCAGAACCTTTATCTGAAAAAAGAGCGTTGCTGAAGGATTCGACACACTGCACCGCAATGCTTTGACACCGTTTTGTTAGGAATGTCGCCCTTTAAGGTGAGGAGCTGAAAAATTCTTTTGAACGTGGAGACATGTTGAAACCAGTTCTTAGTATATCGCATGTACTCATCGGTGATATTGCACATTTTCTACTCGATGTGTTTTTTTATATGTCAAATAAACAAAACAAACCCATTTGTGATTATGAAATGAAGAAGCAGTTAAAGTTGGTTATTCGCAGAAGTATGGAACCTTGGGTAATCACAATTTCCCCTTCGAACAGAGCCTACTGTTATCGTTAGCAGTCGTTCCCATGGCCCTGCATGGTGTCCCAACAGGTGTATCCGTTCTAGATTCCGCTCCTAATCCTGCTATGTAAACAAACTTTCATAAGATGAGGGAAGAAAGTGATCCTATAAACCCCCAATCGCCCATTACTTTTTCGTCTTTGTACTTGCGTTTCCCCTTATGGGTGCTTGCGTGCACAGCGCCTAACATTTTCACCTCCGTCTTGCAACGAGAATTGCATGACGTTTGGAGTAAATACCCGGTTGAATTATGGAGCGAATTTGTGCAACTCTTCCCTTGGCATTCTGTTTGAATGTCATTTGCATGAAGGATACAGCATTGATGTAGCGAAGCCATCTTCAAACAGTTTCGGATCATTTCGCTACTACTACTTCTACTTTATATCACAAATGTGCGCACGGAATTAGTGTAAAAATTAGGTGAGAAGATGAACTTTATTTAGCCAAGTTTTTACGAACAAGCTACCAATTAAATGAGTCTCCATCTTTCTGACACGGCTTTATCTCATAGCCGTGTTGGTTTAAATGCGGTCCAAACCAGAGTTGAATAACTAGCTTTAGGCAATGCCTACTTAACCAACAGGAAGCTGCAACTACTTTCCATACACACGAAAAGTAGGCATTTGGAAAATAAGTGAGGGAAAAAAGTATTACCAAATTGAAATTGCCGATCTAGTTTTTCCATGAGAAGTATGACCAAGGCATATGCTGAAATTCCAATGCATTTATTTGATTTTTGTCATAAATAGCTACAAACGGCTCTAAAAACTGCTTTCCTTTTGTTCCACTATGTTAAGATGCGGGCGTTGGGTTTGTGGAGGAGGTGAATAATAAAATTATCACGCGCAAACTATATTGTAGTACAGCTGTAGAAAGATCTTGGAAACAACGTGAAATTTTTCGGTCCAATTCTGCCATTTGTTTTTAATATCGAGATAATAAAAGAGAATTTGATAATGAAACCCAAGGGATTTGTCATTGTTCCATATAGATAGTGAATCGAAATTTGTAAATAATGTGCACTTTGTAAGTTAGTTTATGTGCGTGATTCTTCTATTGTTTACGTCGGATCATGTCTAATATGCAAACCAATTTACTCCATATGTATGCCTTCACTCCCTAAGCAAAACTCGATCTCAACACAGCAAATAAACAAACCAAAAGCAAAGGAAAATGGTTTTATTCACCTTCATTTAGGCAGTATTTTATTCCTCTTATTGTTGAAAGTATTTGTCGCTTAGTTTTGATGAAATCTTAATTGGAATCTCAACAAAGATGCTTGATAGCTAGTCGTATCATAAATCAGTGAACGAATCAAAAGCAATAATTAATTGATTTCTGTAGTCACTAAAGTAAGAAAAGTCTGAATTTGTAATTACAAACAAATGAAACAGGTAATTTCACTGACTGACCACAAAATTTAAAAAGTGAAATCTTTGTGTTTATGAGAAGTGGAAAATTAACTTTATTTAGACATTCATGAGCTACATACTTATGCTCCAGACAAAAGTTACTTGTTTGAAAAACTGAGTTGCACACTTCAAAGCAAATCCAATTGTGTTGCACGGAGGCGTGCTGGAGCTAAGCGCCATTGATGGCACTTTGGGAGAAAGTTATGCTACTGAGAACAAGTGAGTAGCATTGCATCGGCAATATAGGTTAAGTTGTCAAAGATGGTAGACTTATGGTCAAGTACCCTCACTGCCTAGTGTAAAGCTTAACTATTCAAGAAAAAGCTTTGAATGAGTGTAATCACTCAACCGCCCTTTGGCACTAACTGAACTCTGTGTGAGTGCCAACGTTATTAATGATATCCTTAAACGCGTAGTACAGAATTTGGAGTCCATCGAACGGGCATATAAAGTGGAAATTTTGCTAGCCACTTTAGACTGCTAATCCAAACAAAAGAATGCTGGTTATGATACCACCATTTTTGACAGAAGCTAAAGCAATATCTTTCAAAGGGTCTGGTTCCGAAGGGGGCTAGGTCAGTCATACAACAGGGGACCTCAGTACCGATAGGCAAAATGAAGTGTTAAGATTAAGGAGTAGCCTTGGTAGCATGATGGAATTAAGGCTTGCAATAGCATTAATTTGGACCTTGTTAAATCTTTATTTAGAGCTCGATTAACAGCTTTCGGAGCTGATTTTATTTATCTACGAGAAGGAATGCCGGTAAGATTTAACCAACCTTTTAGCCAAAAGTCCTGCAGTTAAATCAAAACACTGAAACTGTCGGCATTAATCTTTGGTGTGACATTCATATGAAGCCAGTCAAGTTGCACAATTTTATAACCACATTTTGTTGCGTTTATGATAGCCATATAAGACGAAATTTATGTCCAGTAAGAAACTTTTTGCTAAGTACACCATTTGTTGGTTTTTGGCTAGGAGTGACTGCAATTTATTGAAAAAATTGCACTTAAATTTGAATAAAACGGATGAGAAAAGGACACTTAAGGTGCTCTATGGGATAGGACATTGCGAATGGGCGTGCAAATTAGTCAGAATAATAAACGACCACATTTTCTTAACAAGCAGACTGAACTTTGAGTTTAGGCACAAAGTGCACCTTCTACCTTAATGTGCACAATGAAAGTAAAACTAAAATAGTAAGTGCACAAGTATAATCAGTTCATTCCACCAACTTAGAGCTCTGACACGTAGAGAAAAGAGTTGTTTTAGAATCTGGCTTGCTCCAGCTTCTACGTACTCTGCAAAATTCCTAACAAAAAAACCTGCAAAAGGGTAGTACCATCAAAGGTACCAAAGTGCCATCCAGTGGAGCTTGATTGAGTCCGTATAATGTTTGAGAAGTGACCAAGAGACCGATGAGGCGGCTATCAAAAACGCGACTTGAACGGTTTGTTCCGATAACTGGGGTCCTAAAAATGCACCGGAAAGGCACTTTAACAAAATCATGAGTGTCTTCAAAATAAAAGCTGCGGTGGCAGAGCACTCTAACCTAGAGAAGGGAAAGAGACTGTTTGAAATGTAACCTCTTAGTTGGTGGGCTAGAATTAAGCGTCTGATTAGCGTTGATCCTCAAAAGTCATCCTAAGTACCACTATAGGTAAACAAAACGCTTACACCTCCATCGCACGCAGTGAAATAAAAAGTTTTTTCTAAACTTCCCAGTATTTAATTGACCCACTGATTACGTAAGAATGAAAGGCATTGCTACCATTAAATAGCGTGAATATTTATCGAAATGATGTTGACGTATTGATTTACAGGCGAATGGCAGAGATGATTTTTTATTTCAACCACCTCAAAAAAAACTAAGTGATTGGGAAAGCAGGACCATTAAAGCTGGTACTCGAGGTGTAGTTTCCCTAGAATGACTGAAGCAAGAATAGCATTGCACAGCTCCGCTGACTGCATATTAGCGGTTATTTTGACTGACAAATTTTCTCATTTGAAGAAAGGAAAAAAGAGGGTTAGAATAAACGGATCTAAAACACCGTCGAGCTGTTGATAATTGACTACGCGGTCGGGATAAAAAAAGGCTCACGTTTGCATTGGACTCATGGTTAGTGGCGTTTACTACACCCTCCATTTGTGAACAAGGCAAGAAAAAAATGTTTAATGACTTTTTTCCACATAGGTTCAGTAGTGTGGATACATGACTAACCTTTGATTGACGACTGCATTTTGTAACATGATTGGCATAGGAACAGGGTTTTATGTAGAAGAATATCCCTATCTACTGACCGCGGAGTTTAAACACTGGTAGTCAGCCGTACAATACCACTTAAGATAAACTAAGTTTCAAGGCCCAAACTATTTTATAGATGTTTGCATTGAACTTAACGACCATAGAGTGCACTAATTCTTAACGAAGAGTTGCCACTTAGTACATGATTGTGCAATAATTACAAGGGTGAGTGAATAAAAGAATTGCATAACAAGGGTTTTAAAGTAATCAGTCACTTTTAAGAAACAGGTTACTTAAACTAAGTTTCCTCAGTTCTAAGTAAAAGTGTTTGGTGGGAGACGGTTGGTAAAAATGGACCTTGTGATGGAGTAAACGCTGTCGAACCCTGGGTTGGCAACGTACTCTAAACACTTGATTTCCTTTCCCGTTCAGTTTATTACTACCCAATAAAGCTTCCTTCTTTGACTCATCTTTCCGTTCAAAGGACTTGATGACTGAGATGGAAGAGACACACAGAGGTTAATACACTTGGATCTACCATTTCTAAACGCACGTAATTCATTGGTGAAAGGATCTTATACTTTTAACCTTCCCTTTAGAAAAGTGATGACGAATTCAGAGGAGGAAATTGTGAGTTATTTAGGCACACAATATATTTTCCCTCTAAATCTTAAAATTAAACTAGAATCACGGTAGTAATCGTCGACTGATACGAGGTAAATGTGTCGTAAATTGAAATGAATGCCAAAACACAGTTTCTGAAAGCGTTATTTTAACCAAATCATATTTTGAAATGTTATTTTATGGGCAAAAAGATTCTGGTCAAGATCCAACCTTCAAGATAGGCGGTTTTTAAAAGAATCGAGGGTGAAGAAGGCACTACTGACTGAGATAGTGGTAAAAATTACAGGTAGAGTGGTGCCAAAATGGAAGTATCTTCATGGAAGTCGAATTTGCGCACATAGGGTTTCGTAGTTAATCTAGATAACTCTCCATAAAAAAGTGATCAAAAGGGGGTAGACGAGTCATCCATCATGCAATAGTTCTGCTATACACATTCCATTTCGCTCCCCATTTAGCTACGCGGGAAATTTACTTATCAACTGTGAACAATAATTCACTTAAATTGTAAACAAGTGTGGGTGAATTCAGGTGTTCGGCTTCGCCCGAAACATGATGGTTGGTTCAGTTACCAGACCCACATGCGTTTTACCAATTCATTGAACGATCACATACTGCGTGAGTTAGTAAATGTGTCAGTTTGATTGGTCTCGATATGTTAGTTCTATTGCAAATGTTGCATTACAGTCACAGAGGTTATCTTAAGACATCTACACGCCAAAGAAGTGTGTGCTCAAGTAGAATACAAATCAATTGCGCATCTCCTCCACAAACGACAATGAATTGCAATAATCTGACTTTAGTCAGCAGGTGTTTTATGACATTATTCTTGTTTAGGTTAGCATTTGCTCATGTTAAAATGTTCTGTAGCAATAGGTGTCCAACCTATATTAGGATGTGTGCAACGCATTAACATTAAGCTCAAGTATACATAGCTAAAGGAAAAGTGCAATAAACCATCACAAAGCGGTTAGATAAGCTACTGTACCTATTGGTTTAGTTTAAGCGCCATTTGTGCACCCGAATATTATTTTGTAGAGGCCATCAAATTATTTTTACCCTACAAATCATTGCATGTGATACAGTGACATGTATCCCGCATGCAGACATTTGGCCATGAGCCTTGCCATAGCAGCAAGTGTATATTACTGCTGCCTTGTCTTCTACAGAAGGAAAAATAAAGTGCAGAAGATTTTACGCATCATGTGATTAAGAAACAGAACAATTCGAGTGCTTTACAACAGTTGTGATTGGCATATTCACAGTAATCTCATTGGTGCAGTCGTTTCCTTCCTCGTTGAAGGCAAGTATATAAACCACAAATTTTCTGTTCCGATGTCTTTTTAGGTCTTTGAGTGAGTCAAACACGTTGAGCTTACTTCGATGGGTGGTTATTTGTCTAACTCCTGCTTTTTTATTTTATCTTAGCCACCATGATTAGGGTAGCTGGCCTTCTGACCGTGTTATTTGTCGTGACCCATACGCTTAATGATGATGAGCGCAAGAAGATTCTTGATTTCCACACACAAATTCGTTCCAAAGTTCAGCCAACTGCTTCCAAAATGATGTTAATGGTAAGCAACGAATGGGTCAGATTTGATGGCATATCAAGCCTGATGTTAGTACCTTTCCCTACCTTCCTCCCAACTTTGTCTTGTTCTGCACTAGAAATATTCGAAAAAATTGGAGGCTTTGGCTGAAAAATGGGTTAAGCTATGCAAATATGCGCATCCGAATCCACAACAAAATCCAGAATATAAAAATTTGGGACAAAATCTTGCCATTTCTGGAGGTTGGGCACCAGACGTTAAGTGGCTTTCGCAAGGGTGGGCAGATGAGGTGAAATATTACACATATAAAAACAACTCCTGCACCCCTGGGAAGGCTTGTGGACATTACACACAGGTAATTTTTACTCTTCCACCAAATGCCAAACTTCACCACATTCAAACTATTTAATGCTTATCAATCGTTTTATAGTGGCTTCAAATTCTTACGCCTTGGTATTCTAACTGCATTTATTCGCTTAGATGGTTTGGAGCACCTCAAAAGAACTCGGTTGTGCAATCAATCGCTGTGATAATATTTTCCCTCCATGGCCTAAACCAATTTACCTTCTGGCTTGCCAATACTCTCCTCCGTGAGTCCAATTGTAAACAAACTAATGCTGCTACTCACAAGTTATATGCACCTGCAACTTTTGAAGTGTCCACTACTTTATAATAACGACATCCAAATTTTCTTAAATTTAGGGGCAATGTGATTGGAAAAAAACCCTATGCGCAGGGAGACACCTGCTCCAAATGCCCACCTCTTTACAAGTGCGTTGATGGACAATGCTCACGCAAGTAACCTGGATGGGCATTTGCGTAGTAGCACCGCAAAGCCTCAAAATCTGGACATCATTCTTTAAAAATGCTCAAAATATCTCAAGACTTTAATCAGCGTTTTACTTAAAGAAAACAGTGACATTCATTCATTACAATGCTTGGTTCCGACTCTGTGTCAACGACAATCTGTGGCAAATCTGTGATTTAGTGAAAATTTTCCACTTTTTTGGCAGGTCATGAAAAATGCACCGAGAAATGTACGACGATTAGTGGTAAAATACTTACACTTTAACTTAACATCCTTAACTGTGTAGAATGTAGACATTTGCGGTATAGTATGATAGGTATGAGGCTGTGGAACCATAGAACTATGGAGCTTGAAGGAATCTGGTCTGCCTCAAGGTAGAGTTGTATTAGGGAAGCATCAAGCATAAATAGGACTTTGGATTTGCAGACATACATATGAATTGCTTTATGGACATAGAAGGTAGTAGTAAGAGGCATTTCCGTCTCAACATCGAGTTGGCATTACAGCTTGGTCTGCTAATCCACTCCAAAAACAGTTAATGATAAGAAAATATGTTTAAACTCATCTAACCGTCGTGCTTATTAAAGCTCAGAATGACCTAGACCAACGCATCATGATTGCTCTGGTAGAATCTTTCAAAGTTTGTGCGCCGGGAATTAAAAGCGCTAATCGGGATTATTGGTAAATACTAGAGGAATTGCAATAGTCAAGCGTCATTCCATATGATGACAAAACTTTGGTAACAAAATGATATTAACATCTATTCGACGCATTAAAACCGACTTTCTGGAGTTTAATCATTTCATTTGTGGCAGGCAGATTTCTCCCATTGTTTTTACTCTTGATTTATAAGATGTAAAGGAGCCAGTTATTTCTTGAAACAGCCTTTGTTGAAATGTCCACATAGGAAACTTGAGGAAAAGGAAACAAATCCAAAATGTGCAGTATGATTACCATAGAAAGCATGGAAATTATTAAAACATGCATGTTAACTGTGTCACTAGCAGTTAGATGGGCCTACGAGATGGAGTAGAGCCCTGGGGAGGAAAGTAGCGTAATAGATATCACCGACCAGCATGTTTAGGAAGGAAAACCACCATGAGTACATGCAAAGCTCACATCGAACCAGGCATGTGATCGAAAGAAAGGAGGTATTCACTTTTAGAGACAAAAAGGATGTCACCTTAATTTCTGCTGATAAATACCAAGTCCTAATGGGGTCGAGGCAAAACTTCTTCTAATAAAATAGCTTGTTAATTCTCCTAACACAAGGATTGATAATTGTGATAAGCTATTGCGATCGCCAAAGTCTCGTGATTCGCAGAACGCTCTTAACAACTGAAGCAAATCTAGTCGGGAACCATCCATTGAAGTCCGTTTCAGCGCCCCCTATGATACCTGTATAAACATGCCAAATAAGTAAACGTTCGATGTTTCTTCCAGCTCTCTACGTGATGATCGGAACCCAAACGGGTAAATGGCTAAAGGGCGCTGAGTTGTTAACAAAGTGAAATGATTCTGCTTTTGGCCTAGTGATCTTTCAACTAGCACCGATTATGCGAAATGGTCTCAACGTGGAGCATAGCTTAGTCTCGAGTAGTAGGAAAGCAGCTCATTCTCCTTCTCCAGTACAGTTCCACAGACGAGAGAAACCCAAGCTCTGGTGAAGTCGCCAAGAGATGCTTGTAGATCCTCAGTTGTAGCAAATTTGATAGCTACAGCTCCAATCACGTTGCGATTTTTGATGGTCGAGGTTAAACATGAGGAGCGCTGGTGACAACGCTTAAAAGAAGAGGACTTTGAAACGTTTTGTTGATTCATTCAACTCATAAGTCCTTTAGTCTACCCAGATTTTACTTCTACCCGACGAGATGACTTCAAGAAGATATCAGTGGCCAAAAATAATTTGTATGTCAATAACACATCTGCCATAATGAAATGAATTTGCTACGACTTCAGGCATGACTCAAGGCATTGCAATTATACAGTTCTTTATGCTTGCAAACAACATTCATTTCCTTATTTTACCACATTATTTGAGTTTGGTAAATTATTGAATAAATACTCACTTCAACTACCAACGTTTCTGTTGACGCTCCACTGACATCTTCAGGCTTCTGTAATCAAGAGTTCTACTTATTACAGTTTCGTGGGCAAGTTGGACCAAGCTTTTAAACGTTAAAACAAATAACCAAAGGGAAATGGTGATTCACACATTAAATCCAAAAGCTTCTCCGGATTAATTGGTAGATAAAGCTTCTCTAATGTCAAGAATACTGTTACTTGAAATAACGCACTACTGCCAAAGCTTTATGTTTTACTCGAGTTTGAAGAAGTAAGTCGTAATAACATTAAGTCTAATTTTTGTTAGAATGAATGCATTTTGAAAGGTACTAATTATGGTTAGGTTAAGAATTAAAATACTGCATGAACGAATGCAATCACTGGAAGTGGAACCTTCATTTAAACATTTATTGGCAGAATGAATAATATATGAGGTTATAGACTTTCAAATAAAATGAAGAACAAAACACAAATTTGCATCGAATTAAACCATTTGGGACTCCAAAGAAGTGCTAGGAATGAAAAACAGTAGATATATATTGGGACTTTAATTGTTATTTGCAAGCAATGGCAAACGAATGTCAATCGTAGTTGATTACATAAAAGTTTTACTTTGAGTGATCATGTCCAACGATGACTGGATTCTACCAGGTTATAATGTTGTGGCCACTGCTATGTTACAGACACGTCTATTTCGCATCGCTTTACCTCTCCTCAGCAAAAAGCGTACCTGTGCCATGAACTGACAGTGGAGGTGAAATTCCCTGTGCTCCAGAATTACAGCACCAGTTACACAAGTTGAAGTCAAGGCTGGGAGGCAATGAATAAGTTAGGGGACAATTGTGAGGCTGGTTAGCGGATATTGTAATCATATGAGCTGCTGTGAAGACACAATAATTTGATCGCAAGCTTCAAAAAAATTTTTTGTCATTGCTTTTCCAACCCATTAGACATTGCTCTGTGCATTCTGCCCGTCCGCCATTTATCCCTTATGCGCGACAAGTTGAACGAGTTCCACACGCCTGCTTATAGAGAGATCCTTTAATTATTCGGCACCATCAACTGTTGATAGAGGAGTGCTTAAAACCATACTAGTCTATTCGTTCCAACTAACGCAAGAGATTCGGGTTGATTTGGTTTGGAATCAGATATAGTAAAAGCAGCAATATTAAATGGTGATTACATGTCCTACAATGTTGCAAAAAATATGATTGATGCAATCACGCCGATCCCATTGGTACAGTCGTTTATTGCCTCATTGGAGACAAGTATATAGGAGATTCAGGTTTTCTGTTTCGACGACATTTTTAGGCATTCGAGTAAAGCAGGCTGAATTCACCTACTCTGATGGGCGTGTGTCTGTTCTAACCCGTACTATTTCATTTGTCATAACCATCGTGATCAAGGTAGCTATCCTCCTGACCGCGCTGTTGTGGCCTACGCTCTTTCTGAGGAAGATCTTGAGCTTACCATCATCTATCACAAAGATGCCCGAATGAGGATGCGCCTAGCCGCAGCCAACATGAAGTTAAAGGTAAGCAACGCGTGGGTCACATCTAATGTCACGCCTACCCTGGTGTTGTCATCGTGCCACCCCACAGCAATAAAACTTCATTTTAAAATTTTGCCCTACATTAGGCCTATTCTTAAAAGATGGAAAACCTGACAGATATGTGGACCTTGCGATGTCAGTTTGAACATACGGATACACGAGTATGGACAGAATATGCAGGTACGGAGAAAAATCTTGCTATTACTGGAGGCCGGCTAAGTAAACTTAAGACGATGATAAAAATGTGGAGAGATGAGGCTCAAGATCACTTTTATGATGGTAACTACATGTATGGAAGGTCTTTGGACACTATACATGGGTAATATTTAATATTTCCCTTATAAGTACATGCTTCAGCTTTCTGATTAGTTGATTTTCACAATTCTAAGCATTATTATTGTAATTATGCCCTCGCCCGACACCCAAATTTACACATCTAGATGTGCAATCAGACAAGTTGATTACCCATTCTTGGGTTGGCCCTCACTAGTTTACCCCATGGTTTGTCAGTACTCTCCTGTGCCAGTTCGCTACTAGAAATGGGTGATGTGCCCTATGAAAATCAGTGTCCACTGCTTCATACCAACAGCATCTAAATTTTCTTGCATTTAAGGGCAATTGTTATAAACAAAAACCCTATGGGAGAGGGAAATTCTGCACCAAATGCCCATCGGACAACGGTTGCGTTGCCAGACAATGCGCAGCAAATTAGCTGTGAAGAACATTAGACATGTAGCACCAAAAGGCTTCTGAATTTGAGCGCCAATATTAAAAATATTTCCAAGTTACTCAACATTATGCCCTGCATTTCACCTCAAATAAGCTGTGATTTCATTATAATGCTTGGTCTTGACTCGGTATCAATGATAACTCGAATAAAAAGCAAAGAGTGATATGAGATGAGGGAAGGTAAATCTACAAATATTCATTTAATCTCAACTCATCTTGATGTGCAGAATACGAAATTCACCTCTATGATTGGAGGACTATGGAAGCCTAAAGCTATAGAGGCTGAAAGTTTCAGTCTAATTCTCGATAGATTAGCATCTGCAAAGCATGTCACGAAAAAGGTAGGATCATGTGGATACAAGACCCTCGATAGACGAAATCACACAGGGAATACTATCATAGCGGTACGTCCAACCCATTAAATAATAGTCTGGACTCTATTCTGGGCGTTGATGATGATGGACACGGGCCTTAGTGGTGCCATGGGAATGCCACAGCATGTTGCGATGAAATGCTTAGTGAACGGCAGCTCGTGAAACGAACTCGCGGATAGTAATGCGCAGCTATGCATAACACTAACTCCACTGCTGTTAAGGTACACTAAGCCGCTTAGGAGGGCAAAATTTAAGTGGTGAACACATTAAATAAATTGTCGTACTTCTTTTTATCTGTCATTATGAGCTGTGGCAGGGGTGGTTCACAGTTCACAGCATTTGATTTTGTTGGTATTCATCTAATGATTAGCGCTTTGCAGCGGGATATGCGAGTGAATTTTTACACCTCCGAGGACTGGCCATCCTAGCAATGCGTAAGAACACCTTGTCTCATAAGTGCATCACCTTCTGGCATCTCATCTGCCACACCAACTTAAGGGTGATGAAGCAATCACAAAATTGCTATGAAAAGCTAAAAGCATTTTAACAATCACCCATCTGTGAGGGTGTCAGATGATCCATATTGCTTCCGCAATTTAATGGTGAATTCCTTACTACTTTTCATTATGCTGCTGCCAATGATTTTCCTAACTCCGCTATTTGGGGCAACCCCGTCACCGTAACAATGATGAGGTGGTAAAACGAATAATAGTCAACGTACACGCCTAACGATAAATTGCCCACCTGAGCTGCAAAAGCGGTTTAAGTTAGTGAAATAGTGTGATCGTCTATGTTTTCTTATAATCGAGTTCAAAGAAGCATATTAAAGCTGTAACCTAAATGAGGTGACTCATTTGGCCGGTCAGTGGCATTCTGCGACAGGGCATGTGAAAGCTGTGTTTTCTGGAAGCTCACAGTCGGTGACAAGTACACTTTTGCCCTGACCAGAACTGCGTCCTGTCTAGTCGGTGATTAGCAACACTTTTCTTATTGCTTGAGAGAACATTACAATGAAACCTGCTAAGATGCCTTCAATCCGAGAAGTAACGCTTCTGTTCAGACATTTCAGGCGTTTTTGCTCAGCTTGACTAATGTAGATAGTAAAATAAATTTCAGGCGTTAAAACATGCACTGACTGCTTGCAATCGAATAGACCATGAATCCAAAGGAAGTGAAAATTGCTTACTTGGTATGTCACCCAGTTTACGGGTTCGGTAAAGCATTATCCAAGTAGTAAATAAGTAATATCTGCTTCACTGGACAAAAGAGCTCACACGACTTGAGTTCGTTTGTTCACGGGAGCACGATGGTTCACACCACCTTAGTCAACCAACAGTCATTGCAATTCGACTCCGAAATTATGACCGACACACTGGCACAACCTACCTCAGTAGCACCGCCGATCTTTACAAACAGTGACAACTTCTACCTACTCTTCAGAAATGGTTCAAATTTAGTGCCAGTCATATTGTTTTATTTTTTTAGTCATTTGTGACGCATGCTGATCCCGCATTTGAGTGTTGAGGTTTTGCCGACTGTCATCAGGGAATCAAATGTGTTTTGTTGTAGTTAATAATGTATTGCGCAGCAGTTGCCATGTTTAGAAGCTATAGAACCTGATGACTAAACCTTTTAAGAGATATAACGTCAACAGTTTCCAAAAAATAGTTGCATCTTAGAGTTTTATCATTGAATTTAGAAAATGCATTAAGATTCCTATCATCTTGCTTAGTTTAGCAAATATAAAGTGGATGGGCATTCTCGTAAACAGATTTTTCAATTTATACGCCGATAACTTTGGGGAGAGAATCAGAAAACGCATTAGAAAGTGCGACAGGAAATATGAATTACATTAGCACTTATTTTTTCAAATTTATACTAGGCGTATTTGAAAGGTGTCCATCAATCCCTACTAAGCGGATGCGCACTCCCATTGCGCCCTCGGGCAGGTGATGAACCTAAGGATTTAAGAAGAGCTCTCGACAATCGCTTGAGAAGAAAAGAAGGAGAAAGAAATTAGCGATTAGAAGTGCTTAGGAGGGCAAACCACCAAAGGTTGGTACAGAGTTCATTCCGAGCCAATCGTGTAGATGAACAAATATATGCTTGACTTAAGCGTATTTAGAATAGGCGGAGAATAGACGCAAAAGACGGCTTCTTTCATACGGATTATGTACCATACTACTTAATCATTCACCGCTCCATTATCCTCACTTACTACTGAGTAAACATTAGCAAACGAAGAATTGAATCTTCGTAGCATTATTCTATGTGTTAACAGACAACATGAGCTTCATTTACAAGACCACATTATTTGAATCTGGTAGCTTGGTAAAATCGCGTGAAAATTTGTTTTTCCGTAATTTTTTTGATCTTGGCTATAAACTCTTTGAGTAAATACAATTATTGGGAGGCGAATAGTCATTAAAATGAAAACTGATACTAAGGCATAATTTTTGTTGTTATAGAGCCTCATTCTGGGTGCTAACGCTGTTACTTGAAGAAAGTGCGGAAAGCAATGCTAAATTGCATTGGTTCTTCTAAAATTTGCACAAATTTTATGCCTTTTAAGGTCAACTGTCAACCTTTGTTCTCCATTAAAATAAGTCTTACTAATAATTGGCGCAGCAGAGGGTTGCGAAATAAAACACCAACCATCTATATTACATAGATCATATTGCTCTATCCTCTAGAATTACAGCATTAGTTACACAAGGTAAAATTAAGACATGGAGGCAGTGGCTGAATTCAAAGGCACTTTGAAGGAGGGGCAGCAGATTTTAAAATCATGTAAGTTGATACTAAGCGTAAAATTGTCCTGTAAAGGATTGAAGCTGAGGATAGATTTGCATGAAACTGCAACACGACCTAAAAATCTTGAATACACCATTTTTTGCCTCCAAACTCTAGCAGTTTTGATCCTAGTACTTGTCTATCACTAGCCCTTTTTGCAAGGCCAATTACATGTGCCCTTCTTACCTGTTTATTTAGGGCTCCCGATCTATAAGCACCATCGGTTGCAGAAAGCAGTGAGAGGGTGACGATTTCCATAGCCGAATGTGAAACATAACAAGTGATTTGATTGGATTTTGTGTGGATCTAGCAAGTGTCCTAATATCCATGGCAATCGCAGACTTTCCATAAGAAGCCGTGAGTTTCATCAGATGGCTTCCAAGGTAATAGAAAATAGGTAAGAGGATTTATGCGCTTTAATGCACCTCCTGTTTAAATCCCCAACGAATATTTCTCTTCTTCTTTTATAAAAGAGCACCACTTCTGTTGAAGAGAGGAACGAATTGACATAGGGTGTACAGCATTAAAAATGTCCACATTTTTAATTACCTTCAGTTGCGATGTCACTGCTGAGAGCTGACAAGCCCTCTTGTCATAATGAACTGAATAAATGTACAGAATCTGAAGTTAACTTGAAGATATTAATCCTAGTGACACTGTGCTGCTAGATACGAGGATGTGTCAGTGCATCTGGAAACTAGCCTATCACTAAAACAGTGTATGCATTGAATCCATTTTCGACATCAATTTAGCCAAAATAACTTGCTGGCACCTCTCTTCTCTCCTCCCGTTCACCAGAGCACTAATGTGCCGTTTTGACAAAGTTGTAATTTCCAGGTGTCTTTACGTTGAGTTTGGAGTTCAAGACGTCTTTATTCGACTACAATGAACTAGACATAAAAAACTAGAGCATCCAGCCACCTCGAAAAACTCCCATTCACCATCACCAAGAGTGTGGTGACAAAAAATTCGATGAAAAGAACATGAATTTACATCACATCGCTTGAATGTAACCAAGTCCCAAGAGATACTTTTAATAAAACCAACTTAAAGCCCTGTAATTCAGCCTCTTGAAGCTACGTACGAAGAACATGTAAAAATGCCACCACCACCATTTTGTTAAAGAGTTTAAGCATTTCTACCATAGTAAAATAGGATGAAGGAAACCATCGCGAGTGACCAGCATTCTGTCTTTAAGTATCATGGTTTATTTCGTTCTGAATTGGAAACTGAGATGTGCTTACTTTTAAATCGAGACCTTGGTTCACTACCAGTACAAGTCTCAAAATAAACAAGCGTTTGTACGGATCATTTTCCAAACCATGCTTTCGGGATAAAAAAGACGTTTCCATTCGCTAACTTGGAACGGGAGGCTTTCGTAGCCGTTACTCCTAGAGCATTGCTGGAACATGAAATAGGTTGGCAGGCCTACAGTACCTGTTTAATGCTCTTTACAAAGCACAATCGATCCCTCTTTTGATAAAATATCCTGAAGCTCCTTTTTACGTCTCCCCCACTCTTACTGCTCTCCCTCACTGTCACACTATATTTCTTCAGCCAATGAGTTCGCAGATATCTCATTGCCCCACAGTCTGGTCAACTGCCACTGGAGCCGCATTTAACCAGTTTCAATTACGGTAATTCTTCAGCTGAGATTTTGATCTCATCTGCTACGATTTAGTTTCTCTAAAAAATGCATTTCGTTTTATTAAACTGCATGATTTGTTGCTTATTTATCGTGGATATAAATAAAAATTATCAAATTTATTAGGAATGTTTCGACTGATTCGGTAATAATGGTAAGTTAACAAGTAAATGTTCGGTAGGGAATTTTAATAATACTATGTCAACTGATAAACAGTCAAGTTTAAGTAGCCATCTAATAGGCGAATTATGAGAGTAACATTGCCACGTTTGCAAGTTATTTATTAAAATCCGTACATGGAAAGCCCAAGACATGAAGCACTAACTTAGATAATGCCATTATCACTGGAACTTATAGAATTTTTACTAAATACTGTCCCATCTTTTAAAAGGGTGATAAGGTTTGTCAGTTTATCAGTTTGTCTGTCGGCCATGCTTTGATTCCTCCTACATTGTGAATGAATTCGGAGGTACAGGGAAATAGTGGAAATCACGCTACTATTTGGAAATTGATAAATCCAGCACTTAATTGTATTTTTGGAAAAATTGTAATCATGTCATTTCTGGCATTTTATCCAAATATGATCGACTGCACAACATTCATTTGCCCTATGTGTGTCAACTAAAATTTTTATCGTTCAAACGTTTTTTTAATAATTTCCGGTTGGATCTTTAATTTTGGGTTTACTTCCGGAAAATTGAATAAAAGACTTCAAGATTTAAAAGGTCTGGAATTTGAGAACGTGGCAACTACTGTGGAGGTGTTGAACTTATGTTGGATACCATGAAGAGCGGTTCTTGATTGTGGCAGGTAACTTCATGCCCGGCACTCGCGGTATATTGCAGCTAATGTTTTACAGGATGGCACTCACTTCTTTGCCCGTACACGCGATTCACGAATAAGTTACAGACATAAATGGCGTTGTTTGTCCGAACTTGCCTTTAAGTTGGTGAAAAGGTCAGTCACTACAGACTTCTCTATGGATAGGATGCCATCGGCCTTCAAAGAGAAGGCCTACCTTAAATATGATTGACCGTTATACTCGTAGTCCGTTATTTGTCTAATAATTCCCAATACAAGATATACTCTAGCAATTAGTCTGCTCGTCTCAAGGATATGAAAGCTGAGGTGGAAGTAAGGAATATCGGGCTTAACATACCACTAAAACAAGATGCAACATGTTATTCGCAAAAGATCCAGGCCGACCTTCATTCATTGCTCCGCTTTAGTTTTTCTAAGGAAATACAGCTTAATTGTTAAATACGTCACTTTGGAATGAACTATCTATTCGTAAATAAGTTTCTTAATCTAGAGGCATTTTTAAACATCCTCATCGTATTCAGTACAGCGCTCTTTTATAACGCCAAATAGTTCTTTAGGCAATCGAATTTTGGGATCTTTTGGCAGATTCTGCTTGAAGGCTTCCATTCATTTGAAAGGTGGAGCAAATTAATGCTGGTAGACGAGGTGTCCCAACGCGACTATGTATTATGATAGTAAACTCTAGGTCAACGGGATCGGGTTTCTTGGTGTAAGTGAGTGCAGATTACAGTTCCCCAAATCCTGTGCATTCAAGGGTTTTCCACAACTGACTGAATATTAACTTACCGACTTAAGTACCAAGTTCTTGAGTCAATATCTAAAGACAGCCCGAAGTCTAAAATAATGGGAGGATTTGAAACGTGCAGCTCCCCGTTAATCTGAACGAACTGGAGATTAAACTCTTCATCTCTTGGTTAGGTGTTGAATCACATTGGTGCAAATTTGTGTCCTCTACGATTTAATAGCTCACTGGCTATGAAGATAGGTAAGTGCTGTCTTCTTGACATTTGATGCCAATTACGAAGCTGAGGATGAGAACAATGTTGCAATCAAGGCCATTCCCAATCCTTGAATCAGATAAAATTACAAGTTGTAATGAAATACTACCAAAATTTAGTCACCCTGAAATGGTGAGATGTTGCCTTGATGGAAAAACGAAATAGGCCAGGTTTGCATTCAAACGGCAATAGGACTGTCTACTCACTCTTAAAATGCATACAGTTGAGATGTTAGCAGACACTTTGAGGAGTCTTTGACTCAGGTGCTGATGATGTCAAAAGATAGATCAAGAGGAAACATAGCACTTCAAAGGACGTTTGTGCAATAATATGATAATTAAATGACAGAGTAAATTGCCTATAAGAAAGAAGAACTTATTATTAATTTGTTCATCCCTCCAAAATGAGCTTTGGTCCACTTTAATACCTTCGACAGCAAACTACTCCATTTTTTCACCGCACAACTAATGGAACAAAGTTTGAATCATTATAACTTGATCAAATAGAGCTGATCTTTCGTGGAACTAGTGGAGAGTAACAGAGCTATATTGTAAAATCATTGCCTTACTGTCCCTTTATGTCTCAAAGTGAATGCTAAATCGACTAAATAGACTAATAAACTGTTTATAAGGGATTCTGTGCCCTGAACCCCCATCGGTGATCACTCCATAAGAATTCACAAATTCGGCATTCATGATTAGCATTATGCAAATATACCTGATCCCCGTGGTTTATAACAGGTTTTCCACCCAAACCTACAGTAAGCCCGGAAGATGAGCATGATATTTACCATTATTTATGAAAACAAAAGCTTAACATCAAATGCCCTGGTAATAAACGGTGATTAACTCAAGTAAAGGCTATAATAATTTGTTTTTTTGACTTCCGGTTCCGGTTACGGTCACTTGGGGTAGCTATATTGCCTCTGTCGGGTAGGCTGACCTCTTAGTCATGCAAGCGGTCACAGTCCGTTTCTGTTTTCTGAATGTCTGATTGCCACTCAAGCATTGTGCTTTCTTTTGCATTCGAAGAAAGCTCGGGACTCTATAAGGCAGTTTCTTTGTCCAAAGTGGATGAGATGGCACTTGCTCAGTATGCGCTTTTTGTAGGGCCTAAGTTTGGAATATCTTGTCAAAGATACCTCCATCCTTGTAAGCATGATTAATTGATTAGGCGCAACATTGTTTTCTCTCGGAGGAGGCCAGTCTTTATAACAGTAAAATAGTTGAAGTTTAATATTCAAAAAACGAGTATTTTCTAAATGCCTGTATGTAATATGCGCCATCTTTACTAACCCCTTGGCAAAAAGCGTTCTTGAAGTTGCAAACTGAAAATACTCAGCTCATGTTAAAGAACAGACATTCAGATTCTTGGTGGAAAATAGCTTCAGTGATTTGAGGAAGATATCCTCACATTGATGTCTCCATTTTATCAAAAACCCAAGAAAATTAGCAATAGAGTTCGTAAAAACCTTAAATAATCATTCTGCACCCAACTCTTGACATACTCTGGGAGCTTGAAGAAAAAAACGTGAGAAGACTGAATAGAAAACCAAAAGGTTTGTGAAAGTTTGAGATAAAGAGAAGGGAAAGGAGCAATGTGTTTTGAATGTACCTTGTTCATGGTGTATGAGCACGTGATCTGAACATGCAGAACTCCATGTTACACTATGAAGACGATAAAACGGCCAGTGGTGGAGGGAACACATGCGAGAGTCACTAGCCTAAATCTACCCCCGAAAGGCTTGCAAGGAGGGAAAAATGCACAAAGCGTTTCGATACCGTGACAGCTTAAAGCCGTCAAGTTTAAATAAAATAAACTGCCGGATGAAACTAAGCAACAGTTGGAGAACATGCGATGTAGCAAAACAAAGCTTCAGCTCATAACATTGCTTGATGCATCCCATGCAGTGGTACAAGGTGTAGAAATGCCTGGTCACTACATCTAGCATAACAAGTAGCTCATTTATAAATCTCGGCCCATCGCTTTTCAGTCCGAATTCTTACTCATCACGTATGCATTGGCCCTAAGAGCTATGTGAATTTATAAGGGCTTCCCTTAAAATTGTGTAGGTAGATGCAAACCTTTAGTAATGGATTGAAAATAACCTATTTCTAGTCTAAAATGATCGAATACCAAAGTTCACGAGACTTAATCTAGATGCAATGAGGAGCTCTGAAATATGATCCTACTTGATTAAGGTTTTGTTTGACAATCCGCGGAAGATCATTCATTACGAAACCATTTCGCCGCCTACATAGGAACTTGCATTTGTGCACCTGATCACTGCGAGTTCTACTGTAGCGCTTCTCCAAAGATGCTAGCGGATCATAACTTAGCCTAGCAGCTGTGCACTAGATGAGCCCAGATACGAGAATTAAAGGGAGTAAACTATACTACAGTCCCTCCTGTCCAAGAAGAAGTCAAAAAATAGAGACATGGATTGCTTGAAGTGTAGAAAACAGCTGGAGTCTGTATGTGAATATGAATGGCTACGCCATCTACAGGGTTGCGTTAATTGGTGCAATCAAAGAATGCACGTAGTTGTCCTAGCCACTGTGAAGAGGAAACGATATCAGTTCGTGAAGATGCTCAGCAGTATAAATTTTGAGAGGCCTTATGCCTCCATTTTCCTCTTGAGATGAAGTATTCGCTCAGCAAATGCAAATTCTACTGTCAGAGCTGCTGTTATATTTTCATTCCATGCAACCCGTGCGTTTTGCTGATTCGATCAGCAAGTCATAATGCCGAATTGATGTTGACTAGGAAGAATGAGCACCGTGTTTCCAGTTATGGCGGAGATATAAGCTGCTGTTGATGTTTAGGTCAGCATTCTTTTGATGCAAAATTGATTTGCGGTTGACATCGAGAGAGGGCCGTGTCCAAGTAACTTAAAAAGGGAATGTTGAAGGGTTATTTCAAAAAAACGAATTAAGTGCCCACAAGAAGAAAACTATGCTTGCGCATGGATAGACATTGTACAGTGATCCAGTTCATTAAAAGTGACTGTTAAGGCATCCCAAAGTGATACTCAACATAAAAATGGCCACAAGAAAGAGGCGTTGTTATGATTTCCGGGTACAGTTACAGCACGGTTCAAACTTGGTGGACAGTTCAATTTAATTTAATTGTACCTCTACCATAACCGAATAAGTAATACATCACCTAAAATGGATTGCACACAATCAAGTGACAAAATAGCTAAGCTCAAATTTCCACGTGACGGCACTTTTAATTTGGTGATGAACGCATTAAAGCCTACTAATCAATCATGTAGGTCAAGACATGTTCACGAATGCGTAGTGCATTGACCTAAATTAAAAAGACTATGACACTACGAAGAAGTTTTTAGAGGTTATTGAGAAATTCTTAACATGAAGGCCATTACTTCTTCAAAAAAGTAGACTTTGTGTATTGCCCTTCATCAAAACCGATTTTTTTATGATACTGCATGTTCAAATACATATGAAAATGACTTTTACTGTACTGTTGGGTAAACGTACACTTCACGGATTTTTAATTTATTTTTGGGGAATAAGACCAAGACGTATGAAATGATCCGCTCTGCGTATATTTGGTTGAGCATTCCCTTTAGAAGTCTTGTGTGCGCTGTTGTTTACTACAAGTTATGCTGCATTTTGGACCTACACATAGCTGATCTACTTCTGCGGACATGCAAGGTGGTAGATGACACTAATTTATGTGCAAGGTCAGTATAAATGCTGCAGTTGTGCATTTATGCCTCATTCACTTAGTGGGGGAGCACTAAAATAATGCTCCGCTCATTAAGGGCTGTAGACACACAAGTGGTTTGACCATCATCTTACCAGATATCGTTCGGATGTGAAGACCGCCTTGGTATTTATCGTTGCACTGCCAGTCATTTAGAAGAGGTGGAGGCACTGCATCACAAATTAAAGTGAATGAGAATAAGAAGCATTGCGAAAAGTCACCCTATGGTCCAGTGCAAAGAGATATGCTTTTCAGAACGGAATTATAAAAGCCTGACTTTGACTACGGAGACTCAGTCTCAGCCAATCAGAAAAACGAAATAATGATGGATTGTCAGAACCAGTGACAAGTTTATGGGTTGCCTGATTACTATGAAGATAATTCGTACCCGTCAAACAGGTGATGTGGTTAACATTATAAATCTCTTAAATCAGAAAAATGACTTATCACTCTGGTTGCAGGAACGGAAGCCGTGTGAACGCTCGAGGCCTTACAGTTGGGAGTCGAAAAATTGAGATGAGCTTTTATAACTCGATCTAACTTTAATCAGTGCGATAAGAATCTCGCTGAAGAAATGCTGTGAGTGCAGCCGATCGAGTGCAGACCCAGTGACAGATAACTCGACTGTGAAACACTAGAACATAGATGAGCTCACTAATTAGGTAAGTTTATTATAGACCAAAGTGCGAAATGCGAATGCAAAGTAAAAAATCAAAAAGCATTGTGTAATGAACGCCCAACCAGTACTGCAGACTCTCACACCTCTTCTATAAGCAATGCACATGAAGCGGTAGTGACAAAAACCTCATGCACAGAATCCCATAACTGAGCATCCACAAAGGAGTAGATGAAAATTAGCGATACCACCAAAAGCATGAGGCAAGCCACCGAGTACTCCTGTACCTTCTATAATTTGTCTGAAAATTTCTCCATCGATGAACCGTATTTTTCAGTACAACTTTTAAGTGAAGGGGATCAGAAAGCGTCTTATGATACATGAAAATCGAAGGAACGCTTGACGAGACGTTCAAGAAGTAAATAAAGAGTCATTTAAAACCACTCTGCAAATAAGTAAGTGAATGACTCGGGTTTGAGCCATTAAAGTTGCCTAATTATACTTTACCAAGCACTTGTCCAATTTAGGAATGGTTCTGTAAGAAGGCAGTGAAACAAAGGCCCCAATTATTGAAGCAATATATAAATAATTCAACAAGGGGTTCATATTTTAATGGAACAGATTGGCAGAGAAGCAATGTTGGTAAAACTCAAATTAGGCTCCACACATATTTTGGCCAATGAGCTTCTGGGATTTGTATCAGATTGGATCGAACTGTTAGTCGTGACCTTTTCTACATTTATTCGGCATTCTGACAATTTACAGCCTGCCCATCGGCTCGCTTGTCAATACAGGCTTGGAGATGGTGAACACGAGTTTTCACTGTTTTGAAGTGGTGCTTTAATGTCGAGCTTATTGTAGCTGTCTGCAAAGGGATTTGCATCCAAAACCTTGCGCTCCAATTAATGGAACCTTGATTCCGCAACTTCGACCAGGTAGAAAAACCAGTGTTTAAGCTAACATGGAAGGGAATTAAAACGACTGTTTTAACAATCTGCTGTGTATGGAGTTAACCTATGCTTGACTGGTTCCAGATGTGATAAAAGACATTGAATCTGGCAATTTCTCAAGTTATTTTCAGTTTCTAGACATTTGTCCACTCTATTGTCCACTAAGGTCTAAGATCCTGAATGCGTGAAATGAGGGTTTATCACCTCTTGTAGGGGACAATGAATAGCACAGCAATGTAGGAAATGGAACCAGAATGACACCATGATCCTATGCGATTTTTTTAAATTTTGGGAATTTCGCGCAATTTGTAGATCCCCTAATGAAACTAATGTTTTTATGTAAGATGAGAAAAGAGAAAAGGTTCAAGTCTCTAAGTAAATAAAAAGAATACACAATATAGTTCAAAGCGTCCCATACACTTTGATCAACTTGAGAGACATCTGCCTGTTTGGACATTGACCACATCTAAAGGTAAAGCATAAACAAACCTCATTTTATGCCTTGTTTCAAACAGGTCCACTGGAACTATTCTCATCTCACTGTCTTCGACAATCGATGCTGTTGATTAACATAAAAGGCTTCAACGTGACGGGAATAGGGAACACATTCAACTTGTCACGCTAAAGTACAAGTAGCTGACATGCAGCAGACAAACAGCAATGTTATAGAGCTAGAGCTACTGAAGGTAAAATCCAATCAAGTGATTGGGACTTCACATAAATTATTGCTCTGCCTCAATTGTTCACACGGTAATTGCATACTCCGTTGCAGTTCACATGATTTTGATCCACTCTACCCCACCTCCATATCTACTTTTCCAATACTAATCTCGGTATCACCTTATGCAAATGGTGCTGTAATTCTAGAGCACATAAATTATTGCTTCGTGTGAAACAGCTATTCAATACTCAATCCCAAAACCCTCTACCGCTTTTCATTGCAAAGATGCTTATAATATAGCAGTGGACATAGGATTGTATTCGGGTAAAATCCTGATCCTGGTCACTTTACTACTTAATAACACTCTTCACTGTTGTCTGCCACATGTGAAGTGCATGGATTATTTTGTTAAAGTGACAGGAAATTTTCCCTTACCTTTGATCAGATTGACCTGCGCAGATTTGGGTTGCACAATTTGTGACAATCTAGCAAAGTCTTTAAGGTTCTAGAGCTTTTAGATTTCGCGTACCTCCTCGAAGGACCAGGTAATTCATTCCGATCTGCACCTGTGTTATATATTGTCATCAATTTCCAACTGCATCACGAAGAATGAGGCGTTGTGGCATCCAGGCTAAGGCATTTGTGTCAGTAATTATTTAAATAATCTTATAGCTCACGATGATCGCTCTTGTCCATGCAGGATTTCCGATTCTCGATCTAAGTAAAATACCACTTCCACTAGGATCCTCACTCCATATTCAATGCAGTCATAATGAACTATAGACTCACTGGAATTGCTATCCACTCATCCGAAGAGGAGCAATGAATTTGAAGTTGTGGATGCAATGCACCTCTTCAAATGACATTCTGCTTCACTATAGTGCGAGCATTGTTTATTCTCTAATTAAACATTTAAGAAGGATAATAAAACTAATTCCAAGATTTTCCTTCAGCTTTGTTCTGTTGTGCGAAATTCTGGCTTGATTAATCATTCCTACTACTAAATTCGGGGTCCACATTGCTTGTGATACCAAAAATCAGCCTCCTGTATCAAAAAATATCAACAAAGTAAACATTAATTTGTGGCTTAAATTAGGGAACAGCAGCCACTCTGATTAAAGAGGTAAACCAGTCAATGTTAAAAGCTAAAGCAGGTCGCACTGCTCCAAATTTGCTCGCCAATTATTAAGCGCATATAGCACGTTTATTTGTAGCCAGCGCAGAAATATACAGTTGGGGCTCTTCGAGACTTCTCTGAGGTTTACATATTCATGGCAGTGTGCCAGATACTAAATTACTGACTTAGAGACAAGCGGCGCCTATTGAAATAGCCCGAAAGCTGGACCGCCTAATTGAAGTACAATCAAAGCTTTACAAACCTCCTCCAATTGAGCATCACCTCTCTGCTCTCCCCGAGTCCCGCCTCCCGTGTAAGCTTTCACAAGGTAACCGGTGGTCGGACGTTTCGGTTACCGAATTCGCGTGCATCTAAAAGGACATTCGGCAGCAATGCCACTAATCTGTTTTGGCAACTCCACAGAACCCGACACACCTCGAAGGCCATGCCGTTGATCAAAAGTTCACTCTGCGAATATTTAAGTGGCCGCACTACCAGGCACAGAGAATTACATAGCCCATCATCAACGAACATGGCGGTCTTAAAAATGCCCAACTTGGTCAGATGTCGCCTTGGTGAACTATTGTTTTACTTTCGTCTGCAAATGTGCGCAGGTGTTTGTCTAGTTGCACTGCCGGCCTCCACAGCGTGCCTCACATGCACCTACCACCACCGGCGTCTGCGATTTTGACTAATTGTGTCTAGGAGTCGCTGGGTGACCATGTACTTCTTACTTTGGCGCATAGTCTTACCACTGCAGCATTTGTCGCCCAGACTTGCAAAACGAGGCATCCTCATTTAATCTGAACACATCTCAGACAACACCAAATAACCACGAGAAGGCACTTACTGCTTTTGGTGAATCATGACCAGTTGCTCACGTGAACCCTAACCTCGTGCTCTTCCACTGTTAGCTCTTGCAAGCTGGCGCAGGTGTGTTGGTGAATTCCCGCGTTTCCCTGCCTACCCAAAATGAGTGTCTCGTACGTTGGCAGTTGCCTGCGAATGTCATGGCAAAACAAAATGGACGCTTTTGCTGCTTTTCTTCAGCAGACAGATATTAGATGCTAAAGCAGCAGATTTATTGCACCACGCATTTCATGAACCAAACCAGAACCATCCCAATCCTTCACACCAATCGTAATTGGCATAGTCACTGGCAATCTCATTGGTCCAGCCATGTATCGCTTTGCAGAAGCCAGGGATATAATGGCCACCAATAATCTATTGCAGTGGGTTTCCAGGTCTCTGAGTGAGTTGGGCAAGTTGATCTACGCACTCTAATGTATGCTCCTTCATTTCATCCCTCGCTATTCCATTCAGCTTAGCCTGCATGATTGAGGTAGCTGGTCTCCTGACCGTGCTGTTTGTCGGAGCTCATGCGCTTAGCAGCGAAGACCGTAAGAGCATTCTTGATTTCCACACAGCAGTTCGTGAGCAAGTACGTCCGCGTGCTTCCAACATGATGCTCATGGTAAGCAAGGTGTGGGCCAGGCTCGGCACCACACCACGTGCCGTGTTTTACCCTGCCACTTTCACTGCAGCTGCACTTCATCTTTACTTTGCGTGTCTCGTGATAGAGATATTCGAAAGAATTGGAGAATTTAGCAGAAAGATGGGCTAAGCAATGCAAATACTTATACACGGATGCGAGACAGGATTTAGGATACAAAGGTATTGGACAGAATATTGCTGCCTCTGGGGGTGTGATGCCGACAATTAGGTGGCTAGCAAACACTTGGAGGCTGCAGGCGAAGCACTACACTTATTCCAACAACTCCTGCATTCCTATGAGGATCTGCCGGCATTACATGCAGGTAATCTCCCATTTTCCCTTACTGTCAAATTCTTCTACTTTAAAACCAATTGATGTTCACCGCGGTTTTGCCCCATATTTCTAATGTCTACTTCCTTTCTTTTCATTTACTCACCACTCCCATCTGGTAGATGGTGTGGGCCGACTCAACCCAACTCGGTTGTGCAGTCAATCGCTGTGATCACATGAAACCGGGCTGGCCTCCGCCGGTGTACTATTTGGTTTGCCAGTACTCGCCTGCGTGAGTCCAATTACACACTCTCTACAATTGTGTTCGCCACTAAACGTGCATGCTGTGCGCCTCCGAAAACCGAAGCGTTTAATGCTTCCCAATGACGACATCCAAGTTCTCTTTCATTTAGAGGCACTTTCGAAGGGCGCAAACCCTACGTCAAAGGAAGACCCTGCTCTGACTGTCCAGATGATTTTGATTGCACTAGCAATCAATGCTGGAGCCGACGACTTCGTTGAGGGCTCGCACACTGGTAGCGAAAAGCCTTGGAATTCAGACGCCACTGATTTCTCAAGCTGTCTCAACAATACCATTTTCATTTTGCTTAAAATAAATCGCGACGCTCACTACAATGCTTGGCTTCAATTTTACATCAGTCACGGTCCGGTTTGAAGGCAGATCTGAGAACTCGTGAGAAATTCTCAGTGTTCTGTGGAAGCTGCATTTCATTTCACGCCAACTCTTCCAGATGCGCACAGTGCAGTGCAATCTACAATAAGGCAGAAGGGCAGTGGAGTCGTAGAGCCTTTAAGAGTAGAGCCACGTCAAGAGAGCATATCACGAGGAGTCAGTAGATCACGCAGGGAGGGGACTTTGGACTGATGCGCCCACACAAGGGATGCTACTACAGTAACACTGCACACAGTAGCAGCAAATGAGACATCTGTTCCATCAGTAGTGATTAGTGATGAAGTTTGGTCTGCCAACCCATTCGGGGCAGCTGGTGGTGAGGGCGGGGCTCAGTGGTGGCAGTAAGTTTATGCTGCAGCACGCCGTATTGAAGTGGCTGCACCCGAAAACACGCAGATACCATCACGTGCCCGCAGAAGACTTGACGCCTTGAAATGAAGGTCCGCTCGTCTGTTGGCCCGCCAACGATGACTGTGGTCCAGGTGGTTCTTAGTCTACAAGTCGCCGCCAGCAGCCAAGCGGCGAAAGACATTTAGGATTTCCCTGATCTCATTTTACATTTTAGCACCGCGTCGAGACAGCTAGAGTGCGACATCTCCAAACACTGGACCTGACCAACTTGACCAAAACGGCATGCAGCAGAGCATGCGAGGCCATCGTGGCAACACATGGGAAAGCATGGACGCATTCGTGCGGCATACTCTGGCACCTCATCTCCTCCTAGCTGAGTGGTGATGGAGCACTTCCGGCTTTGCAAAACGATGCATGGGGAGCGCATAAACAATGACTCGCCGATGAAGACATTGCGCAACCCATATTTCCACAGCACTACATCACCTAATCCGCCTCTCCTAGAATTACTCTTACCACAGCAGCTGCTATAAAGGGACTATTTTAAGTTCAACCGTGTGATGCCTACATGGAGATCAGCACTCAGAAAATGAACTTAGCAGTGAGGTCGGTGGATGTTGAAGCAAATCTCTGAGCTACTAAGTCAGTCCAAGTGCGTGGGAGTGAAACAAGCGCAGGGCTGGTGATGCAAAGGAGCAGCAGTGCAATGGTTTACTTGGGCAGCTGAAGGTATCCAGCGATGCGCCGAGAACGACGCTTAATGAAGGAGAGGGGCTATGCAGGCTTTAACTGTCTATTCAACCCAGCATTCGACTGCGTTGCAATTAGGTCTCTGGAGATGGTGCTTCTACTTGATGTCATGGCCTTTAAGCCATGCACCGACTTCGAGATAAAGCCAAACGTCTCCAAGGTTGTAGGCGCAAACCTTATCAATGCAGTGATGGTGTTCATTTGATTCGCCGAGCGACTGACCCGACATCTGATAGCTGCATTATTTTCATAGTCCATGTAGACAGTGAGCAGATGGGAGAGGGAGTATTTGACCACTTTCGTTTTACATCTCGCCACATGTCTTTGATTTTCTCTGCAGATAGCCACTCTCACAGGGATCGATGATTGGCTTCACAGTCAAGGTTGACTCGTCCAAAAGATTATTTAACCACACTTAGACCCGTGCTCACCAAACTTACACCGATTCAAAGGTGAGGAGAAAAGTCACAATAGAATGTACACTACGAGGTGAGGCTGGGGTCGTCAATGAGTAGGCACTGCACTGCTCCTGCAGGTGTGCTAATATAGCAAGCTGGACGTCTTTAGTAAAGTCCCCGATTCCGCTTTACCTTTCTTTCAACCACACAAGCCGATTCTTGAGAATAGTCACGCAGTATCAGTGAGCTGCACACCCACGTCTGCCTCAAACATCCACCAGCAAAGACTAGTAGATGACAACTCTCACTGTACGTCCGAAATTACGAAACCAACATTGACGCAGGTGGAATAAAACAAAACCACTTGGTTGCAGAGTACCAACCTCTTTGATGCCACTGGGTTGGGCTCTCGCAAGTGCCTCTATTTCCATGTTTTCCGTAAAGGGTGCTCCAATTCCTGGCAGTTTGTGCCAGCAGCTGCTTGCGATTCTAAGTCACTGCCAAGATCGTTGATAAGGTTGTGTTTCCTGCAGATGACTTCTCACCAACTTGTGCCTTCCGTGTACAGCATTGATTTTGCCTCACTTCATGGAGTAGGGTCACGTCACTCCTAGTGGAAGCAACCCGTTTGATACGTGAGTGCAGGAATATAACGCCAGACCCCAAAGCACTCACTACCTTCACTGCAACCTCCCTTGGACACTTCATGTTTCACCTGGGACCTTTCTCAGTCCAACTCTACACTCTCACCACGTATTTCACTATTCCAACCGCACACAGTGTGGTCGCGGTCTCCATTCCTTGCAGCAGAAGAATCGCCAAACGAGCATCAGCCGATGCATGCACAAGGAGGAGGTGGGAGGTGGATTTATGCACTGATGACATGCTGTTAGCGTTCACTCGACCTGGATCGCAATACCGGAATTCGGAACGTTGCTGGTTGACTAAGGCCTTCATGCCCCAATGAGTATCCCTTCCCCTTCCTTCTTGACTGCCTTCTCGTGGACAACTGTGGGTGTTACAAGCCGTGCTAACGTGCGGTTAGATCAAGGTCTCAGTCAGCGAGCGTCATCAGTATTAAATAGACAAAGCTGTCGATGGAGATGGATCTAGTTGTTGAATCATGAGTGAGTGAGTGAGTGAGTGGGTAATCAGGCTGGCATGGCATTCACCTACAATCCAGCTGAATGGGGAAGACTTTGGGTGCTTTTAATCCCATCTATTGTTACTACCTTAAACGTCCCGCTCATCACCCTCCTTGACTTGGTCATGGTCATAGCCATGGTAAGAGCAACAGGAAGAATGCTAATGAGAGTGAGAGCACGGAATTCTTTCGCAGATCTGCCACAAATCCGAAGACTTCCGCAAGAATCGAATGAGCAACTTTGGCTTTGCACGGTTGCAAGTTTGTCACGTAGCTGAGCTGTACAATACACATGTCGCCTGCAACTTGACTGCCCCTTTACGTTTCTGCATTCAGGTAAAGTTGGCATGCTTCAGCATTCAGATTAGCCAGTAAAACAAATGCTGGCATTTAAACCGACAAGATGGAAGGTTAATAGTGTTTTAAAGCAGTTAACCGACATACCGTTCGTAGGCGACTGCTTCACTCCCTCCCTGGTTTCACTAGGTGACTTATTTAAGTGGCATGGACTCGAATGACTGAACATAAGTGACGGATTGAAATCAGGCCTGTTTCTAGTTTATTTAGGGCATTGGTGTCTCTGATGACGCTGTGCACTAAGACCACTCATAGATGGGCTCCCAACACGCTCTACTCCAGTGTGGATTCTCCTGGTACAAAGCAGAGCTACCGCTGTTTGACGCACGGATTGGAGTTCCTTTTCTTAACCATGAACAGGCGTTCCTAGTTCCCATAGTCAGGCGGATCCGCTGTCAGCTGAGAGGGGCCGCCTCCTCCTTAGTTCGTTTGTACCTGCGGAACATCATTGGACTCATTTCACAGGGACCGAGGGAAGGTGAGCAAAGCTTCACCAACTGCTTACTGCGTCCTCCAAGGACAGGGTGGCAGATCAAGGCGTCTGTGCAGCAAAGCTACTACCTTCCATTTGACAGCTTCGTCGATCGCAGGAATTCCACTTGGTCGCATGACACGCGCCGAGCTTTAAGATGGTAGGACATGATGTCAAATTACAATAAACGCTTATGGGATTTTTTTCGACCGAATCCACGGTTTGTACAATGACTTCAGCGATTAGTGTACAAAAAGAAGCATCTGATCTGCTGTGGACAAAGATTGACCAAATCGTCGACGCCTCTGCTCTGAGCACCGTAGCATAAACACCTGCAAGGTCACTGGGTAATGTCCTGGGTTGCCCATTTACGCTTGTGTTCGCATGAAAATTGGCGCTTCCTATTAGCAGTGGTTTTTGCACACCATCCAATTCAAGCCTTAAATTATTCTTCAGCAATGGAGAGCCCCACGTTTAATACATATGCGACATTATTTTGCCTACGGTCCTTACTGTAATGCTTAATATCAATTGAAGGTTTCCGCCCACATCCTCGAATTAATGAAGGCACACTTGACGACTTGGTTATTTGACCGCCGCCTTACTTCCTCCCAACTTCTAGGCTACGAACTGCTCACTTGGACCACAACCGTGACTCCACGTTTGGAGAAGGTGACCTGAAAAGATAGGAGGAAGGGTGCTGATCTCTCATTAGTAAATTCAAGGGGATCAAGTGATTTCCCTCAAATTCTGATGCCTCATTGAATGCAACTCTTGACACTGGTTTCGTACACTGCCTTTTGTCCGCGTCAGTCGGGTCAACCAGTCGACCATGACATGGAGCAATACTTTATGGCTGATGTTCTTTGCCAATAATAACCCGCAATTTGAAGTTTTTCGCTAGGGCTTTAACACTATTCGCATCTTACTTACCTAATCCACTTCTCCGACACCCCAAAACCTAGACTCTGCAGGGCACAACAATAATGTTCAATGCCAGGGGCGTCTTGCGCATCATAGGTAACTCACACTTAATAGGACCTCTCGTCTATCGGTGGTGATTTCACAGGCACAAACAGACACCAACGCTTCGGTGCTATTCAGCTTGCCGCCTCTTCAAAGGCTTATCCACCCCTTGTTTGCCATAACTGCGCAGAAGCAGCGGCCTGCATGTCAGCATTTTAATGCGGCTGTTTTATGTCAAACTGTGACTTGCTACTGAAGCTCCCGTGAAGTCGTGACTCGCAGTCACTAACTCCACTCTTATTCTGACCACATAGTATGACAAATTGTGATCGGAAACTTACTGTGATCTTTGCCGTCAGCCTTGTTCACATCTACATCGGTGCCCTTAAATACCACATTGCTTTTCACCAGAGTCAACCAGACGCAAGCCGCTAGTGAGCCGCAAACGTCAAAGTAGGCTAAGTAACATCGCACGAATGAATAGAATGATGGTAAGCTCAAGCTAACTTGCTTATTGGCGAGAGCGTGGAGCGTGGACTTCGTGCGACTCTTGTTTGTGAGGCCTGTACAACCAAGCATATGGTTACTGCCAAGAAGTATTATGCGGCATTGCTTTGCTCAGGTCTCAGATGCGTTTACATGGTGACTGGCATGCTACAAGACGCCATAGTACTCAACCGATCAGCACTTTCCAAAGGTGTAAAACGAAATCAAACTCCATTTACAGCTCTCTTAAAAATGCTGGAAATGGCGCTTGTGCCCAGTATCAGCTAGCGAGAAAACCGCTTCAATATTCGGCTCTTCCTAATTTGCCGTCTTGGATTTGCACTCGTCCTTGCACCTACTTGATCTGAACTTGAAGATCTAATAGTACCGCTTTCGACCGCAAACTTATAGCCTACAAGTATTCGGGGGCCACATCATATCAGCTGACTTGTGCGTGACTTGCGTTTCATCTGCTCAGCTGCTCAGCTTCTCACCCAGAACTTCTCACTTTAAATCAGCACTCCCCACTACTTCCACATTCTAGGCGGCATGTAAACAAAAACTTAATGAAGCGGACAGTCAAACCTCTTCTCACGGGAACAAGGCCAAATCTTCCAGCATTAACAGCACTCCATTCATGTTTATTTGCACATTGGGGGAGCTGTTGCTTTCATTGCTGCATCAAACTCCAGGGAGAATTAAATCCACAGGAGCTAGACATCAAGCGCTGCGGGTGCTTCATCTTGTAGGAAAGCGGTACAAGCCCATTCCAATTCACTGTACACCTAATGATTCTGCCACTAAGTATCAACGCTGATGTGCTTGCTTCCGCACTTGCATCTTACGTCCCTATCTTGATGACTGTCGAGGTTCAGCAGTCTCATTTTTAGAACAATATTTGTAAAATTAGCTTCCTCCACAACCTCGAAGTACCCTCATTTATTCGTTTGGACAGTCGTAGCTACTCCTTTACAAACGACTTGATATCGATCGAAGGCGTGCAGATTTCTGTGTCAAACACTGGCCCTTAGGGCTATCGTTCGCAATTCCAGGTAAGCAGGGATTAAACTAGTGGACACTGATCTAATTATGCAGTGCTAAAGAAAAGGAAAGAGCCCTTATAGAGGTTGACCTCACTGAATCACTGGCTATTTAGTTCCCCTTCAAAATTTTGTTAGCGCAATATTTATGCGAATGCTGTCAATTGGATGTTGAAACCTAATGTCAAAGAAACGGTGAGCTGTGCACCCAAGACATGTCCCATAAAAGAGAAAGCAGTCTGCAGAGCGAATATTTATTGCAGCCATAGAAGAGGCTAGGGTAGAAACAAGGCAAATGATTTGGGGAAAAGTTAATCAAGGCGGTGAATAACTAAAGCTAAACTAACGTGAAACTAACAAACCCTTGACTTGCTAACCGAAAATGGAACGGAGAGCGCCACCGACGTTCAACTTCTCAACAGGTTTCTCAACAAGTACATTCTTCATTGTATCGAGACCGGTCCTTAATTTGGATATGAGAGAACGTGAGGATTTCGACTTCCTCGGAGAAGAAACACCACCAGTTGTATCGGATTTGAAATCAGCATTGGGTAGATGCGAGTCGGTGGACTGCGGTTTCGTCATGGACAGCTTGCCCAAAGGTGAATCGAAGAGCATACCTTTCGCAACATCAAGTTTGTCTTTAGAGTTCGATAGAAGGGAACCGGAGGAGTCCGGTTTCATCGAAGACAGCATACCAAGAGGTGCATCAGCAAGCGCATCCTTAGCAGCATCGAGCTTGCCACCAACTTTGGAGAGAATCGAGCCCACAGATCCTGACTTCGATGAGGACAGCACGTCGAGTGGTGCATCAATGAGCACGTCCTTGGCAGCATCTAGCTTGTCTCCTACTTTGGAGAGAATCGAGCCCACAGATCCTGGCTTCGATGAGGACAGCACGTCGAGTGGTGCATCAATGAGCACGTCCTTGGCAGCATCCAGCTTGTCTCCTACTTTGGAGAGAATCGAGCCCACAGATCCTGGCTTCGATGAGGACAGCACGTCGAGTGGTGCATCAATGAGCACGTCCTTGGCAGCATCCAGCTTGTCTCCTACTTTGGAGAGAATCGAGCCCACAGATCCTGGCTTCGATGAGGACAGCACGTCGAGTGGTGCATCAATGAGCACGTCCTTGGCAGCATCCAGCTTGTCTCCTACTTTTGATAGAAGTGAGTCGGTGGCTTGCCATTTCGTTTTGGGCACCATGCCTTGAGGGGCATTGGCAAGGATGTCTTTGTCATCATTACCTTTGTCCTTCAGGCGCGATGGAAGCGACACAGTTGATTTCGGCTTGGTCGATATCATCTTATGCAGAGGCTCATCGATGCTATCACTATCCTTTCTGTCAGGCTTCTTTCTCAGCATAGGTTGAAATGAATCAGCAGAATCCAGTATCGTCGCTAGATACTTCATCGCAGGTTTTTTTATTAGCGCATCTTCTACCACACTGAGCATGCCTTCAACTTCCCTTAAACGTGTGTTAATTGCATTTATCTTCGTTCCTTCCAAATCGGCCAAATGCTTTGTGAATTCAGGCAGCACGGCTCGTAGTGCAGCCAGCTTATTCGGATCCATGAGCTTCATCACCTTGTCGATGAGGGGTATTTTCGTCCTCAATAGTTCCATCTCCCCGTCTGTGAACATTGCTGCTCCAGGAGCTAACGTTTTTGGTGCATCGTGCTCAAGCTGCATTTCCATCCCGGGCGAGAGTGCTGGCAGTGTAGGTGCATGTTTAGCAAGAGAGGGCAACTTGGCCACAATAGCCTGAACTAACTCGGGATCCATGGTTTCAAAGTACTTGGCGACGTTGGGTAGTTTGTCAAAAACGGCATCCAATGTGCTAGCACTTAGGTTGGGGAGAATTTCACCAAATTCGGGAACGTGGGCAATGATGTGATGAAGAGTTTGCGCGTTCATATTGCCTAGCAGACTGTCAAGGTGCTGGTGGTTCTCGATTATGTACCTAACGAAGCCAGGATCCACAGTTAACAAAGCATTGGCATGCTGGGGAAGAATATTTGGCATGGTTGACAGAATGATTTGCTCAACATTAGGTTCCACGAGGTTCGACGGATCAGGCACTACAGGTAAAGGTTCTGACGCAGTGGTATCGAGCCTCGTCGCCATAGGCACCTGTCTCGACAAATGAGACATCATGGGCTGATTGATGCCTGATTCGACACTGGCCAAAACGTATTCAATGTAGGGTATTTGTGCAATCAGCGATTGGAGAAGTGCCGGGTCCGCTGTAGCCAGAAGGGCATTCAGATTAGGAAGCCGATTAAGCATTAATCTCAAATCGTATGGACTTATGCCGGAGAAAAGTTGGCCGATCCCCGTTACGCTACTCAAAGTAGATTGGAGAAGCATTGGGTCCACTGACACTAGAAGTTCGTTCAGGTTTGGAACATTTAGGAGTACGGTTTGGAGAGCAGCCGGATCCAGACTGGAAATCGAACCAGTAATACCTGATATATGGCGCTGCGGCTCCAACGACTGACTGTAGCTTGACGGCCAGGTCATCATTGGGTCAAAGCCATAGCCATCCACGTATCCCATCATCGGATACGCAGGAGGAATATGGCTTCGCATAAGCCTCATGTCCATCGGAGCAGCATAGCCCCTTCCATCATCCAGCTTATGCCAGATATTGGTCTGCCCATCGCACAGGCCAGTAGAATCGTCGCAATCTTGCCTGCTACGCTCGACGGGCACAAGCGTTTTGTCACGCAAGTTTGAAAGAGTCAGCTCAGTGGTTCTGGGCCTCACCTTCGGCGGCAAGTCACTTACGTCTGTTGTCTTCGAAACACTCATATCAACCACTTCTTTACCAAGGCAGTTAATCACCGCGTCAATGTCTGGTGCTGAGTCGATGCAGTCTCGAAGCTCGGTGGAGTCGAGTTTGGACAGATACTTGGCAACAGTGTTTAATACTCCTTTCAATTTGCCCAAACTATCTGCCTTTGGAGATCCATCAGAGGTAGCATTGCTCTTGCTGACAGCATTGGTCCGTGGCAGAATCTGACCATCGGGGCCCGGCGTCTGCTGTGGGGACATCGCTGCTTCGTTCAGTTTGCCATTCTTGCCAACGAAGTGGCAAGCATCACCATGACAGACAACTTGGCAATTGCCACCATCGGTGCAGTCGTAGCCGTGGAACGGTTCACTGACGCACTCATTGGCTTGACACTGCTTGAAGTCGTAGAAACCCTTGCACTTTCCGTTCTTGCATCCATCCCAGTAGCCGCAGTTGCCACCGTAGCAGCCTCGTATGCCAGGGGCTCCAATACCCCACTCCTCCAATATTCCCTTTTGTGGAAAGACGGTGTTGTCAGCACTACGACAAAACAACTTGGAGCAGGCATAGTCGCAGACACCATCTCGACAGCCGTAGCCAGTATTTGCGCCTGCTCGGCACACGGATGACTGGCATGATGGGAAGGTTGGTTGTTTCGGATGACAAAAGCTGCCAACTATGAGACAGCCGAGTACAATGACGAGAACACCCTTCTCTTGCATTGCAAATATGTGATGCTTTTCTGACCATTTTGCCCCCTTTTATAGACCATCTGCATGTTTGGGTGAGGTCATTCGCATGATGGATTTGACCTCAGGCAATAAATCAAAATCACGAGTGGGAAGACCATCTGTAACTGACTGTTGTGAAGCATGCTTAACAGCATTCATCCAATGTTATGCGGTATGCAACAATGTCCCAAAGGTCCATCAACCAATTATATCGCTGCCTCCTTTCACATGGTCCGTTTGCCCCATGTTATTAACACCTGTAGCACTTTCAGTGTCATGCAATACCATCGTGTTTGCCCCTGTAACAGATGCCCTATTGCTTTTCCTGGCGATACTGCCACACTTGTGCCTTTTGTGACAGCAGACGATAGTGGAATAGAGCTTGCGTAGTTTCTCGAACACCCGACAGTTCGTGGTGCATTGATTTAAAGTCCATACATTAGGTTGGTCTCCTTGCGCACTGCACTTTGCAGAGCAAAGGTGCTTAATTCTTAATGTGGTACCGAAAAGAGCTAATAGGTGAATTTTTTTGAGCACTGAACCTCTGCTTTGTGTATGAAGCTATTGCAATAACCACCAACATTTTCCATGTGATCAGTTCTCGTTCGACCTCACAAGATAGCCGAAATCTATTCTCCGCAGCACATACTGCAAGTTCTCTTACATGCGCGTTCAATTTTGTCTGTCCCACTTGACATCTCAAGCACCGGTTGAAATTCAACAGCTTATCAGAGTGCTTTCATGCCATTTTCTTTAAGGTGTTGCCAGTTCCCTCTTTAAAAATTCACTGTTCCAGTCTGGATGTTACAGATATTAAACTGTGTGCATTGTCAGCACTACGAACATTTGTTTCTTACATAACTATTCAAGAGCGCTGGTATATTTCGGCTGTTCGAGGACATATTGACTTCTGGGAGAAGGATTCCCCACCTCTTCCTTTCTCACACCCCCCTTGGATCTGTAAAACCTCCTTTAACGCATTGCCCAGGGCACCGAGATGGAGTGAATAACTGCTTATCCGAGTAGTTGCTGCCTTACGAAGAATCGATATGGACAATCACGGCGATGACGGTGCGATGGCCTAAGACGGTGACTATGCGCCCATGTTTGCGAAAAGACGTTCTCAGTATTAATTTGCCTGCATCGTAGATCGAAGCCATTTCGATCAGCTTCGTGGTGTCTGCTATGCTGCGTGGTGTCATTCAATTTTGTCTCCCAGCATCCCCTTTCACGATCGCAGTGGATGTTCGTGAATCCTTGTCAGCTAATTCTGTGGTTGTGTGCAATCGCTTCAACTGATTGGAGAATAGCCACTTAAGGCCGACTGTCTGATTTTGTTGAAGAGGTTTCGCTGGATCTGTGGAGAGGATGGACCAGACTATCGTGGTCTCTACTCTGAGCGCTGTAGCGCAGGCGTCTTCTGCAAGGCTACCGAATAATAGCCGCAGTTGACTGTACACACTCGGTCTCATAGCCAATGGGCACAGTGAAATGGCCATGATTTTACAAACCACCCAATCCAAGCCTCGTATTAGTCTTTTGCAATCGAGGACCTTCTGTTTATTAGGCGTGCGGCACCATTTTATCTCTTGGCATTAATAACATGCAAACACGCAGACCGGAATGCACCTCCAACCATTTATTGGATTTGAGAAAACCCAACTAGGCGTCATTTAATGACAGACTTAAATACTCCTAACTCCTACTACACGTGGTGCTTACTTAAATCAGCATAGTACCTTCACTTTTGGAAAACGCTTAATGGAGACACAGGAGTCACGATGCTCTGCTACAGCGGCTTAGAGACTAAACACGAATGTCTTCATGTTACAGCGATGTTTGTGGTGGACCGACGTCCCGGTTAATAAAAACCGAATTCGGAATGTCGCAATGCCAAAAGCCTGATTAACGCACCACTAGCCATCCAATCATCCATTGTGCCCTGAGAAGAGGGTAGAGTGGAATATCGTAGCACCCATATTCCCACTCTGTCTAACACGAAGAGAGCCTGGAAGTACCGCATTAGCTACGCCCACAATAAATGTTTCTAACGCTGTGGAGCAAGTTAACCCACAGTAGTCAGGGCATCTTTCCTCAAGCCTCAAACCGTCGATTAATGAAATCCAAGAAATTGGGATGGCAAAGTTTGCTAAGCATCAGTCAATCACGAAAAAGAGTAACAATATTTACCAAACATTAGAATAGGATCGTCTTTACTCAAAACTGCGTAAACTGTGGATCCTCCAATGTGGGGTTGGAAAATCTATTACTTTTGGTGCCGGTTGAGAACATGCGAACATGCAGAATGCCACGATCTACTTCCCGGGGAAACTGGTCCTCTACCATGGAGTTGTGGACATAAGCATTGAATAGACGGTCTTCTGCATCACAGGTGCTCGACACGGACTTTCCGTTAGCAGGGATTTTATACGCTCGCGATTGAACACAAGCACCGAGTGATCGCATTGCTCACACCATCCTGCTGCCACTGCAAGGCTTCATGGCCGGACCCCAGTTCAAAGCATTAGGAGCTTTTTCTACCCGCCAATCATTCATCGTCATTGCACGTCGACAAGAGTCTGCACGCCACTACTGCAGCTTGCTTTGCAACTCTCAGTGTCAATGTGGTACTTATTAGCTAGTAACGATTTTTTTAGGTCAGCGAAGCGAACTGTGATAAGAAATGGTCGTGTGGTTTCCTAGGTCCACCCGCTTTGTGTCGACGCAGATGTCCCCCACTCACGTACTACTTTTCGCCAGAGCTTTACGCATTAGCCGACATTGAGATGCACAATTCGAGGCAGATACATTGATATCTCGCGGATGGTATGGAAGTCGAGCGGTCGACGCTTGAGCCGTGTGGACGAGAGTGCGGAGGGTGGGCTGTGTGTTGCATAACTTTTACGCTTACCCAGTGACTGGCGTCGGTACGATGGGACATGGGCTTGAATAGCTTGGTCAGCACTAGCTGGCAATTACAAAAGTTATTCCGTGATTACTGACGTGCATGATGTGTGAGGCGCAATCGACTCAGCTCACAGCTCCTCAATGCATGCATAGTATTGCATCACGCATGCAGTTTTGCTTCACGACGACAACTCTTTGGAGGTTAAGTCCATTCACTTTACAGACCTTGCATTCATGTTTGTCTTTAAATGACTTCTACACAAAGCTCTCGACCGAAGATCTTGTGGCTCATAAATAGCTCGGGGGTTCCATCACGTCAGACGACCTGCGCGTGATTCACGTCTCCATCAACCGGACGCAAGCAAACCCTTCATCGCAATTGAGCTAAGTGAGGGGATAGGTTGTGTGGGGACGACTGCTACTTCAAGCTGAACTTTCTCCCACCAAGTAGGCATTCGCCTACAATTGTCACCACCTGAGCGGCCAATCCGCCACAGTCATTGTATAAGCAGTTAATAAAATACGTAACGAAACCATTTTTAAACATCGAAATCCGGTCGCTCGTTTTCATGGGCAATGCATGCGCGTCCATTGTTCTAATCAGAGGAGCCGGTGATGCCTTTATCGCACTACTGGGAGAAATGAACACAAAGGAGGAGACATTGGATGTTCCGTTGCTACGCCCCATCAGGAAGCAGTACAATCTCCCATTCGATTTTTATGGACTCGAAAATTCCATTTCATGTCTTATTGACATCGACGTTCCTCCATCACCTGGTGCCGTCCAGCCTCCTCACCTCGGCGTTCACTGAGGCTCAGCAAGCAGACTGCCACCTCTACTCCAGCTCACACACCCCAAGTGCTCGGCTTTTGTCCTTGCGCCCACCCATCATTCATTCAGCCTAAATGCTGCAGAGCCTAAAATCCTGCTTCCTTATTATAAACTGAATCCAGCTGAGAGTCTGTCCAAGTGCCGCCCTGCAACCGTGTCCCTTATTATCGGCTGTTCTATTGGGCCAAATTCACACCCCATAATTAAGTGACTGAGGCACAGAAATTCAAACCATCCAGTTGGCTGCTTGCCACAGATTGATCACACACTTTAAGTCCACTACCCACTACCGCTTCTCTGTCTTCTCTTCTCAAATCATGCCATCCCTATGATTCCATTGACAGTTTAGGCCATCATTCTTGGCTAGTAGCGCTCCCCAGTTCACGTCCCTACAGAACTCAGCAGTCGGCACAACTTACTTCGTTCCGATGCCGAAGAATCGGAGGATACATCATGCAGATCGGCTTCACTAAGTCACGAGTCAGCCACTACCCCTTCAAAACTATTTGCTACTGCAATGCTTATGCCCCTGATAACTTCTGCCTCTCAAAAATGGCAACAAATGAAACGAACTCATCTGTGCCAAATTTGTGCAAGGTTTTCACGTTAACGACGTCTGGAGGTGAGTGCGAATACTCTGCAACATCTTCGCAAGACAATTTGCTCACTTCAACAGATACAAGCCCAGCGTTGTATTGCACACAGTAACCATTTATTGCAACAGTCTAAGCAGCCGCGTTGACCACAAGCGACAAAAATTGTGTTACTCGGATTTCCCTCCTTCATACTTTTCCCATAAGCGCCCTGCAAGAGCATTTCTCTTACACTCTGAATTAGTTTGGTAGCAGTATGCAAATTTGAATTGATGGCCTCCAGCGTCTCTTGTTTCATATTAGTTATGATTTCCGGATAATCTGGTACTAATTTACGCAAAACAACCACTTTCTCCGGATCTGCCCACTTCAACGCCTCGTCAAATAGCGGTATTTTCGATCTCACCAATTCCAACTCCTCGTCGGTGGATAAAGGTGCAATAGCTGCAGCTGTTGTCAGCACGTCTTCAGTAACCTCTTTATCCAGCTTGGGCTCGAGCGTTGAACTTTCTGGTAAAGTAGTCGTGGTCGATTCTGGAGGCGCATACTTCCCAAGAGAGGGTACCTTTGCTGCAATAGCTTGAACTACCTCGGGATCCATGTCTTCCAAAAATCCGTCAATGTTAGTCAATTTGGCGAAAATCACCTCCAATGCGTTCCGACTCAAATTCGACAGAATTGTACCAAATGTAGGAACATGAGCGGTGACGTAGAGAAGAGTTTGTGCATTCATACTGGCTAGAAGATCAGGTAGGTTATGATGGTTCTTGATTATAAACTGCACGAAGCCTGGATCCATGTTTAATAACACATTGGCATACTGGGGAGGGATGCTCGGTACAGTTGATAAAATGAATTGTGTAACGTTAAAATCCACGAGATTTGGGTCATCAGGCGTCTCAGTAGGTGGCTCTGACATTGCAGCAGCTGACTCCGTCGCATCACGCTCATGGCTTGTAACAGTAGGCATCGTGGTTTGATTGGAGGATGGACCGACACCAGACATCATGCTGTCGGTGTTTGGTATGGATACGATGATGTATTGGAGCAGTACTGGATCCCTAGTTTCTGGGATTTCATTAATGTATGGTAGCCCTGCAATCATCGATTGCAATGCATTTGCGTCCATGCTGGAAGAGCAACTGCCCCATCCCGGTACGTGCATCAAGGCAGATTGGAGAAGCATTGGATTCACTGACATTATGAGTTGATGTGCATTTGGCATTTGCAGCAGTGTGGACTGAAGCACGCTCGGATCTATAGTGTGCACAGGGATGTGGATGCCTAGCATTTGGAGCTGTGGCTGCAAAGCGTCACCATAGTATGGCGTGTCATACGCTGTCATGGGAGCATAGCCATAGCCATAATACCGTCCAACACCCACCATCGGATGCGTAGGAAGAGCATAGCCTTGCACACCACCCACGAGCGTTGCAGCACCTTGGCCCCACAACTCACCCAATTCTTGCCAAACATAACTCCCTTCATTGCTTCCGTCAGTCGAAGCACCACCCTTCCCTTGGTCAGACTTAAAGGATTTTTGCACTCTCTTACGCAGCATTGAAACCAAAGATTCCGTTGTATCGCGTCTCAGCTTCAGTGTCACACCACTAAATTGCGGCACATTTAAGAAACCGATATCATCACTTCCACCTTCAAGGCTGGCAACCACATCATCAGCATTTGGTATTGGCTCACGGGACATCCCCGAATCCTTGGCATCCACTTTAAAGAGATACTCTATGACCTCCCACACGCTTGCCTTCGATGCGTCCGACCCATCGGCGAAGATGACATCTTCACGTCCTGCTTCCTGTTGTGAGACCAATGTGGGCTGGTAGAGTTTGCCATAATAGTCAACCACGTGGCACACACCATCGTGACAGACAATGTTGCAGTTGCCACTGGTGGTGCAACCATAGCCCTGGAACTGTCCACTGACGCATTCACCAACTCGGCACTGCTTGAAGTCGTAGAATCCCTCACACTTGTCCTCCTTGCACCCACCCCAGTAGCCGCAGTTACCACCGTAGCAGCCTTGTACGCCAAGGGCTCCACTGCCCCACACCTCCTGCATTGCCCTCTGCGGAAGGACGCTGTTTGCGGCACCACGACACAAAAATTGGGAACAGACGAAGTCGCAGTCGCCATCGTGACAACTGTAGCCAGTACTTGCGCCGGAATGACACACGGGTAACTGACACGATGGAAATGTTGGTAGTCGTGGATAACCTGAGCCACCAACTGTGAGGCAGCCAAACACAATGACAACGGCAGTCACCGGATGCATTGCGGTGATGTGATGTGATGTGATGTGATGTGTTTGGGTTTTGGTGTGTGCCTTTGTACGCCTTCACGGGAGAGGGTTCCACGGTCTCATGCAGATCATTGGTTCGTTGGAATAGCGGCGCCTCACTGACCCCTGCATTTTCGTTTCGTCGACCACAGTGACCTCTGTTTGACCGCGTTACCATCGTAACATATTTTTTAGGATGATGGCATTCTAACACGAACTATGATAAATGCGATCTGCTGCAGTTTTCTGCAGCTAGGTGTGATCGCCAAAGCTGTGGTGCTTTTGTAATTAAGAAAAATGCATTTACACAAAAAATCGCTTTTGCATGAAGCTGCGCAGCACATAAACGAACTTCGGAATCTTTACTTCAAGCAGTATCTGTTGTTCTAATGCAAAGCTAGGCCCTGATGTTCATTAAGAGCCTATCGAAAATCTCGGGGTTTTGTTATTTTTTTCAATGTTTGTGTATAGCCTGTGCATAATTGTTATGGTCGAAGCGTTAATGTGAAAATATGGGAGAACGAATTTGTTCTGCCTTTGGCACAACCGCTGCGGGCCGCAAAGCTGAGAATTCCTGATCAAGCACCTCTTCACGCATCTATTTTTTCATTTTTGCTTTGAGCAAACAAATTAGCCCCAACCTTGTAGAAACCAGGAACACTAACGCAGAACTATTAAGTTGTAGATTTCTCTACCATAGCACAAGAACTTTTCGCTGCGTACGACTATATCAGTCAGCCTACTTAGATGTTTAAGCCTTTGTTGCACTGGAGGATTGAGTTCGGTGCTTTGATATGTAATGCCAAAGTGCACTTTGCCCACCCAATTGTTTAACGCCACCCGACGCTACAACTGAGTGTCCTTCCTTTCCACTAGCCTAGATATTATTATCTGTGCGCTGTTAATTGTTTGTGTCCTGTGCAATACTGGTGATGCTCCTCCCTATCTTCTCCATCAAGCTGCAGTCCTGCGTGCTTTTAGCGCGTGTCTTGGCTATTTCTGCAAAATTTAAGAGTTCTCAATTGCCGTACTGAAGCGTTTTGTTGCAGTCCGGGTGTAATTTGAAACAGCATTTTAGATTAGATGAACTCTTGTGCGGATTGGATTTGAAAGTTAGCTGCAAGTAACTGCTAGACACTCGTGGCTAACTGCCTACAAGAAGACAACTCGTTGATACTTCCTAATAGCATGAAAGGGAAGATCTCTTAAATGGTAAAAAGATTGTATGATTTGCCAATGAAAAGAAACTTCTTCTGGTAAGGATGGATAAAAATGGATGAATTGAATCGCTAAATTCGATTGCAAAAACTAGTTAAATTGCTACTATGCTTGCTATGCATATATGCTTATGTATTTTAACCTCGTACACTGCACATCGTCTAGCGGACGATTTTATTTTGCCTAAACGAGTTTGAGGCAAATGGTGCAGTACACAGGCAAAATTAACTCATACGAGGATGGAGTGAACAATAGCAAAATACATGAGAAGGAGTGGTAGAGGCGATCAGGGTCAAATCTTTCCATAAATTTTGTGCGCTGCTGAGAAATACCTGAGAGTACACTCAAAGCCACTTTTGCTTATACAGATTGTATTTACACAACGGTGCCGCTTAAAAAAATGTTGATTACGCAGGATAATTCCTTGAGTTGTACAGATACATTAACTTTGCTTCTGCTATTGTCAAGCCAGGACAGTAAACGTGGCCCTTTGAGGTGTGCCACGGGGATAGAAGAACACAACACAGTTGTGACAAAGTAATCCTTAAGTCAAAATGAGTAGTGGAGTTAGCTCCATGAAGTATTCATACATGTAGGGTAAGCAGGGGCATGCGTACAAAATGAGCTGAAATTTTATGGGATAGATGTGGCTTGACACCATGTTTCATACTTTTTCTGATATTATGTCCCAAAATGGCTTTCTTTTTAGCACACGTAGGACCAAGTTTTATGGTTCTCAGCTCTGTACAACGTCATCAAACACATTGCAGTTCTATCGCTTCATCATTACTTTGAGCTCAAGCTACCGTTAAAGCCTTCCTCGCTCCTGGCTTTTCAAGTCAATTTCCTGCAGACTAAATGTTGTAAGCCTAACTACAATGTGTGGGGAAATTTCAGCACCAAAGCAGTCTTAAGCGCCACGTTAAAGAGTAGCATTAGGGAAAGCATAAATGATCCATCGCGCACGTATTTGTCAGCTACACAATTCCGCTTTAAACAGGATCAACAAATAGAACTTCTGTCTGCCTTTGCGAATCCATTCCCCTCCTTCTCCTCGTCAGTCACTGGTCATGCTTCCAGATGTGTAACCGTTTTGCTAACTGCCGACAAATTTTTTTCCATCTAAAGACTCCAATTCGTATGTGTGTTCCAATTGCCCGATACGACTAGCACGACAGACCAGGAGTAAGACCGAGTTGACAAAAAACAATTGACTAAACTACGGTCAAAAAGGCAAATATCACGATGGCGATGCTCTATCATGCACTAAAAGCACGTAATGCTGAAAAGCATTAGTAGATTGTGTCACTCCCTATTCTTCACTTGACCGTGCCACCTGCTCACTTATTCGTCCTCACCCACTCGTTTATTCATGCGCAACACACTGCGTGCAGCCAATAACATGCTTTGTATTCAACGTGAAGACAGAGACTTATTGCAGATAATATGTGGAATGTGTAACCAGGATGGAAATAACGTTTATAAATTGCACCCCAACTACACCAAAACGCGTTACCTGTGATTCTGCTAAAACCGGCACTGGGGATTTCCGTTACAGTGTTTAGGTCTATGTTCAAGTAATGCTGCTTTGGTTGTTGTGCTGATTCA